>CM068959.1:83494403-83526497 GCA_035128595.1 Eptatretus atami | reverse complement strand
TCGTAACAAGAGCACTTGTGACTTTTATGTTCATTTTTAATTCCTAATAGGTCATCCATTGCATTACTTCTTTTCCCCACTTGTTCAGTGTTGGGGTTTCAGGTGGTTTATGTTCACCGCATTATTGTATGTTGCTTCACGGATATTTTCGTTCATTTCTCCTGTTTTTTCATGTTTTGCATGTTTATTATTAATCCTGCCACCGGAAGGTAAAGAAGTATATGTTTCACCGCCCTTCTGTCTTGTGGTTGGTGTGTTTGTGTGTGTGTGGTGCAGGATATCTCAAAAAGTTTGCTGACGGATCCAGATGAATTTGGCGGGCAAGTTTATGTGTGCGAAAAAGGAGAATTGATCCAATTTTGGTGAGGTTTTCTGATACCGGATCGCGACCTACCAGTGGATATAAAACGTAAATCAGGGTTCACCTGGTAGAGGTATTCACTAACCACTGGAATGACGTTTAGTTGTTGTGCATCGTGTGAATTGGTAGGGCCTGTGCACACCTTGACGTTTAGCCAGGCATATGGCAAGGTATCAAAATGTATGTAAAACGCTGGCGTAAGCTGAACTATTGATGTTTTTTTTCCAGTTTTGGACGTATTCATAACGAGTTGGACGTATGCATAATGTATTAGTAATGTACACAGAACGTTTCGATAACATATAGATAACTTATATCAACGAATGCTGAGCGTGTTGTCGGGCGTCACAACCTATGCCAACGATAGTCTAACTTATTGCACTTAGCCGCGGCAGCTATTGCCGAAGATCACGTGGTAGGCTATTAAAAGGCTGCGGCTCGACGATTCAAATCATAAACCACACTAGACATCGAAGTGTGAAGCCGCTGTCACACACCTTGAACGTTTTAGCCAGCATAATCCGACGTATGAAAAATTTGCCGAATACGCCTGCAAACGTCAAATACGTTATGGTAAGTTTTGTATACGTTAATAGCAAGCTGTAAGCACGCTGGCATACGTCGTAGTACGCCGAGAACGTCGACAAATTTTCAGCATGTTGAAATTTTTGCGACGTACTCGGTGTATGACACACGTTCCGCATACGCTGCCATAAGTTGTAGGCACGTTACGCGCATCGTTGACACACTCGCACGTTATGTAAGTTACTCATAAGTCGAAACACATCGAGGTAATGGTTAGCGTCAGTGTTCCAGAGTCCCTGGGTTTTTTGGGGGGTTTTTTTTTCGGGATACGGATGTTTGACATCCATTTCTAGTGTGGTTATGATTTAAAAATCGTTGAGCGGCAGCCTATTAATTATATTATATATAAACGCACTAGAAATCGAAGTGTCAACATCACCGTCATACGAAGAAGAAAAAAAAAACAGGGAGTCTGGAACACTGAAGCTAACCATTACGTTGACGTGTTTCGACTTATGAGTAACGTACAAGTAACGTGGTCGATGTGTGTCAACGATCGCGTACGTGCCTACAAAACGTTACTCATAGGTTGAGAAATAAGTTTCGGGTATGCTAAACATTACCTCGACGTGTTTTCGACTTATGAGTAACTTACAAGTAACGTGTGTCGACGTGTGGTCAACGATCGCGTAACGTGGCCTTACAACTTATGCCAGTCGTATAGCGGAACGTGTGAGTCATACGCTGGCATAGTCGAAAAATTCAAGCATGGCAAAATTTGTCTAACAAGCTCGGCGTTACTACGACGTATGCCAGCGTACTACGACGTATGCCAGCGTGACTCACGCGACGTATGCCAGCGTGCTCTTAACGTATACAAACTTACCCTCATATGTATTCGACGTGTGCCAGCGTTTTAGACAAATTTTTCATACGTCGGCATACGCTGCTAAATCGTCCAAGGTGTGACAGGCTTTAGTTGTACTATGACAGCATGAGTCATGTTGTAATTTAAAAAAGAATCCCATTGAGGTGTGTTGCAAACCAGTCAAGTGCAATTCTGTACCTTCTGAAACTACCAACATATTACTGGCAAACTCGAACAGGCAGAACCCACTTGAAGCATGAATGATAAACAAGTTTTCAGTATGTGTGCATTCAGATTACATTTTGCTTCAGATCTACTTCAGCATATATCTTGCCAGCATTAGTTGGTGTACATTGAAAGATCCCACGTGTCCTCATGAAGAGTAGGCGATCAGCTATCACCGGCATCCTGATCAAATTCAAATTCATGCCCTACCCGACAGGGGGCATTGTACCAGTGACACAACCATGCCCCAGAAATGATGCAACCCACCAGCCAAGTGCTGCATACGAAATGTTGATTATCTCACATCTTCAACATGAATGTTCGTACTTAGCAATGTCCTACATCATAACATTAAACTTGCGCATCATAAATCATAGTCGTGAATCTATTATTTTCACTCCAGTATGTCACTTATGGATCACACAAAAAAGAAAATCAGAAGTTTTAGAGTGCTGGAGAAGAGTGTGACAGGTAGAGAAACCAGTCTTATTAGTGGGGCAACTTAGCTAAATATAGCATAACAATTGTGCATTTTGTGAGGATAAGCACCAAATTTGGCACATAGTAGGCCTCATATTATGAACAGATTTGGATATTGGCCATCTCAAAATTTTTATGGCAGTGGAAAATGGCTGCCACAGCCATCAGCGCTGAATTTGAGATGGCCCAATATCCAAATCTTGTTTCATAATATGATAGGCTACTAGTGTGGCCAAATTTGGTGCTTTCCTCACAAAATGCACAATTGTTATGCTAAGTGCCCCACTATATATCTCATAGTTCATCCAGGACTGGGACAACACTCGATCGAGACTGGTCTGATGTGTCCTAGTGCTGGATGAACTGTGAAGTATACACCACTGGTTTATCTCCATTTCACACAACTAATACCAGAAGGATCAAGCTGTTGGTGCAACATACTAAAAGCAAATTTGCATCGCTGAATTTCTCAGCAAGAGTTGGCCTCTCATCAGTACCCATCTGGAGTTTCTTCTCGACAGCATCACTCCCCCAAACTCTCAACTGCTTGGCGATGAAACCGCCACTGATGTGCTCCCCCTGGGCTAGGAGGTTGTGTGTTGTCCTTTTATCTCTGCTCTCTCAGTTATCTCCTCTGACTTTCTCTCTCTCTCTCTCTCTCTCTCTCTCCTCTCTCTCATCTCTCTCTCTCTCTCTCTCTCTCTCTCTCTCTCTCTGCCCTTGCATGGCCTTTTATTTCTGTGATCCTGTCCTGTGTTCAAAATTCCTCCAATGCTCAACTTTTAATGTAGTTAAAGTACTCTTCACATCCCAAAACACCAGGACTATTACAGTGTATGGCACCTCCTTCCCCCTCTAAGATCTGGCCACAGCTGAAACTGCTCATGTGCAACAGATTAGAATCCTAATGGTTCAAGCCATTCTACTGTAACTTGTTAAGTCGATATTCCACTGATTAAGAACATGGATTGACAGTGATGTTATCAAGTTTCCCCAGCTAGAGGTCACAGTTATGACATCAAAGAATGAGGTACAGGCACAAGCCTAATTAATTCTCTGAACTGCATTTGAATAATTGTTGTAAGTCATTGAGGAAATCACAAATTCCTTTTTACTGGACATGGAGCCAACCCCCCACAGTCACAGTCACAAAAACTACGAAGGGCACTCGGTAGAGGCATACCTCCAGCCACGTAATGCCTGATCCACGAGAACATATCGGGCCCAATACATATTTTTGAAATATCATGCAAACAGACAATATCGATTTTGGCCCTATCTCTCAATGGTGAAGAATCACTTCAAAAATTAAATAACTCTCGTATCCAGATCCGGATTCAGATCTTCACCAAAAGTGAATCAATTTGTCATTGCGACACAACCAACCTGTCCACCAAGTTTTGTCTGAATGTCCACAACTTTTTGAGATATTGTGCTATGTATAATTTTGGACCCATCTTAGTCCGGGCCACGCTGTGCTGAAAAAGGTGGTAACCCCAAACAAATTACAATAGTTTTCAAACCTGATTCCTAATGTACTTGGGACTATCCTATTAAAAATCTACCAAAATATATTCAGTGGAACTTTTTTTTTTTTGAGAAAACTACCCCCACCCATAAAAATTCAAAAATTTGAAAGTCGAAAATGAAAAATAACAAAAATGTGTTTCAGTCTTATAAACAATATTTTAATATATGACAGAGCATCAGATATTTGCACTGGAAGTTAAAACACATAATCTTAAACCTATATAAATACTTGATATGGGTCAGAATGATTCCACATTCGTAAAATTGGCGGTGACCGGGCTCCGCGGGCGGCTGGCCACAGTAGTACGTACCGGTAACAACATTTCACATATTGAAGTCTCGCGTTTATAAAATTTATGTAACTTTAAATAGTACATTATATACATAGTATTACACATCAAGTACATCTGTATACACCAGGGTTTAAACAATCAACAATTGAAGACTGAATCTGTGTTTGAAACATCGGGAGGCCACGGCCATCTAAAACTCAATTAACGCTCTGTTGGGTCTTCCTCCGAGTCTGTGTCAGCCGACAGTGAAATGTTTGCCACACACCCACGACATTCACCGCAGGCCATGGAACAATCCAATCCATTTTTCGGCAGATACATATCAAACTGTAGCACCCTGCTTCACATTTACAACCGTAATCACTTTCAGTAACTCTTGTGGTGCTGGTGTGTTGTCGGTCAAATTGGGGCCAGTTTCCCTTCACTTCACTTTCCAGCCCCATTGATCTGGAGGTACTTGGTCACCATGGCCGAACCACACTTGAACCTGTTGATACACTCTGAGGCGTGATATTTAGCTGCAGCTGATGTGGAGGCAGACTGCATCGGCTGACTTGCCTTTCTTGAGAACATATGTACCACTGTGTTGTCAGCATACACTACTTCCAACAGCTCCTGAAGGCCTGATCCACTCATCAGGTGGCCAATGGATCCCAGGAAGCTCATTTTTGTATGAAGCCTCCCAAACGAACGACAGTTGGTTGCATTCAGAAGATTCTCTACCAATGTGTGCCTTCTACCATAACGGTGATCAAATGCACACTGGTATGCTTGGTACTGACTTGCATGGGAAGATATGAATTTTAATGTAGAATAAATGCAGGTGAGATCGTTTGGATCCAAATCAATCATGGGGAGAAACATGACAGACGACACACCAGGATGTTCTCCTTTGTGGATGAGCTGCATGAACCCAGACCACTGGGGTCTTGGGACTTTCAGCAGTAGCGATGACTTCCAAAGTAGATCTACATCTGCACATGGTTCTTTCGCATTTGGGTTTGTTATTGGCTGGTCGAGGAGAGACTGGAGGCTATCTCTTTCTGAGAAGAAGTGCTGAACATTTATCCGTCCAACAGAAGCAATATCACCAGATGTGACTTTCACTCTTGGAATGGTTTTGAGATTTGTCCCGGGTGTCACCCTAGCAATAATTCCCATACCGTGGAACGTACCCTTGCCGTCAATACTTCTCACATTGTGGTCAACATTGTCAGCAGAATATTGTGTAAAAATTGTTTGCACTGAAGTTTTGAATCTCTGTGCCATGTGCAACTCAAGAACGTCTTTCGTACTTCTTCACTTCACTGTAAGAGCAGGAAAACCCATGGTGATATAAAGAATCCACACAAAATTTTGATTGGAAGTGGTGGTGCATTTGAACACCCAAACCAATTTGTAATGGTGCCAGGATACGAGGCCGCGTTGCCTGCATGATCTCTTGTCCTATTGAAGAAATTTTGGTGCTTCGATCTTTTCCACAGAATATTGTGTTTAACAACTGCTGCAAGGATGGTGGCACGAACTCCAGTGCTGTTTTCTGTTGATATTTCGGCGCAGTGGGATAGGTGTTCCTGGTCTGATCAAGGTCTTTTATGTCCTGTTTTATGAACTTAGCTGCTGCTTCAATTATGTGGGTCTTCTCATCCTTTTTGTCTTGCATCGTTTGTTGATGAAAATTATGTAGGATGTTGGAAGCGGTGGTGTGAAATGTTACTACATTTTGTTTGCCATTATCTCTGTGATGGTTATTCTGTCACTGAAATGTTTTTTTTAGTTCAGATTTCATATGTGGAAAGCTGTACGGCTTATGTCAGTATCTTGGAGATATTCTTTAATCTTGCTTATCAAATCGTTGATGGTCACCTGCTCGTCATCATTGTTTTCAAGATACTCTACTACTGCTTGAAAAGCTTCGGATTTTTTCGAGTCCTTGGGGTCTGCCACTTCCACTGATTTCTTGCATTTTGCAGCTCTCTGCTCTATGGCTTGCTGAAAAACGATTGGCACTTGTTTCCCTGTTCTAAAGTTAACACTACAAATGTTGTGATGTACTGCATCTGCAGCAGGCATGTCTTAAACAAAAAGCACCCTACCTCTTACAATGTCAGCCCATTCTCCTTGAACTCATCACATGCCTTCAGTATTTGTTCTGGAAATCCATTGTTCTAACAGGAATAAGTTTATGTTCTGATTTCTTGCCTTTGTATACATCTGGACAACCACACAATACACAATCCTCGTCAGAACTGAATGTAGTTTCTTTCGATCTAAGTGTGTGCTGAAGATGATGATCCTGTTCACCAGAAAGTTTACGTTTGTTTGTGATACAGGATTGATCTAGGGTTGGTATAGTCATTCTGCACTTCACATGGACAGACTGGCCAGCTGCGACTGTTATATCTTTGCCTCTGGCTTCGCTGGCTTTCAGGATACCATCACATCCTTTTGTGTTAATGTAACAGTTCGCTCTCCACCTGACACTGTTTTTTGGCAAATTACACAGTCATCCATCTTGATGTTTCACTTCAGACTTTCTGCAAAAAAAATCATCAATAAATCATTACTAAAACGATCTCACACATGTAAAACTTGCAGAGCTACACATTTTTAAGAATCATGGTATCATGGATATTTGTATGTAGATCATATTAAACATATATAGGAGTACATTGACCTATTTGTGCTTTACATACAACAATACAAGTACATCGGTATTGAGGTAAAAATCGATCCGCGTTTTTGGCCGGGACAGGGTTTGCACTCTACTGAACTCTTGTTGTTTGTATAAACTGGACTAATAGTGACATTTAATATGACTATACGATTCATCCATAACATTTATAACTCATTTTGAAAGCATTTGGATGTATTCTGTTATTTTGTATTTTCACCCGATACAATTTCTGGAATTTAAGGGGGTACGGCTAAAGTGTCTCCCTAAAAATATGTTCCACTATTTTTATTTTGGTAGATTTTCAATATGAATCTCCCAGATGTATAAGGACTTGGAAAATAAATGTCCGAAAACTATTGCAATTTGTTTCTGGTATATCCACAGGGTGCCTGGACTATCTCTCAATGGTGAAAAATGACTTGAAAAAATTCTAGGAGTCGGATCCCGATCCGGATCTTACCAAAATCTCATCAGTTCATCACATACCGAACCTGTCCACAAAATTTCATCCGGATCCGTCCACAACCTTTTTGAGACATCCTGTACACAGACAAACAGGCAAACAGACAGACAGATAAACAGACAGAAAGGGGTGAAAACATAACCTCCTTAACCTTGGTGGCGGAGGTAACAACTCAATCAACAGCACTGTATGTGAAGTCATAAGCAAGTCACATGTCATAATGCTTTGTTACACTTGCTATCTAATAACAGATGTACATTTTTATCCGTACAAGGTTGACTGTAACTGATCAAAAATAGCATGACACATCTTACTGCAACCAGGTGTGGTACATACAATATCATTCTTTTGAAGACATGTAGATAAACTAACTGAATAGTGGATGAATATTACTGAAACGTACAAAGAAACGTAACAAAGTGGACAAAAAAAATTGGAAACACCTGGGTAAATGAGGGCACCAAGTATATTGAACAGCTTCCAGAAAGGTGTGGCCCATGTGTTATTTTATGCAAATAACATCCAACATGCTTAGTGTCATCTATCTATAATTCCAGCAATGTGTGTGTTGTGTGTGTGTGTGTGTGTGTGTGTGTTGTGGGGGAGACCGCTGTTTCTCGACAACCACTGGTCCGATCTAATTGAAACTTGCCAGATATATTGCTGGGGACCTGAGGATGTGCCTTTTCAAGGTTGATATTAATCGGACAAGTGGTTCTCAAGTTATTGTCATTTATTTACCAACTAATGACAGGACACGTTGCTGCGGCAATTTATTTACCAACCAATGACAGGACACGTTGCTGCATAGGCGTGGCCGATGGGGAAGAGAACTTCAGCCGCGTTCGCCATTACGGGTTTTTTCTCTCTTATTTCTCATTGTGTTTTTCCTTGCGATGACATTGCGAAAAGGCAAAATACGTTGGCGCTAATTGAATAATGGCCATTAAAACTAATAATTTATCAAAAACGTTGGCAGATCCAGCAGCCAAGCATTCTTGCCTGGACGAGGAAACAAAGAAGTGCCATTACCTCAGCAATGTTGTTTATGAAGAGGTGCTAACGAGATAAAGGTGTGTACATGGAGACAATTTTATTATTATTTATTTATTGAAGAAAAATTGTTCTGAAAATAATTTATCAAAAAAAGTGCACAACTCTTTTTTGTTTCCAATTGTCAAAACGTTGTGGCCTTTGGAAGTTAAGGAATTCAGCTCTACTCAACATGCTTGCCAACAAAATACATCTCAATTTGGTGGTATGCTTTGCAAACTTTTTTTTAAAACTATTTTCTAACTAAAACAATTCGAACATGGAATACCTAATGACACTGTACTTTCAGGTCTCCCTACAAATCCTACCCTGTCGCCTCACCATGGCGTAGGAGTGGCAATGGTCAATGGCAGTGAATGTCATGGCAAGCAAAGACAGGGAGGTAAACTTGATTTTAATTTGGATTTTAATTAACTCTGTGTGTAAAGTATCACAGCAGTTGTTACTTCAATGAAAGCGATAATTCGTTGAATGATGTGAACATTCCGTACGGGCACACACCACTTCTGGATAGTGATGACTTACTGTATTCTAATATTTTCTCGATTTCTTATGCGCATTTATACATAAACACAATGCCCCAATCCAGTCGTCGTTTACGAGAGCGAAGGAACGGCCTGTGTAGTTTTTGAAAGTTTGTTTTTTTTTGCACGTACGGCCATGCACGTACGGGCACGTGAGAGCAAGGAACGGCCTGTGGTGTTGTTGTGCATGCAGTTTGAAGTTTTTTGTTTTTTGCACATACGGCCACGCACATATGGGCATGCACGTACGGCACACACGTACGGGCACGTGAGAGCGAAGAACGGCCTGTGTGGTTGTTGTTTCTGGCACGCGTTGAAAGTTTTTTTTTGTTTGCACGTACAGGCTCGCACCTACGGGCATGCACTAGTATATAAAAATTCTGCACAGGCCTGGTTGCCTACAATTATGGGTAGCATGACTGCAAGAGGAGACCTCATGACTTTGAAAGAGGGTGATTGTTGAGGCGCATTTGGCAGGAGTTTCAGTGACAAAGACAGCTCAACTTGCTGATGTTTCATGAGCAATAGTGTCCAAGGTGATGTCGGCATGGAACTCAGAGGGAAAAACATCATCAGCAAGGGCAACAGGGTGGAAGTGCATACTCCAGGATCGTGATATCCATGCATTAATTTGAAGTGCAAGGCAAGGGCTCATTCCGTGTCATTTCAGCCCGGGGTTGCGTGACCCCCTCAGATTTTTCTGAAAAATTTCTCAAAGCTACCTTAATATATATGAGGAAGGTTGCAAGTTATAGCTCAAAATTCCAAGTATGTCCGAGATATGGCCCTACAAACACCCTAGGGGTGTTTCAATTCTGGCAGTCGTGAGTTGCAGATTTGTATCTGAAGCATTTTTGGAGGGCTCTAAATTCTAGTTTACAAACAGAGTTCTGAAAATTCACACAAATGGTGCCGATTAGTGAGGCTTTCAGAATCTGACATCAAAAATGTTCTACTCAAAATACTTTTTAAGATAAGTACTCCAAAAGTAGTGATTTGTAACATGCAGTCAAAAAAAATGAGTTTTCAAATTGCTGCCAACAGTCAGTTTATTCATCATGAAGAATTTTGTTGCCTGATTTACATAATATGTGACTGGATATTTACACAAGAAAACTGAAACCTTTTGGAGCAAAATCTTGGGTGCTTTGGTGTCTGAACTTTGCTCCAGACTCAACGACACTGAAATTTACCCCGGTTTTTACCCCAAGTGTTCACCATGTTGACATTACACAGCTCTTTAAATTTTTGTCCCTTAAAGACACATACATGGCAAACTGTGGTAGAAAATTCAAGAGTTGTTATCAATCCCTTTTATTTTTAAAAAGGCCCACTATTTAAAAAAACATGTTCGATGAAAGAGTAGAATAAAAGCAATAGGTGTGCTTTTGAAGTGGAAGCCATGTCAAGAATTCAAAGCTGACACCACAATGATCAAATTGTTGTTTTTTGGTCAGAACAAGTATGTGGTTACTTTAATTTGGCTCACATTTTTTTAAAAGGATGTTTTAGTTTAGGCCGCGCCAATCTCAACTACAAATTAAGACACATAAGTAATCATAATAATCACCATTATAAATATTCATTTGCATATCTAATTGTTTATATACTTAGTGTACATTGTATGAAAGTCTACATCCATTTGTAAATGTAGGTACAATATCTGATAACTTTTTTTTTCATAATTCATATCAAATTGTTTGGACAAATGTACTTGGATCCATTGTACAAAGTGAACAGTGATTAGTTTTATAATTGCCAGATATAATAAATGTAACAATGAGCATTGGCAGTTACTACAGGGCTGTGTATTAGGTTAAAGCCTAAATAAGATAGAGTTGTGCTTCATGCCTAACTTTGGAAATGATTTTGGTACACTTCTTTAGCTTACTAAACTTATTTATATATTGTTAGATTCCACTTAAGTCATACTTCCTTACAATATCTTTATTTTTCTATATTTTGTTAGTAAAAAATTTATTTAAAAAAAGTAGCTTTTGGGACTGCAGAATCATTAGAAATTGATGCATTTTAAAAAAAAATTCGTTTAAAAATAGAAGGGATTGAGAACAACTCTTGAATTTCTACCACAGTTTGCCTATGTATGTGTCTTTAAGTGACAAAAATTTAAAAGAGCTGTGTAACTGTCAACATGGTGACACTTGGGTAAAATCGGGGAAATTTCAGTGTCGTTGAGTTTGAGCAAAGTTCAGACACTTATAGCACCCTAGCATATTGTTGCGAATCTGGAAACCATTATCGCACTCATCATTCAGGTCCTTTAGCTCAGTTATCTCGGTAAGTGCATGTTCCATAGATAGCTCGCCTTCCATTGTTTAATGGGTAAAAATCGATTAAATGCGCTGTGATTCATTTTAATAGTTAGGGTTCGATCAGAACACAAAGAAGAACGACCCTCCCCTCCTCTGCAAAGAGGAAGAAGAAAACCCTCCCGTCCCATGATGCAATGACGTAAACAACTCCCTCCCACCCGTGGTGTGCGGCGCACGAGGGCATGAGTAAGACATCATCCTAGGTCAAAAAATTCAACGGATTCGGATCAGCATGAAAAATGGCCATAAAAAACACTCCTTTCAACGGGACAACAGAGAAAAAGTCGATGTTGCCCAACCCTAATATTACATGCCCTAGTAAGCCATAATTATCAAATTTTACCTGAAAAGTGGGTAAATTTGGCGCCCTTTTTGAATTTTTGCATTTTACCAACCTAAGAATCATCCTATGTCAAAAAGTTCAACGGATTCGTGATCAGCGTGAAATTTGGCCATAAAAAACACTCCTTTCAAAAAAAGTATGGTTGTATGCCCAACCCTACTATAACAGAGATGTACTTTTCCCAGCTGAGGTTTGAGCTGATATCCAATCCAAGTGGACGGATAACAGGACGTTCCTCAAAAGATGAAGAATCCAAAGACAGGGTTGAGAAACAAGGTGATCTTGAACTAGACACAGATAACAAGTGGGTCTTTTTTCAGTTGAAATCAACAAGCCAGTCTTTTCCCCAGTTAATCACACTCTCTAGGCCCTGATTGAGAGTGGTACTGGCATGGACAAAGGAAGTTGGAAACAAAGTTCCTGGATAGGTAGTACACAGTGTTGGGTCATCTGCATAAATGCTTAATTGAGAAAGAATCCATTCAGGAAGATCATTGATAAATAACAAGAACATTAGACCCAACACAGATGGGTGAGGAACACCAGCATTCGTATTATGGGCAGGGGATGACTGTTCCTCACATACCACAGAGACTTGATGATTTGCAAGGAAGTCAGAAGTTGTATCAAAAATTTTCCAGATGCCATATCACTTTAGCTTATGGATGAGGCCCTTGTGCTACACTTTGTCATAAGCCTTCGAGATGTGGAGAGCAACAACCCTGGCTTCTCCATGATGATCCAAAGCCCTATTCACATGTTCAGTGATTAGGGATTGAACATCGCCAGTGGATCTTGAATGTCAAAAGCTATACTGGACATCAGTTAGGAGGTTGTGGGTTTCCAGATGAGTCATGATTTGTCGTTTGATCAAGGATTCAAAGACTTTGCTTTGGTAGAAGGCTAATTTAATGCTTTGCAGAAATCAACATAGGCCGCAAGCAGCCCCTGCCGAAACTCTCATCTGCGTTCGGTGAGAACCTGAAGGGCAAGGACACAGTCAATCGTTGACCTCTTTGGTGTAAAGCCTGACTGCTCTGGGAGCTCAAGCAGATGGTGGTGAACCCCATCAATAATTATCTGATCAAAGACCTTGCCCAGCACAGAGAGCAGCGTCACCCTCAATAGTTGTTGCAGTCTTGGCGATCACCCTTCCTTTTCCAGAGAGGGACAACAAGGCCCCTCTTCCAGTCAGTTGGGATGATGCCTGTGTTCCAGGCGGAGCACAGAACGACATGCAACAACATGAGTACAGCATTTACACCAGCCTTGAGAAGTTCAGCATGGATGCAACAGATCCAAGGAGCTTTACCACATTTCAACCGGTTCAACACAGCCTGTTTCCACAAATGAAGGTGGATCACAGTTGATTGAAGGGTCAGTAATCAGGGTAGTAACATTCCTGACATCCAACTTGACAGCTGGTGGATCAGCCACTCAAAGTATGGCCCAGCGGGCCTTCACTTTGGACTCCTCTGTCAAGAGCCCACCACCCTCCACTCTAACTGCAGTACACTGAGGGATGGGCTCGTAGGAACACAATGCACAAATTCCCCTGTAAGCAGGATGAGAATCACTTGACCACAGGTGATGCTCTACCCCCACACAGATTCATCGCACATTTGCCTCCTTGTCCACCCTCAGCACACGGACAGTTTTATGCCTCAACTCCATGAACAGCTCAGTTCTGCCATTAAGCCTGTCCCTGCAACTCTGGTTAATGGTATCCAGTGTCCCTTGAGACAAAATTCTTCTTTGCTCATCGGTGAGTTCCAAGACATCCACCGGCAACATCAAGGATGGTGGTCTTGAAGGCACTCCAGAACTCCTCAGGATCCCCAAGCATTCAGACCCCCCAAATCCCGAGTCAGCCTGTTCGCAAACTCCTCAGCTACCTCTCATCTTTGAGCTTGCCAACATCCAGTATAGAATGGCATGGTACCATTCTCCAGATTTAAGCTACAACTTCAGAGTTGCTACCACAAGCCAGTGGTTGGTATTGAGGAGCTGAGCACTCCGGTATATCCTGCAGTTCTGGATCATCCTTCAGCGACTATTAATGAGCACATGGTCAATCTCCTTTGCTGCACCATCAGCATTGGAATACCAACTCCAGCGATGAGCCTGTGGGCGCTCAAACCATGAACCAGTCACTCTAAGTTCATGACTTCTTGCAAAGTCAAGGAAGTTAGTGCGATTCTGGTTCACATTTCCAGACCCATGGTATTCCATTTCCAGACTCCCTTCTTCCACTTGAGCTTGTGCAGCAAGGATCCACCATCAAGAACATACCTTTCAGTCTTAAGGTGTGCTGAAGTGTGGTGTCAGGTACTCCTTCACATGCCAGTGCCTTGGTACAGTGGTCATTGACGGCTTGAGTGAGTTGAGGTTGTGTCAGCCTTCCTCAAGATCTTGTTGTCCTCAAAGAGGGATGGAGGGTATGGACTGAGCTCAAAACTCATCACGTCCTCAAGTGACAAATCACCTATCTGGGATACCACCAGGAATCGCTGGAATAGCACACTGGAGCTGTGAGGAGCAACATGGAGACATTAGAATTTCCCAGGGTCTTTGCTTTCTCTGTCCTCTTGATGGAGAAGGAAAACAAGGTTGTCCAATCATTCGATACCACGAATGATGGTATCGATACCATTTATGATTTACGATACCAAATTCCACGATACCATTTATGATATTCTCAATGTAGGATCAGAGGAGAAAGGTGAAAATGCATTCAGCTTTGTGCTTATCTTCGAGAGGTCGAATGCATGTCTTTCAATTCTGGCACAGTTGCTTCTTATGCTGTTCGCTTGTTGCGTATGTGAGATCATTGAAGTCCTGCATGGCGACGTTGACCTCAGATGTTATGGGGGCTGACATTGTCCACAATGCTAGGTGTTCCTCTGTCATCTTACTGCCATGAGTCAAGCCACTGGTGCTCTTTAGGGATATCATGAGTGGTTCGATGACTAGATCACAGCTGAGGCCTGCCCAAAACTGGTTTGTTCGCCGGATCACATGGAAGCCATTTGAAACTTATCATACACATCTGGTGTTTGCTCTACAGTTGACTCATTTCTTGTACGTAGAGATAAGCGGACTTCTGGTAGTTTGATTATATAGAGACAATTTATTGATTTTACGCCCTTCATTTTTTGCCGCCATCTTTTATTTCAGGTTAAATACTGATGAGATCTAAATTTTATTGACACCAGTGGATTGCTGATCCATTAAAACCATGGACCAGAACCAACAATTATTTTTTATCACAATTATTGAAGAAGTTATAGCTGTTTTAGTTTATTCAAAGCCCGGTGGCGGCCATCTTAAAATGACTGTTTTAACCCATTTCCAGATGTCAGATTTTGGTAACTTTTTTTCTATTGATCAGTATATCCAGTAGGAATGAAAACCACTGAGAAACCTTTTTTGCAATTTGTTGTGGGTTTGGTGGTTGTTTGTCATAAATTGACCCGACTGGGGCCAACACATGTCTCATAACCATCCCTATCGGTTCCAGTCGATGCATTGAAATCCCCCAAGACTAGAAGAGTATCTCGCCTGGGGCACTGATCAACCACAGACTTGAACATGGCGTAGAATGCGTCCTTCACGGTGAGATCACTCGCCTCAGTCGGAGCATATACAGAGACCAGTGAAATTACACCCATGGAGTGATGATTCCTTCATTTCATAATACACTCGTTGACCTGTGTTACCTCAATTAACATTGAAATCAGCTTGTTGGACACAGCTATGGCAACTCCTTGGGCATTGGTAACCATCAGAGTGACCAGACTAATAGTAGCTGTCACCACTTGCCATGATCTCGCCACGATCCGGTCTCCGAACCTTAGAGAATGTTGCAATACTGGTGTTCAAATGCTTGAGCTCAGAAAACAGACAGGTGATCATCCTCTTTTAAGGATAGGACATTCCCGGCACCCACCTGAAGGGACCGCCTCAGGTTAATCCAAGGAGACTGCCATTGGTGGAAGACACCTCAGCACTACTGCAACAAAAATTACCGTAATCTGACCCAGAAAGGTTACCCCATGGTTTTCCTCTTATCAAAGAGTGGGGGTCCCAAAGGCTTTGCCGCAATACCATCATCCGGTGAGCTGCCCTGAGGAGGGCAGCTGCACAGGAGGTACTCCCAAAGAGTAGGTTTTCAATTTTATTTGTGGTTTTCTTTTGTTTTGTGGAGTGAAGGGTTTTATGGTGGCCAGAATGCAAATCCTGCACCAACCCCCCCCCCCCCCCAAAAAAAAGTAACCTAACTGCAGGAGGACGTCCACAGACACAGTTGGGCACTAGATATGGATGGCCATTGTTTCATAAGGATCTCCTACGTAAGTTCAAGACCAGAAATGAAGCGGAATAAGACAGAGACCACTGACCGGTTGGTGAGGGTGAAGTGCTAGGCCTATAGACCTAGCTACATCGTGAGAGATTCCAATGATCTTGAAAGCCCTGGTTTCCATGGCGTCAAGCTGAGCAAGACATGAGGTCAATGAGCCAGCTCAGAGGGGAGAGCAGTATTCAAAGTGTGGGTAAAAGCCTTGTAGGTGAAAAGAAGCTCAGGTGTGCAAAGGAAAGACTTCACATGACTGAGGATGCCCAGCCGGCATCTAGGTTTTTAGGCCAACTTTGAAATGTGGCTTGTCCAAGAGAGATCTTGGCTGAGAGTGAGACCTAAGAGTTTGAGTGACTGAACCTCTTGGAGACAGTTGTTGAGAAAGTAGATGGGAGGATTTGCGGAATGATCCTTTGGCAAAGAGAGAATGAGTGTGTGGAATTTCTCAGGATTGAAATGCATGTCGCAAGTGTTTGTCCAGTTTGCGATTTTGTCAAGGTATGAGGAGAGGGAAGAAGCTGCTGTCTGTCAGATGGATGAGGGATGTCATGGCAGAGTGGAGTCATCAGCAAAGAGATAAAGAGGATTTTCCAGAGAGTCAGTGAGATCATTGATGTATATTAGGAATAGGATGGGGCCGAGAACACTGCCTTAGAGTATTTCAGCCTTGACAGGGAGAGGAGAAGCCTGGTGTTGGCTTAGTGGTTAGGGTGGTGGCTTGGGATCCTAGGATTCTAGGGTCCTGAGTTTAAGCCCCGTTGGGTCACTGAATTAATACACCAGGAGGTTGACTCAGCCTGTCATCCTTCTGAGGTCAGCAAAATGAGTACCAGTGCACTGGTAAGGGGGACACTGCATCAGCAGCATAGCAATGTCCCAACCAATGATGCAACCAGCAGCCACAGGCTGCACTTGATAGAAAGGGAGAGGAGAAGAAAGATTTGTGTTTACAGCTGGAGTAATTTTTCTTGAAAACATGGAAAAAGTTGTAAAATTTGAGGCAGAAGTGGCGCTCATTACACTTGCCTCACAAGCAGTTCCAGTGTCAGCTCCATTGTCTACGATCAGTGAGCAGACAGAGACTGCACCGGCTACCTCTTATTCACAGATATTTTTGGTTACAGACAATTTCCGATTTTGTGATTTTTCCTGGGATATTTGCTTCGAATTGTAGCACTGTATCCAAAATGTCAGCTTTCAACACCACCAAGAAGGTTTGAAACATTTGTATCAATGAGTCAGTGAGTCAATCAGTGGTTAGAAAGTGCTTTTTATGTTAGATATCTGATCTGATGTAGCATACTCTGTTACAAAGTGTCGGTGCTGCCAAAGCAGTTTCTTGGCAAGAGTTATGCTGAGAGATTTGCCATTGCCTTCCCAGCAGTAGTTAGGGAAGATATTTGGAATTTGGCCCTGCTGCCAGCAATATCTTACCAACTCTTCGCAAAGAACCACATGGGATCTTTAATGTCCATCAACTAATACCAGCAGACAGGGGCATGATCTGAGGTACACCACACACATTGATGTATCACCATGCCTGTGAGACACCAGGATGACAGTTTATAGCTGGGCTGAGAATCAAACCCAGGCGAGACAGCCTGGAGGCGAGTGTGCATGCCTTTAGGTCATCCTGCCAGCATCAGCGTGTGTGTGTACATATGTGCACACACGCACACGCACACGCACACACACACACACAGAGTGGGCTACAAAATTCTGAGTCCATTATCAAATTTATAAAATTGGATGTGACAACGAAATATATCGTTCTAATATGAAACCAAAGCATGAAAGCAATTTAAAGGGATGTTTATGAAATCTTAAGGATAAAGTAACACTTATTATAATAGGAAAGATCAATCTGTCTTTACATTTATTCATTAATCAGTATGAGCTCATTTTGTCTTGATAAGTAGCTCAACTCCATTTTGCATTGATTTAATTAGTTTATGGATAAAGCATGATTCAATTTTTTTTTAACCAAGAGTTTTATAATGCACCCCAGAGCAAAATCAGACTGTTCAAGGAAATTTTAAATCTCTCAAATGTATTTCCACTTCATTTATTCTGTTGAGGCAAAGTTTCAGTCAATAATAACTATAACATATGAAAGAGAGAATATGAATAAATCTTCAATATCAGGAAAAAAAATTCCTTGTGGAAAAGCCACGAGTCAAATTGATGAAATTTTTTTTCTTCAAAAACCCTGACCAGATATGAACTTGAACACATATCGAAATAATGTGCAATAAAGGTAAAAACCCATTTTGCAGAGATGGACTTGGTTGACAGAACACCAGACGGATTGCGGCAAGAGATTGGAAACTTTAAAAGAAGAGGCCAAAAAACAACATCCCAAAAGTAAGGAGAACGAAGAATACTAAATGGCTGTCGGAAGAGGCGATAACAGATAAAGATAATAATAATAATAATAATAATATTGTAGACAGATAAAGAGAGATGAAAACCAAAGGTGCATTAAGAGATGACATTAAGCGGCTAAATACCGACTTCCATCGACAAGCTAGGAAACAAAGGAATATTTCAGAGGCATGCCGAGAGATAGAAAGTGACAACAGAGTGGGGAAAACAAGAGGTCTTTTCAAAAGATCAGAGAGATCACAGGAAAGTTTCGGTCAAGGATTGGGGTCCTTAATAGTAGAAAAAAAAAAATCTGACAAAAAACACAGATGAAAGAAAGATGGAATAAGTATACCGAAACTGCAAACAAGCTAGCAACATGACGGTAACTTTTGAAGAAAGAGAATATGAGCAAGAACCAATAATGATACAATGTGAGGCAAGCAGACCCTCGAAAGAGCTGGCAAAAGAAAAAAAAAGCACCAGGTGCCGATGGAATTCCAATAAAACTCTTTAAGGTAGTCGGTATTAACAGCTATCTTTATTTACACAGACCTGTAGCAGGATTGTATGACCTAAAAGGTTGAAGCAGCCAATCTACATACCATTGCCAAAGAAAGTGGATTTCAAGAGAATGTTCAAATAACCAAACCATTGCCTCAATTTCACATGCCAGCAAGATATTACTGCAGATCATTCAACACAGAATGGAAGACTTCATTAAATGAGAAGTTCCTGTTGAGCAAGCAGGTTTCAGAAAAGGAACACGTACACTAGGGATCAAATCGTAAATCTGAGATGGATCATGAAAAAAACCGAGTGAATATCCAAGGAAGGTGTATCTCCGTTTTATAGATCACGAGCAGGGGTACCTGGCATTGCCTGGTGCTATTCTCATCCTGTTGGCATTTGGAAGAAATCAAGTTTTTTCTTTTTTTTGTGGGCTTGAAACACTTCCATACACCCACTAAGAAATAAGATTGGGGATCATTTAATATTACCTTGCAAATAGCTACAAAAGCGAAGGCACTACAGAATGATTAAAACAAAAAATCCCCCCAAAATCCAACTTTTTTTTTTCAAACTTTTCAAGAATTTTTTTTTTTTGTCTAAACTACTCCCGACACTCACTGATGAACGTCCAATAGTTTGACGAAGATCCATTTGGCCATCTATGAGTGAAATGGAAACCTACAAACAGATGATACACCTCTCATCGTATGGAAGATAGCAAAGATTTTGATCGTGTTGATCATGAATTGATGTGGAATATGCTGAGAGAAATGGGGAAGTCAGAGCACCAGATAACACCAGAGCACTAACAAACCAGATATGTCTTATAAGAAGCTTGTATATGAAACAAGAAGCTATAATAAGAACAGAGTATGGAGAAACAGAATGGTTTTGAATTGGAAAAGGGGTCAGACAGGGTGTCAGTTAAAAGCTAGATATTGTGGTGATGGCAGTGTTGTATTGTGAACTACCTGGTGAGATTTGTGAAGGTTCTGGAATGTTCTCAGACGAAATTTCCAGTATGGACTGGTATCGCCTTTGCTGGAAGGCATGAGATCGTTCTGTGATATTATATAAACCTGCGAGAGGGAGGTGTCACGAGACGGGTGACATGTGACGAGCCGTGTGTTTGATCGTCCCCATGCTTGATTTCACTCTGAGTGAACGAGGTGTTAATATCCAGAGTGGTTAACATGTGGAGTCGATTATAATCAGGTTGATTGAAATTCATTGAGATTACACATCAGGAATGCATTCCTTTGAGCTCTTCAATCATCCTGGACAGGCCAGCGTATGAGAGAGAACACCGCAACAAGACTCAATCATTCAACAGCCCTGGTGGACGAGGTGAACACGCGTGAGTTGAGCCGGCAGGACAGGGACACTGGGCGGAAACAACGCAACGTGGGAATCATTGTTGGACATTACATTGTATCTAACGGTGAACTGCCTCATTTGAAATACAAGTTTCAAAAACATTACGCTGTTGATGTTATCACTTGCAACGCCACTCAGAGGTCACAGACTCCAACTGACAAAGATCCATTTGAATGGTTGCCAACAGGTACATCCGATAAGACTCGTGAAGCTCAAAGCTTGAATTGCAGTTGGTAGAGAATGTGCTGGGTTCAGCACCACGAATAACATACATACACTAAAGGGAAGGATACGCTAAGATGCGTGTATCACCCCCAACAAGGGTGCATTCTCTCCCCTTACTTGTTCAACCTGAATAGTGAGTACATCATGAGGAAATCAAACTTGGATGACAGGGGCTGGAGTCAGGATTGGAGGAAGATGGATCAACAATTTAAGATAGGCTGATAATACTTGTTGGCAGAAAGTAAAAAGGACTTGATGAAGGTGCTGTAGACAGTGAATAAGGAAAGGGGAAAGGCTTTTCGATATTTAAATGTAAAAAAGAAGAAAAAAAAACCTCAAATCTTATCAAATGAGAAGATTGTCCCCCAATCTGAACACATCAATCAGAGGGAAGTAGTGGAAAGTTTCATCGTCCTGAGTTCTAAGATTGAAGTCAGTGGAAAATGTGGAGGGTAAATTAATAGAACGTTGGCATTGGGGAGAAGAGAGCAATGTCAGGATTGACAAGGATCTGGAAAGACAAAAATGTGACCAAACAAATGAAGACGAGGCTGGTGAATGCTCTGATATTTCCCGTCGCAACGTATGGATGTGAATCATGGAGCGTGAAAAATAAAGGAAGAAGATTGACAGTTTTGAAATGTGGTGTTGGAGACAAATACTAAAAATTATACGGACCACAAGAACAAAAAAACAAATCGGTGCTTGAAGAAATTAGACTACCTGAAGCTAAAACAGAAACCGTCATACTTTAGACTCATCAGGTGTGCAGAAAACGAAAGTCTGGAGAAGTCAGCCATGCTAAGTATGGTTGAGAGATGAAGAGGCAGACCTTTTATGTGATGGATGGATGCGGTTAAGGCTGCAACCAAGCTGTCTCTGCCAGAGCTTCAGGAAGCAGTGCAGGAAAGGGATGTTTGGAGAAATCTGATCATGAATGTCACCAGAAGTCAGCCAAGACTTGACGTAACATGATAACTAGATATATGTGTGTATTATTTTCACTTCGCTTCTTGCATTACATATTTGCAAGACAATGAAATCTATCATCTTTATAAAATATGCAAAGTGTTGCATTATTTTTTCTTGGAGAAACAGCTATATGGATGGCACTGTTATTTCCATATTTCCCAAACCAGATGATGGAGAAAACACCAGTCACACCTACATATTCATAGATGGTGCATTGCACATGTCAACAATTGGTTGAAGGGAAGGCAGCTCTCCAAAAATCTGCATGCACTGGAATGAGACAATATATTTACTTTTCTCCGCATAATGCCAGACTTGGCTATCTCCTTCTGTTTGTTTGGTTCCATTTGATATATGAATGCACGAGAGAATTGGCAAGGATGTCATGTCAGCATTGTTCCCAGCAGAATTTTATCTCAAGTCTGACAATATGCAAACTGCCAAGTTGTATCACAAGGCATTAACAGCATCACAGTTGAAACAATCTGTTTATTTGCTCTTTTGAATTACTGGCCTCTTATTGGTGCATTTTCACAAAATTCTCTGAGTTGAGAACATGGTCTGGACTCTATCCTCCTGATTGCACATTTCCACACAACCTAATTGCTTCATGCACTAATCGTTGGCAACGTGCAACTCATGCACCCTTTGGTTTTTCGAGGTGCCACAAGGCATTCTGAGCAAATTGGAAACAGTCTTTCCGGATATGGATCATCCAAAAAACACAATCACATTCTTTAATAACGCATCATAATGTCACGTCTCTCAGAAAATGAGGAATGAAATCATTGGACACCTTCAAGCAAGGTCTTCTATTAGCCATCCTGAAAAGCTCTCTACCATGAGGAGAGGAACTGTTTATGACCTCAGCAGATGTTATCAAGCCCCTGGATCAACAAGAGACATGTCATGAAGTGGCCGTCCCAGGATAACTACCCTCACCGGAGATGTCAATTAGTCACTTGAGCCAAATCTCAAGTCAAGTTTTAATAATGTGGTAATGTGGCATTCGTGAAGACACCTTGATGCGTGCAACATACTTGCCTTTGTGTTATCTTGTTCTGCGTGATACCTAAGAAATAAGAATTAGATGTGTTCGTGTTCGCAAGTGAACCAATGACTCATAATGTGGATGAACCAAGGTTAGTATCTAATAATGTGTTTGTCTATTGTCTTTTGTAATTCCTGTTGAAGGTCCATTGATGTTCACGAATGTCTTTGTCCTACATTGTGATTTGTGCACATGCTTCTCCCTGAGCCTTCAATCACGATTGAAAAGAATGAAAAAAATTATTGTTTTGAGTCACATCCAGAAGGTATAAGGAAGAAGGTGGGAGAGCTATTAATGATGTGGGGGTACGAGTGATAGGTGAGTTCCGCTAATGCACTCAGCTGCACAAAAGGTGAGATCTATAGCGTTACTTTGTTAACATTGATGAAAAAAATGCTCAGTCTATGTCTGTCTGAGTGTAGTCATAAGAGAGTAACCCCCCCCCCTCTCCATTCCCCCCACCTCATGCATCCACTCAGCTTGATGGTAACTTCTGTTTCAAAAACTAACTCACCAAGATAAATAGCTTGATTTTATTCGTGTAATACACCAGCTCAAAAGCTTGCTGTTCCCACCACATTATACTGTCCTGGGCCTCATTCGCATGCTCCAGTGCAAGTACCGTGAGATCGCACACGTGTCAAAGGTGCTGAACTCGTGCGGTATATTCTAATTTTGGGTGATACTGCAGAAAGACCTCCTACAGAGGAATATTGGTATGGCCCAGAGCGATGACAGTGCTTCCACATAGATATGATAACATTGAACCTATTTGCACATGTTTAATTAAGAAGTGGGAAGAGTTGCTTTTGGTGTGAATTTATATGGTGGTGTTGTTTGAGCTAGTGATCGTGGCAGGGAAATGGGCAGAAACCTGTGCATCCACACCTTGATTAGCCAGAGCTACTGAGCACACTGATCTTTTATTTTCCTTTTCCACAGCAAACTAATCCCATTTTACACAAATGAGAGTCTCAGCCAGTGGAACCCCAGTTCTGCAGACAATCTCAACTAAATAGACATATCCACCTGCTCACAAGTGGCCCACAACCTGAATACCTCTTTCATTCCCTGGTGCAATATAGTTAGAGCATTTTATCTTGCACATCACCTGATGGTTAAGGTGGCTGGCTTAAGAACTTAAGGTCTTGAGTTCAAGCCCCTTTTTTTACCGTTGAAATAACACCAGGTGGGTTGACTCAGCTTGTCATCCTGAGGTTTGCAAAATTGGTACCAGCTCACTGGCAACAGCAGCAACAACAGACTGCATCCGAATAAATAACCACAACAACCACCAACACCACCATCCTTCTTCCAGGTGCTCTCTTGCTCATCTTGTGAGCATCTTTTGATGTAGGCAGAAGGATATTAACATGGCCTTGACTGAAAAGGTTTAAGGGCTAGTGCTGCACTAATTGCTTATCTATTGTTGGTAATTGCCTCCAAACTGACTTGCCCAGATGTGTGCATCAGCATTGGACACATCATTGCTCATTACCATGACTTTGCACCAAACCTGGTGCTTAATGTGTTCAGTTACCATAAAATAAGTGTAAAATTGAAATGGAGCAATGTACAGGGTGAGTCAAAAGTAGCGCCCGATTTCTGTTTTTTCGGCTGTCAGATTCTTTCTGGGAAGTCATGTTGTTAATAATTGTCTTGCAGATTATTAATTTTCGTAATTTATTTATTTTTGATTTTGTTTTGCAGGTTATTGCTGCGAGTTTGGAAAGTTACTGAATTTGCACCAAATTGAACCATGAATTACCTTTCAATGACAAACGCATTGCGGCCGTAAAACATTATTACAAATGTAATGAACGACCAACGATGGCGGCACGCCGTTTGGCACAGGAATTCTATATTAACCCACGTCAGGGAAGAAACATACGATTGATTGTCGAGAAATTTGAAGCAACAAGGTCGGTAGCCACTGCAAAGAAGTCTGGTCGTCCGAAAACGGCAACGAATGTAGCTAGGGCTGAAGAAGCCATCAGAAGACTGGAACAAAGTCCGCAAAAGTCAACTCGCCGTTTATCTGCAGAGTTGGAAGTGAGCCAATCAAGTGTTATCCGTATCCTTCACCAGAAAAAATGGAAACCTTACATTCCACGCTTACTGCATGCCCTTCATGATGGAGATGACGACCGCCGTCTTCAATTTTGCGAAGAGTTCTTAGCTAACTTCACGAAGAGGACACAATGCGAGACAACATCTGGTGGTCAGATGAGGCATGTTTTAAGCTTCATGGCACAATTAACAGACACAATTGTGTCTACTGGGCTGCGAATAACGTAAGAGTGACAGGTGAGAAGGAGGTAAATTTACCTGGAGTGACAGTTTGGGCAGCCATATCTCCATTAGGGATAATTGGACCCTTTTTCTTTGAGGGATCTGTCACTGCAGAAATTTACCTGGATATGCTGCAAACCTTCTTTGGCCCAGGGTACAAGATCAGGACTGTTATTTCCAGCATAATGAAGCTCCACCTCATTATGGACGTTATGTTCGTCGTGGCTTGATGAAAACTTTCCCAGAAAGTGGATCGGCCGCCGCGGTCCGATCGAGTGGCCGGCACGCTCCCCAGACCTTACACCTCGAGATTTCTTTCTTTGGGGGCTCATGAAAGACCTTGTTTATCCTGAAAAGCTCGTACCATTCAGGAATTGATGGCTCAAATCACTGCAAAGTTTGAGGAAATTGATATCGAACTCTGCAGACGTGTGTGCCGCTCTGTGCCTGCTCGGCTGCAATTGTTCATCGATCACGAGGGAGGGCACTTTGAAAATTGCAAGTAAAACAGCTTGGTGCAGTTCCGTAATAATTTTTTCTTGAATAAATGGTTACATAAACATGTCATTCATTTATTTCTACCTTCTTGTACACTGTAATACAAATGGCAAACAACAATCAACTGAGAGAAATCAGGCGCTACTTCTGACTCACCCTGTATATGTGTATAATATCATAATATTATAATATAATATTATATATATATATATATATATGTATATAATGTGTGTGTGTGCAGGTGATGCGAACACATTATGGAAGCATACGAAACGTGCATCTCCATTGTTTCGGATCGCTCACCTGCATTTGATTTTTCATTTGTTTCTTTTCTTTTTTTTCCATTTATTTATGTTTTCATTTGTGGATGCTTTCTGACAATTCTGTGAATTTTTCTGCTGTACCGGCTTTGATGTCCATTGGCACACAAAATTTCAGCTTTCTACGTCACCTGAAAGGTACCATTCTTTAATATCAGTCAGTCAATGGTTCTACTGAAAACACTGTCCTGAGGCCTGCAGCCGAGGAGAACTCAGCGGCTCCGCGGGTTGCTAATCAACCATGAACGCTGATTGATACCGCCAATCTTGGCAGGTTGTCACAATTTTGCATGTTACCATTTCCGGTGGATTGACAGTATCAAGGGGGGCCCGTGCCATCGATGAGTGCTTGCTTTATCTTACCTGATTAGGTGCAGCTGAGCAGAGCTGCCAAGTATGCACCAGCTAATGTGTAGAGCCAATAGGTGGGGTATAACTTCCTGACTAACACTATGCACGGACTATACTGAACTAATGGAGGAAAAGACACGATGAGCTGGGTACATTTACAATACAAGCAATTTATTATTAAAAGTGCAAGGAAAGGTATGTGTGCAATAAGCCAGGAATTTATTACAAAAGAAAATACGTACAGCAGGGAAAGCAAGGATGGGTGAGTTGCGGCAAAAGCAAATGCAGTTTTCCAAAAAGAAAGACACAGGGAAGAACTAAACTGTTATAAAACTTACACAATCGTATTTACACTAACACTACAGGCGCCATCAGAATCATTCCCAAGGAAAGTTAGAATAGGAGAGATACAGAGAGAGACAGAGAGACAGAGAGACAGAGAGACAGAGAGACAGGGAGACAGAGAGACAGAGAGACATTGAGATTGTTTTGACTTCTCAATTACCAGGTGAGGTTAAGGGACCCACACAGCCCAATCGCTGAGGAGGAGGATGGAGGAGGAAAACTGAGGGAGTCGGATTGGCATGGTTGGAGGGAGAAGGTGCGGTGAAGTGGTGGTGATATGCAAGTGATGGGCAGATGATGTGCAGAGAGGAAACTGTAAAAGATGTAGATCAGTGGGTCTGGGTAATCACTGAGGCTTTTTTTTTTAATGTGTCCACAGTAGAGGAGATGGAAAAGAAAGAAGAAGAATTTGTATGAAGATAGCTTAATAATGTGTAAGGAGGTCTGCATGTGTTTAGTCCGTCACCCGGAAGGTTCTAATAAGTAATAACTGTGCTCGGATTGGTGCCAAATCTCCTGCTCACCTGACACTCTGCTCTGTGGACTCCGTTCCACCTGCACTCAGACCCGTTCGCTCTGTTCCGCCTTTCTCCACCAAGCCAAGAAATCACGTGAATCACGAGCCAGCCACGAGCAAACTTGTTGTGCAGAACACATGGCTCTTTATAGATACTCAGTGAGGGAGGAGCCTAAAAGTGGAACAGGATGAGCTGCAGGAGTTTTCCAGTGCCCTCATTGGTGTATGGATGATTACTCCAGTGCTAGCTCCATCTTTGCGAGGCTTTGGCAGTGGAAATGCCCTCAGTCTCTCTGCACTCTACCACGTGATCCATCTCCGAGATTAACATGGTGCCGGGGTAGTCGGTTGCGCTCTCCAACCATGAATATGTGCTGGACACCCAATGAGGGCTGTAATTTAGCAGAGCTTTATGGCTATCTACATTCCTTTGAACGAAGTCTCACGCACTCTTGCGCTTCAAGCTACATGTGAGAACGTTCAGACCAGAGTATCTATTATGATACGCCACGCTCCTTCACTCCCAGTTGGTCTGAAAGGGAATGGTGGTCGGCGGTGGTGGTGACTGTGGTTGAGGCGTTTGGAGCGGCTGCATAGCGGTGAGTTATGGCATTGTAGTTCATGGTGGTTGAGGCTTCATGGTTGTTCATTGTGGTTGAGGCGGCAATGGTGAATGTAAACGAGCTTGGATTATGGTTCATCGGTGGGCAGATTATAATATAGGAGTCTTGATGGTGTATGAAATGTTGTAGCATTAGGGTTCGAGTACGGTGAAGTTTGAGGTGAAGTGTCTGCTGGGTAGTGGCATGTGATTCAAATGGGGAATGGCACGCATCGGCAAATGCCTGTCTGTTGCTATGGTCTGCATGCTTGCATGAAGGATGGTCATGTACAGCGAAGTAAAGTAGATAAAGAATGGGAAGAAAGACCTGCCTTAAGCCCACACAATGCATATTGTCCCATAAACCCACTACACATAAGGGAAGGGCTATCTGAAACGAATACTAATGAAATAACTGTCTCGGGACTGCTATATGTTGTATGCCATTGCCTTGGGGAAGTACCGGTTTCACAGAACCGTAACTTTACATTTTATGTACTTTGTGAGTTTTTATGCACACGGACATTCAGAGGCATGCAGAGACATGCACAGACATTGGGATTCGATTTTGGTGAAGATTTAAATTGATAGAGCCCCCCCCCCCCCACCCCTGCTGGCCATTTAAATAGATAAAAATCACCTTTTACTGTTGCTATTCTCTGCAGGCTACTGTAATTAGAACTGTAACCAACTATGGTACATGAGAGTACAACTCTCATGTACTATAGTTCAAACTATACCATTTTGCCTGGGGTTGTGTTAATAGAGAACAAGAAACAGGAAGTGATGTATCCGGTTGAGCACATTTCTCAGTTCCGTGCGGATGCATCCATGTTGATCTGATGCAATCCTTTTTGTTACACCATCGAAAGCATTGCCTGTGAGTATAAGAATATTGAATGGTTCATCTTGATAAATCGATAATTATTTTGCATACGTGCTGTATTACTTGAAACGTTGTTGTTATTATATTTATTCCAAATTTACATTACCGGATCACCAATCCAAAACCATGATCTTTTCTTCCCCCGTTTACTCTCACGAAGCCCACCTCTTTCCAACTCTCATTTTTCTTTCCTCAGTGTTTACTTCTGTATCCATCTTGTCCACACCCTGTGTCCTCCCGTAGTCCTCATTCTTCCTCACATCTCTTATCTTCGAAGCCTCTCTCTATTTTATCCCTCAACCCTACTATTGTGTGTTTCTCCTGCTTTTGTTGTTCATTACCTCCACTACCGAGGGTGAAGGAGGTGATGTTTTTACCTCTCTGTCTGTTTGTTACTTGCAAAATCGAAGATTTTTCAAGTATATTGGCAAGTCGATTTTGTTATTCTGTTTGGTCGCCGAAATAGGTGACCCTTATTTTCAGTAATTCTGTCCTGTTTGTTTGGATGTTTGTTCGTTTGTCATCAGCATAATTGGTAGTAAAACGTGGCGGATTTTGACCAAACTCGGTGGTAGGTACATCTTATGACCTAGTGCTTTGGAAATTGTGATGGTTGCTAGGGACGCTTTGGTTCCCTAGCAACAACCAAAAACCTTCAAAATCAGTACCGTTCACGCGAAATCAATTCCGAAAGCCATTATCCCACGTAGGGTTATGAAATTTGGCATGCAATCATCTCAGGTGATGCTCTATCAAATATAGTCCGGTTTTTGTGATATATGGAATATTTTTACCCGCAGCACCCCCTACAATTAGGGTATGCGCGAAAATTGGCGAAAATTGAAGGCCCCCTCGCGACCAGGTGAGTGCATCGATACGAATGAAACTTTGCAGGTTCGTGGTACTCAATGAGTACTACAACTTTTCAGGACATATTGATCGATTTCGCTTCGGTCAGGGGTCAAAGGTCAATTAGTGCAAAAATCGATAATATGCGAGAGCTGGAGGTGCCTTCGCCAAATGCTACTCCTCCTCGGGTTATGGTCGGATGGTCATGAAAATTCACACTAATCGTCTGGAATACTTGTGCACAAACAATCAAGCCGGATTTTCGATTTAGATCTTTGTTCACACAGCACCCCCTCGAACTTTGGGATTTCGATTTCAAACCGCATTTTCGGTACTTTTCATTCAAATGGATACCGAGTAGTTATCAGTAGATGGAACTGGATGAGATTTGATATGCATAATCTTAAGGTGATTCCCTATCCGCTATATGACATCCATTTTGCTCTATATCTTAGAGTTTCCATGCTCGGCGACCATCGCCGCCTACCGGCTTGTTGTTTGTCTGTCTATGTGCAGGATATCTCAAAAAGTTGTGGACAATATCCGGATGAAATGTGGTGGGAAGGTTGGGTGTCTGCCAAGGACGAACTGATTAGTTTTGGTGAAAATCTGCGATCTGGATATGACTACTAACATTTTTAAGGTGATTCTTCACCATTGAGGGATAGGGCCAAAAATGATATGTAGCACGATATCTCAAAAAGTTGAGGACGGATTCGGATGAAACTTGGTGGACATATTGGGTGTGTGATCACGACGACTTGATTCGATTTTGGTGAAGATCCCAATCCGGATCTGAATACGATAATTATTTCATTTTTTAAGTGGACTTCACCATTGAGAGATAGGGCCAAAAATGAGGTATTGCACGATATCTTGAAAAGTTGAGGACGGATTCGGACGAAACTTGGTCGACACATTGTGTGTGTGTGACAAGGAAGAATTGATTCAATTTTGATGAAGATCCGAATCCGGATCCAACAATTTTTTCAGTGATTCTTCACCATCGAAAGATAGGGCTAAACTAATATATAGCACGATATCTCAAAAAGTTGTGGACGGATTTGGATGAACCTTGGTTTTCACGTTGGGTATGTGACCACGACGAATTGATTCAGTTTTGGTGAAGATCAGAATCTGGATCTGAATACGATAATTATTTAATTTTTTTAAGTGATTCTTCACCATTGAGAGATTGGGCCAAAAACGACATCGTACTGTGTAGCATGATGTTTCAAAAATGTATTGGACCCAATATGTTCTCATGGATCAGGCATTAGTGGTGAAGGTATGCGCTCGACCAAGTGCCCTTCTAGTGTTGTTCTTTTGCGCTCTGATCCATTGTATGTTCTTCCTCCTCCACTAACTTTGACTGTATTAAAAAAAACAAAATGTGGGTCGACCTAAATATCCATCATACCTCTGTTCAGACATACTGTATGCCACGTAATTATCATGTACGAAACAAAAGGACAGAATTTTTGATCCATCTCGTCTGTCCCAACATGAAATTATCGAACTCTCATGATTTTTCTCATGATGTATGTCATTTTCTTTTTTCTGGAAAGAGCTTATCTCCTCCTAACTTCCTTTTCCTCCTGCTCCTCCCACACTCTCCCCCCTTCCACTCTCTTTCCTGTCTTCCCCTTTCATATTTTTCGCTCTCAATTTCGACAATATTTCGAAAATGTGGGGAAAAAACAAAAATTTCCTCCCCCCTTCCATTTTCGAACCCCCCTCCCAACCCCCACCTCCCTGTCCTAAAATCTTTTCGCATGTAAATAAATAAATATATGGCTCCTGAAAAAACTGCACCAATAGAAAAAAAATACTATTCACATTATTTGCTCAAAAACTTGTGGTCATTCAATACAGACAATAAGCATGACATGATATTTCCTTTCTTGTTGCCATCACAATCACAACCATGTTAATTTTCATTATGCTGTGGACTCGCATCATAAGTGGTGAAATATGACAGTTTAACATTTTCCGATGTCGGTTTTATTGTTATTGATTTCACATGCACATCATTATTCTTGCACTTTAAAGATGAAATTGTATTTGAATGATGACCTCTCACTCACTTCATTACCAGGCCATATAATGAGCTCTGAAATTAAATCTGACAGCAGAACACCACGAATTGAGCAGATATCAAATGTTCCATTACAGACACATTCGAGAAGAAATTTAGTGGACACACGGAGGAATATAGATTGTTATGCAATTTCTATTTGTGCAGTTTTCTGATGATGTTTGCTTGAAACTCGAACTCTCTCAAGTCTTTAACTGGGGAGGGGGATGATAACCTTCTCGTGGTGTACCCTGTTATGTGTGAAAACATCGAATTTCGTCAAATTGGCGACCGAACGTCTATATTTGAACTCCCCATGAAAAACTCAACAGCTCCACTGTACCATGTAAGGGAAACATTCGGAGGTATACACAGACATTCGGAGGTATACATCGACATGCGGAGGCATGCCGTGGCACACACAGACATGTGGAGACATGCACAGACATGCGGAGGCATGCGGAGGTATACACAGACAGGCGGAGACATACACAGACATGCAGAGGCATGCACAGGCATGCGGAGGCACACGGGGACATGCACAGGCATGCGGAGGCACACAGGAACATGCGCAGACATTCGGAGGCATGCAGATACATGCAGAGGCATGCGCAGACATATGGAGTTTTGCGGGGATCGGGGATATGCGGAGGCATCAACAGGCAATCCACAGAACATGCGGAGGTATAACACAGACATGCGGAGGCATGCACAGGCATGCGGAGGCAACACGGGGACATGCACAGGCATGCGGGGACATGCGGAGGCATGCAGAGACATGCGGAGACATGCACAGACATATGGAGTATGCGGGGACATGCGGG
>CM068959.1:83458646-83477900 GCA_035128595.1 Eptatretus atami | reverse complement strand
TAAAAGAATCCTGAGATTACTATGTATCAGCACTCATTCACACCTTCCTTCATTTTTTTAATCTGCAAGATGATGTGCTTCAGGGAAAAAGATGTAAGCACCACTGTGGCAGTCTGGTGAATCGCTGCAGTACATGATGCATTATGATGTTTCCCAGGGTAACAAAAAACTGTTGGCTATTTTAACTGCTGAGGGGTGGTTTTTAATTTTTTGAAAAGGTGTGGCTTTTTAAATATTCCCTGGAATAATCAAAATAGTTTGAATACCTATAAATAAAACAGGAGATATTGTTGAACATAACTCGACATAAATTAAGTTGGGAAAACTGAAAGCTTAAGATTGTTACGTGTCACCACATGGGGGGGGGGGGGGTGGGGGTGGTGCTGTGTTAATTAGGAAGGGTTAAGGCTAAATTTTCTCCATTATGTGAATGCCCCATGACCTTTTCCTTCGTTTTTGCATTTACAAAGCCGGCGATAAAAAGGAACGATGCTTTAACAACAACAACCGACAGGCCACACCCGAGGCTGGGGTTGGTTGGAGAGCAGATAGTGGTGTGAGGTACATGATTGAGATGGAGGGTCTCACTGGCTTGTTTCTCCTCGACAAGACGAAGAAGGCTGCGCAATTTTCGTGTTTCATGCTTTGTGAATTTGCCCGCGTGCTGGAACAAAACCCTGGCCATTATTGTTCAGCTGAGTCACAAAGTTGTACGTTTCTTTAGAGAGCGAGAGAGAGAGAGAGAGAGAGAGAGAGAGAGAGAGAGAGAGAGAGAGAGAGAGAGAGAGGTGAAGACGAAGAAGAAGAGGAGCGTGTCTCTTAGCGATAACTCGGCGTTATCCAGTTGCATGTTCGAAGAGAGAAGGCAAGCTTTAGTTGTGAGCGGACCCTGTGCTTAGAGAGGAACCGGTCTTGGAAGTTCGTTTGTGAAAAGAAGCTGCATGGCGGTTTCTGGGCCCTGGCGTTGAATACCGCCACACGAATTACCTCACATACCATTCCCTCCCAGAGATCGACTTGGCACCATTTTGGGTGTGGTTTCCCATGCAGTGACAATGCGGTTCGGTTTCCTAGCTCCAAAAAGATAATCTCTGGACAAACAGCTAAGTGTCAGGATAAACGAGGGGATTTTCCTTTATTTTATCTTTCCCCTTGTCTGTACTTGAGTTTTTGTGGAGACATCTCAAAATTTACTTTAGTTCACCTCACGCTTTTATTGATCACGTGTTGATTTATTCCCATTGTAAGTATTTTATTTATGTTCATTAAACCCTTATATTTATTAAATTTGCTTGTGTCTGTCTATTCGTCGTGGGTTTGAGCACAAACCCTTGTGCTTCCCTACTGGTGAATGCCTCTGGTACGTGCTTCGCCACCTCCCGTCCCACATGGGACGGGAGGGTCACATGTCCCACACTGTAATCTCCAAGGGTCACGTGTTCACCTTCAAGGTAGAACCATTCAGGTATCAATCCAGGTCGGTGTTAACTACCCGTCCACGCCAACTGGGTCGGGAGGCATAATGAATTTAACCGGCGTGGACATGACAGTATTTTATAAGCAAATGTACCCGTCCCATTGATGGGAAAAGTTTAAGTCAATCCATCAATTTAAGTTATATCATGGGTTGAAAAAAAGTGAATTGTGTTGCCCTCTTGGTTTCACTCAGAGCCAAAGCTCTGAGCTACTTATACCGTCCATGGAGAAATGGTGGTGCAACATAGGGCAGCAGAGGTTTTTGCTAAAAAGAGGACAAAATATCCCAGTTGCAAAATAAAATTTGGCATCAACATTACTCATGCCTATTCTCCAGTCATTTCAAAAGTGAATGTTGAGCTTTTCAACCGCAGTGTGGGAAGTGACCGCCGTAAACGGGAGACAGACAAACACATGTACAGTCACCACGGTTCGCAATATATAATGGATGGCTTCCCTTCCAAGGAACGTTAACACCAAAACAAACCATTCAGCCTGATAAACTAACCCATGACAGTTTTTTTTTTACATGCAGAGTCAAGGCTCGTGGAAGAGTGATTACATAGAACAAATCAGGAAACAACTTAATGAAGGGAACAGCAGGAAGAGGAAGAAAGTAGACAGAGACGGACAAACAAGTGATGCAGGTAATAATGAGGGGTATGGGAAAACGCAAAGGGTGGACAAGATGGATATGTCAGCAAATTTGTGTTTCACCAATTTGTGATTTTGTCAATGTCTGCAGAGAGTGAAGAGGCTGCTGCCTACTGATCAGAGGGATGAGAGATGGCACAACAGAGGGAGGTGTCATCAGCAAAGAGATAAAGAAGATTTTCTTGGGAATCTGAGAGATCATTGATGAAAACCAGAAAATGCAAAGGGCCAAGAACACTGCCTTGAGGAACTCCAGCCTGGGTGAGAAGAGGAGATGAGAGAATTCCATTAAAAGTCACGCGTTGACTGCGACAGGAGAGGAAGTCTGCGAGCCATGAGTGGAGATTGCCTTGGATACCAGAAGAAGAGAGTTTGGTGAGCAGGGTGGGATGCCAGACCGTATCGAAAGCACGTGATATGTCAAGGGAGATGGCTCTGATCTCATGTTTGGCATTGAGGACCTCCATCCATTGTTGGGAAAGCAGAAGCAGCATATCCAGGGTAGAGTGACCTGGTCTGAAACCAAATTGATGATCGGAAATCAAGCCATTGGAGAAGAGGAAGGATTTCATGTTGAAAGCGATGATGGATTGCATAACCTTGCTGATGATTGGGAGAAGGCCGGTTGGTCTGTAGTTATGCCTGTGGAAGCTAGGCCTGGAATCAATGTAGTAGTCCTGCGCTGAACCCTCTCTATGGTATCTATGTCTTTCCTGAATTGTTGTGAACAAAATTGTACACAATATTCTAGATGTGGCCTCACTAAATTCCTGCACAATATTAACACCACCTCTTTTGATTGATAAATGATCCCCCTCCAAATACAAACGAAAACCCTATTTGCTTTACCTATAGCTACCTGGCACTGTGCTGCCTGCTTACCTCCTGTATCGATTACCACCCCCAGATCCTTCTCCTGTGTGACACGCTCCAACGTTACCCCTTGCATCCTGTAATCTCTATTTTCATTGTTCTTTCCCAACTCCAACACCTTACACGTGCTCAGGTTAAATTCCATCTGCCAATCTTTTGCCCAATCTATGCAAGGACCAATACTTTCCTGTATCTGATCACCTCCCCCTCTGCTATCCACTTTACCTCCAAGCTTTGTGTCATGTGCATATTTGGAAAGCCGACTCTTCACCCCACTATCCCAATCATTGATGTAAATAATGAATAGTAATGATCCGAGTACTGATCCCTGAGGTACACCACTACTTACATCCTCCCAGCAAGATATCCTCCCACTCACAGCCGCCCTTTGCTTCCCATCACTAAGCCAGTTTGCAATCCAATTAGCTACCTGACCAGCCACTCCACAAGCTCTCACTTTGGCTTAACATCCTTTGTGGTACCTTATCAAATGCCTTCTTAAAGTCTAGATATACTGTGTCCACTGCCTCCTCCTCATCCACCCAATCAGACACTGCTTCATAGAACTCTAAAATATTTGTTACACAGGAACTACCTTTGGTAAACCCATGCTGACTACCTTTAATTAGTTTGTATTTGTTTAAATGCCTCCTCATCTGATTTAGGAGGGAGAGGAGGGGAAGAAAACTGGAGGTGTCTACGGTGTGAGTGGGAGGTGTGAATGAGGTGTAAATGAGGTAAAAGTGTGATGCAGAAGAGGAAGAGTGAAGGAGGTATGTATCTGCAGTCGCTATTTTAGTTTGTGCGTCTACAGCAGACGAGACAGTAGATGGGAGAGACAGAACAAGTGACATCATAGCTTATCATGGCGTGTGAGAAAGGCTGTAAATGTCAATGCTCGTGAAGATGGGCTGCGGAATGCAGCGCAAGCCGAGCGCCGAGGACTTGACGATTACACGGCGATGAGCCGGCAACTCCTCGGCAATGACTCGCTGACTGCTCGCTCGGCTCTGGCTCGCTGACTGGTCGCTCGGTGACTTCTACAGCTATTCTATAGAGCTTAGGTGGAGGAGGAGCCAAAAAGGGGATCAAAATTCCCTGTAGTCATATCCAATTGGTCCCATTTAGGCGCAGAAGCCACCCTGAGAAGTAACCCCTCCACGCCAGACTCTGGAGCCGAAAATGGCCTCATTTACCTCCAAACTTGGCCATGCAATGGAGTTCCGGAATTAACATGGAGCGCGGGTTTTTGGGAGCACTCTCCGGCCAGGAACGTGCACTAGGCTCCAATCGAGGGTCATAATTTGCAGAGCACTGGGGCTACGCAGATGATGCTGAAGAGACCCCAGTGCATACTTGCGCTTTGAGCTAAACTTCAATATGTTCCGACTCGTAATGTCCTCTGTTCCCCGGCATCCCAAAGGACTGTGGTGAGTGTCTGGGAAACTGACTGTGGTTTCAGTGTTTTGTAGCAGTTGTAGTGAAGTCAGGGAAGCACTGTGGCATTTGTGGCGAAGAAGTTGAAACAGTTGTGGTGAGGAGGCGTTTGTGGTGAAGAGGTCGAACGTAGGTTATTGTGGGGATTTTTTAGGAAGGTGTTTGAAGTTCGTATGAAGGTTGTAGTGTTGATGGTCAAAGTACTGTGAAGGTTGAAGTGAAGTGACCATTGAATAATGGCGTGTGGTTTGAACGGGGTTTTGGTGTCATGTGCTAATGAAGTTTCTCGGGTAGTGTCACGGTCCAGTCTGTGGCGTGCATGCTTGTGTGAAATAAAGTAAAATAAAATAGATGAAAGAATAGCAAATGGAATTAACCACCTAACTAAAATCCCTACACAATGCGTCTTGTCCCATGTACCCACTAGATATAATGGAAGGGCTAACTGAACGAATACTAATGAAATAACTGTCTCGGGACTGCTTTATGTTGGGCGCCATTGCCTTAGGGGAGTGCCGGCTTCACAGAACCGCAACAATATGTATAATATGTGTCTGATTACATACCAATATGTGTGTATATAATATGTATAATATGCCACGTATATGTATATAATCACGTATCAATATCTACTTCTACTTCTTTCTGTCCACTGTACTTTAAAAAAATAATAAATAGAGCTTGTGTGGCTATAGCTATGTCAGGAATATTCATTCATTCATTGGTCATGTCAATGACCAATCAGGTGCGCCCATTTTTCCTGACACTTGTCGATTGGTCGCAGCACTGAGGTGACTACATTATTGGTGGTTATAGGGCAGCGTCTTTATCACTCACCTTCCTCACCTCGTATTACCTCACCTCTCACAATGGTGATTACAATATTGGTGATTATGATGCAGCGTCTTTATCATACACTTTCCTCACCGTGTGTTTCCTCCCTCTCACAGCGGAGGTTAAAATATTGGTGATTATGGTGCGGCGTCTTTATCACATGCTTTCCTTACCTCTTGTTTCCTCCCTCTCACAATGGTGATTACAATATTGGTGATCACAGTGTGGCGTCTTTATCATACATTTTCCTCACCTCGTGTTACCTCACCTCTCACAATAGTGATTACAATGTTGGTGATTGCAGTGTGGCCGCTTTATCATACACTTTCCTCATCTTGTGACTCATCCTGGTGAATATTATATTGACTCCCCTGGACGATAAACAGCCGTCTGCGTTTGATGCACCGACATCGATACTGTGAGTTTATAAAATGTTTAAAAAGTTGGCACGACGTCGTTTGCAAAATATTTTCAGGACCTGAGTACAAGTAAAAATAACCACCAGAGTTTTACTGTTTCTATCGTTGCCTTCTGTTTATTGGCTGTCCATGATCTTCATGTCAAGCCATCAGCCAAGCTTGGAAGGCCTTTCAAAAAATAATACTCAGAGCACTCAATTTATTTGTTTTGCATCGTCGGTAATGCTTGGGAATTGTGTTTGGCTACATGTTTTAATTCCGGCGTTGAAGAGTGCAGTTGTTTCCCACGCTCTTTGGGAACATTTTCATCAGGGAAAAAAAATTGGCACTTTGTTTGACCCAAGAGAAAATGCTGACTGTGCCCGTTCCATGATTCCCCTGAGAAAAGCTGTGGGGTTCATATCCAAAAGTGGATTTGACTTACATAGAGCCACACAAGGAAGAATTTTATCCACGAGGACCAAAGAAGCTAGGAAATGTAATTTTGGGATTCAATTACAGAAGAATAATGCATTGAATAGCCAGTTTGGAATTTATCAGCTTACAAACAGCATACAATTGCACATTTTATGCCTGATAGATTTTGTAATGCATTTATATAAGAAGGCTTCCCAATCTACTGTTTGATCCAATTATGCAAATCTGAAAGCTTTGTCAAATAGCTTTATAATTTGGAGGATGTTTTGATAACTGAGGATTCTTTAAACTCTTTACTTATTAGTTAAACTGCTCTTATAGACTGGACACGTGTTTTTCAAAAAAGTGAAAGCATGAGGTATTTTTTGGTAGAAGTAATCGCAGTGGCTATGTTTGATAATTTGAGTGTACTGAATTAAGAAATAGGCTGAATTTTTAGTTATTTGGCCACTAAAAAGTAAAAAACATCAAGATGGCCAATACAAGACATCATTTTAGTTATGAATGTGCATGTTATCTTCTTTTATGCACAAACTTGCTACTTTTATAGTCTTACAGATCAAACAAGGACCCCAGTGCACTTGTAATTGAAAAATAAATAATATTTGCATTAATTAAAAAGGTGATGGGGTCAACACGGCAAAGCTCAAGGTCACAGGTCACCAAGTACAAACATGCACTATTAATAGAGCTTGTCATATCATGGCCCCCATAGGCCAACATAGTGCCCTTGACTTTTTTATATTTTATGTTCCACATGAAAAAGAATGTATATATGTATATATAATAATATATATATATATATATATATATATATATATATATGTGCATGGCTCACAAAGTGGGTATGCTGTGGTATGTTTGTGGGAAATTCCACATAAAACTATTATGACGTACTTCGACAAACCATCAATGGCCAGAAATGAAAGTGGACATCTTGGGTAACCTGTAGAAACCGGCAATATCATACTCTCCATTCCCCTGTTTCATTAAAGATGAATTAAAGCAACAGAATATGGGTATTGTAACCTTAGAAATGTTACAGTTTGATTGTAAATTTTTTATTTTACTGTACGTTTCTTATGTGACAGTTATTTTGAGTGTGGTGACTCAGAATGTGAACTTTGGTGTTTCTTTTATGTTTTGATGATGTTCCGTCTCCCTATTCGGGTTTTTCTGGCATCTACCCTATCTGATGAAATAATGGATTCGTACATAACGCTTCGTGTCCACTGCATCGAGAAAAATAAGGAGTCCAGTGTTGATAATGTTTCTTATGATTTTTATTCCAAATCTCCTTAATTTCTTGGAAATATGACAGAGTCTAACGGCAGAAAAATATAGATCAAAATTGTGATCAGAAAAATAAAATTCAGACCGCAAGTAATCCCGTCTTGATTTTCGTGTCAGTCCCGTTGTGACGAATCATCATCTCTCGTCGGACGCAAATAACGCTAGCATTAGAAAACCTTGCCGTCTTGCAAACTTCCCCAATTGATGGATATAATAGCACTTGCAAGCGTGTCAGCGCATTTCCATTCGCCGTCGAGCGCAGCGTTTGTCTTCCTGTCCGTGTCTTTGCGAGAGCCGTAACGTACGAATCCAGCGTGAGGACGCCGAGCCGAACGAGGTGACTCGCATTTGTCTGATAATTCTTCATTTTAACCAACGCTATAATTTTTTTGGTGCTTCGTGAGGATCCGAGAGGTAAGAATTATATTTTTCTTTTCATGTTTAAAGTGATTATTTTTAAAAGTTCGAAAGAAATAGATTCGATTTTAACGTTATTTTTCGCTTACAAGTGTGGCTTTCTTTGCTACTGAACTCGTCTGTGTTTTCTTCGTAATTTACACCATCGGACTCTCTCAAAATGTGTTGTTTTTTTCTTTTTCCTGTCACATATTGAGCCTGTTTAAAAAGGCAGAGTAAAAATTATCTGTTTCTTATCTCAAAATATAATATTTACGTTGTTTTTTTCATCTGATTCCGTACATAACGCTGACGCCAAGCTCGAAATTCGAACGTGTATGTATTTACAGTGTTGTATATATTCAGTGGTAACTTTAAAACCGGACGTGCTACAGGTCTAAAAATTTAGATTTAGCTATTTGAATACATGCAGATTAACATAATGGGTTGCATTTCATGTTTCCCTCAACTTTTTTTTTGCCCTTTGTGTAACAGTATGTGTACCCACTTTGTGAGCCATGCACACACACACATATATATATATATATATATATATATATATATAATATTATATATATATATATTCTTTTTTTCAACTGGTCTCGGTGGTGTAATGGTTGCAGCATCCACTCTGAGTATTAGAGGTTGGCCGTTTGAACCCCTACAAAGTCATCCCAAAAGACTTTAAAAATGGTATGTGCTGCTTTCTTGCTTGACACTCAGCATTTTAAATGGATAGAGTATGGACAAACACCCTTAAGTTGCCTCATTTAAAGTGCAGGCTTTAATTGGTCAAAGGCCTTTTTTATGGAGAGTTCACCAATCACAAGGCCAAAAGGCCACTCAAAGGTGGGGGCTACAAAAAGGAAATTGTAGAAAGAGGAATCACTGGGAAAGAAGATACCTATTCACATCTCTTAAATCGGGAGAGGTTTATGTTGCTGAAAAACAGGATGCACGAAGTGAAATCCAGCGTTTGGTAGTGCATGCGAAAAAAACTGGAGGAGCATCATACTGTGTTGGCCTTAGGAACACAGAGTGGGTGGTATGCAAAGGCTGCGAAATGTGTAGAGCGCTTGAAAGTATGTAAAAGAGGAACAAGTAGTGAAAGAAGCTTTGAGCATCTTCCATTATAGTACCTGTAGAAGAGAGACAGAGGCCACAGAGGGTCAAACTGAGACAGATTCCAGAGATGATGCCAGATCATGGCCTACCAGGTTAACAGCTCGTCATTGAATGATGGCAAGAAGGGACCGAAGATGAATCGGAGCACCTGCCCAGATGTGACTACAGTATTCCATGACCAGACATATGGTGGTCTTGTACAGATGGAGTGAGACCTCGGGAGGGAAGTATTGGTGAGCCCGAAACAAGCAGCCAAGTTGATGGGAGGCTCTTTTGGAAATGCCAGAAATGTACTTGTCCCAACCAAGGTAAGAAGTGATGGCCAGACGAAGAAAACAGATGCCATCGAGTTCTTGTAATGGTGTTTGGTCCATAACCAGGTTATGAAAACAGGGTGATCTTGATCTGGACACGGATAGCAGGTGGGTGTTCTTTTGATTGATGGTGGTGAACAAGTCTTTTCCCCGGTTACTGACATTCTCAAGGTGTTGAATTAGATTGACACTGACTGGAAGGTGAAATGATGGAGGCAGTGAGTCAGGATAAGTAATGTATAAGGTTGTCATCAGCATAAATGGTTAGCCGAGATGAAATGTTGATGGGCAGGTCATTTATATAAAGCAGAAACAAAGAAGACCCCAGTACAGGGCTCTGGGGGATACTGCATTAATTTGTTGGGGATATACGCACCTTGGTGTTTCCTTCCCTCTAGTGTACGTATGTTGATTGTGGTGCCGAACCCAGCTCGTCCTCCAATGGCTGCAATCCAAGGTATGTACTTCATGAGTGTGAACAATCGTACCGGTCGGCTACCAACAAATTGGAACTTTGTCAGTTGGGGTCTGTGACTTCTGAGTGGCATTGCAGTGATCACATCAACTGCCTAACATTTTTGAAACTTGTAATTCAAATAAACAGATACAAAGTCAAATGAGTAAGTTTACCATTATATACAATGCAATGTCTAACAACGATTCCCGTGTTGCGTTGTTTTCGCCAAGTGTCCCTGTCCTGCCGGCTCAACTCGCGTGTGTTCACCACATCCACCAGGGCTGTTGAACGATTGAGTTTTGTCGCGGTGTTCTCTCTCAGACGCTGGCCCGTCCAGGATGATGGAAGAGCTCAAAGGAATTATTTCCCCATACACAATCTTAATGAGTTTTAATCAACCTGATTATTTTCGGCTCCACGTGTTAACAACCACTCTGGACATTAACACCTCATTCAATAATCAGAGTTCAACCGAACGCGGGACGATCAAAACTTACGGCTCGTCACATGTCATCCTTCTCTCCAGACCTCCCTCTCGTGGGTTTATATAATAACGCAGAACAACCCCCTGCCTTCCAGTGAACACGATTCTCATCCAGACTGGAAGCTTCATCTGAGAATGTTCCAGCACATTCATGAATCTCAACAGGCAGTTTACAATACAATACTGCCATCTACAGTCAAAATTAGCTCATTACATCAAGCAGTTTATATTACAATTCACCGGTGTGCTTCAGCAAACATATAACATGTAACCGTCAATGTTACTCGTTCATGTATATTTACTAATGCTTATTCACAAATACCACAACATCTATCTACAGTCAAAATTAGCTCATTACATCAAGCAGTTTATATTACAATTCACCAGTGTGCTTCAGCAAACTTATAACATGTAACCGTCAATGTTACTCGTTCATGTATATTTACTAATGCTTATTCACAAATACCACAACATCTACCTTTTAACTAACATAATGTTAAGGGCTGCAGAAGATTGACCCTCATTCCACACAACAATATGGCGATTTGCAAAGGCCCAGCTGTACTATTCGACATTAGCTTGTGAATGAGACTCCCACACTAAACTTTATCAAAAGCCTTAGAGGTGTTAAGGGTTACAAGTCTGGCCTCGTCATGCCGGTCTAGGCTCTGGTTCACATGTGCAGTTATGAGGGAAAGAACATCACCAGTAGACCGGAGATGATGGAATCCATACTGAGCATCAAGTTAGGAGATTGTGGCCTTTCAGGAAAGTCATAAGCTGCCGGTTGATAAGGCATTCAAATACTTTGTTCATAATGCGATGGCCTCTTAATAGATGGATTAGATTTCTCCTCAGAGCCTTTAAATGCAGCTATGAATGAAGCCAACTTCCAGCCAACTTTGATATCAGAAATAAAACGAAAAGAAATGTTCTTGAGTGGCCCAGTCAAAGTTCTGACTTGAACCCAATTGAGCATTTATGGTAAGACTTGAAGATTGCAGTCCATCCACGATCCCCATCAAATTTGGCAGAACTAGAGTAATTTTCACATTGTGAAAACCGACTTTGATAGGCATAGATTGTACAGTTTTGTGAGAATAGGGGACAATTCTGGCAATTGCATCTTCAGGACAATTGCAGGGATACGATCTGATCCAGGAGCTTTTGGAATGTCCAGCCCTTAGATGACTTTCCCAATTTTCTGAAGAGTGATGTTGACAGTGGATATATTAATGTCCATTCAGGAGGGTCAAGTTGGCAGCGATTGATTTTGGTCATCAAGTATGGAGGAGTTTGCAGCGAAATGCCCAGCAAAGAGATTGGCTTTATCAATATGGAAGGAAAGGACTTCAGGACCATTGCAAAGGACAGGGACTGTTTATCGATGGAATTTCCTTGTAGGGAAGGACCTGCATTGAAGTTCCTTGTAGGGAACTCATATTTGGGCCAAGAGATGGCCAGTATTGATTAGTTTAGAATATACACTTCTCCGATGACAGCAGCTCTGGCAAAAGTTTGCCGATGGAATTTAGCCAAATTGACAACATTCCAAAGTTACTAACCTTTGGTTGGTATCGCTGTTTATCATGTTCAAAGCTTAGCTCTCAATGCAATTCTCTCATCTCCATTTCCAGTGGAGGCTTGACTCTTGAGCATCCAAAGGCAGTATTTTGGAACTGGTACTTTTCCTAATATACAGCACTGTTCAAAAGTTTGGGTTATTTTCACTTTCATTTGAGGGAAGTTAGAAGTTTGCAATATAGGTAGAAAGTACCGTACTAGAATATAAGACCCATCGCTTCGCTGATGCGAATACCAATCGTTGCTGTGATGGCTAATCAATAGGGCTAGAAGAAAAAGGATTCCTGGGAGTGTGGGTTTAACCATCATCGCAAGTTGGCGTTTGCAGTTTCGCCACATGTGCCCATCTACCCAGAAAAACACAATTAAAAAAAATACAAGCCGGGAGGCGACGATGGTTCGCGGGCATTATTGAACAATGCCACGATAGGTACAATTGAGTTAGTGGAAGCTTTTGAGGAAGCCCTACCATAAAAACCTATCTCTTCCGTCAAAATTGACCAAATTAAATCGGATTCTTTTATATGTTGTACTTATGGACATTACGCACAGTTTCGAGGAAATGAAATTGCGAGAAAAAAATCGAGAAAATAAATAAATAAATAAATAAAAATAAATATAAAAGTTCAAGTGGGCGTGGGACGCCCCTCATACAAAAAGACACAACTAGACCATGATATCTAGCTTGTGTCCAAGTTTCATCAAGATCGCATCAAACGTCACGGAGCTATGCTCTGGAGAGAGTCACAAACAGACAGACAGACAGAGACACACACAGACACAACGAAAATAGTGGTCACTGCTGGCGCTCACGAACCAATTGTTTCTTCATTATAAACCTTCCTGGGAATTCCCTGAATCCACTGTAGTTCGATTTATTGAAATCCGTTAATCCGTTCTCAAGTTATAACATGACAAACAAACAAACAGACAGACAAACAGACAGACAGACACAGCTCATTTTATAAAATCGATACTTTTTTTTTCCTGGAACTCTGGGCCTCGACTTTTACTCAGAATCGACTTTTTGTGGTTTAAGATATTTAAATGCATAAATGAAAAAAAATTCAAATTGTGATATTTTCTGAAATAAATTGTATTTAATTGTTAATTTAAAACACACTACAACAAGTTTCCACAAGGTCATGGATGCATTCCTAGAAAGTGCAGCGTAAAGAAAAATGACGTTAAGCAGACGAGATATTCCCACGGACGTCGTGTTTTAATGGGGCGGGATGTTTTCCCAGGGCACATTTTCGGTAACCCTAACATAACTTTAACCTCAATAAACTACATATTGGAGACAAATATTACACAAATAAATAAAGAACACAAATTAAATACACAAATGGACAATTAAATACAGCCTACAGCGTTACAGCCTACAGGGGTACTCACCAAAATGTATGGCTAAGATCATTTGTCGGGACAGGAGAGGTGCGGGTGTTGAATGTAGTGATTATAGGGAGGGAGAGCAGGCTTCCGTGTCTTGGACAGACTGATCGAATAATATGTGGGCTGAGAGGGCAAAGAGGAGGTAAACCCGGAGGGATATAGCACTCCCCTCATCACTGATTGGGTTTTTGGGTAATTCACGCGGCGAATCTGGAATCGAGAAATTTCCGATCGAGCTTGGAATTGGCCGAGTGGTGAATCTGGAGCGGAGAAGTCATCATTAAGGGACGGTGACATGGTGCAATCAAGGTGCCTGGGGGGAAATATGGATACTTGTATGAAGACAAATCTTGTGTTGAGAAGAAAAGAATAGTTAAAATTTTCAACTTACAAACGTTGTACACTGTTTTGTATAGAAATCATTCATTGTTCGGAACGAATGTACGGCAATCTGATATGACCCTGTGCTGATAATGATTCTTTAGCTTGTTTTAAATACTGTACCTCTCTCTGAAGGACAACAAACATTTTGAAAAACTATTTGCATTGCTAATTTATCCGAAAGGTTGTCCCACAAAGTAATTTAAATAATATTCAGACAGCGATGCGTTGTGAGTGTCATGGAGGAATTAACACCTTTATTGTTCTAACAGTTTTGTTCACTACCATAGTTGATTTTGCTGTGTTTTATACTCAAAATAGACTTGTCTATGAATGAAGGAAAGGAAAATGGTTCCATTAGCCAATTCGACTGATATGCCACATCGACTTACAGGCCGAAAAATATGGTCATCCAAATTTTTGTGAAAGTCAATGTAATATTATCGTAACCTTTAAGTATATAAAAATAAATTAGGAAATTGAAAAAGTTTTATTTTTCGCTATACATATTTTATCATGTTCTCGTAATATCCAATTACCGCAAATAAAATGTTCAGGAAACAGTTTGGGATTTTTGTACAGTAAATAATAATATATAAGATTGAGGTAATCATCACTAGTTACTTAATGTGAATTCGAAAAAACAACACAAACAAAAGATCCAAATTAGTGAATATGTGAAATTAGTTTTCATCAGCCTACTCACTTGCTTGTCAGTCGATGAGTGGGATCAGAATGGCACCAAGGAAGCACATTTCAACAGAATAGCATGTGAAGATCCAAACTCTTAGAGTGGAAAGGCACACTATCAAGAAAATAGCAGAAAAGCTGAAGATCTTCTCCAATGATGTGAGTACACTTTGTAGCGCCTAAAATAAACTGGCTCGGTACAAGACAAGAAAATGCCAGGAAGACCCAGAAGAGCCTTCCAAAGGCAAGACAAACACTTGAAGTTGCTCATCTTGCGTGACAAAAGAAAATCAAGTAAGTAGCTGACAAATGAAATGAGAGCAGACCTGGACATTAGCATCTTGTGCAGCACTGTTTACAGAAGGCTGATTGCAGCAGGTCTTCATGGCAGAGTTGCATTAAAGAAACTACTGCTGAGACCACAGAATAATGTGAAAAGACTGAAATGTGCAAGTCAAGATTGGATGAATGAACAGTGGAATCGGGTATTCTGGTCTGATGAATCGAAGTTTGAACTTTTTTTTTATCGAAGAGATGTCAGTTCATGCATCGAAGACTTGGAGAATGTTACAACACGTAGTATTTGAACCCGACTATTAAACATGGGGGATGCTCTGTAATTGTCTGGAGTTATATTTCAGCTTTTGGTGAAGGAACACCTGATAGAATAAATGTGACATTAACAAAAGAGAAGTACAAGCAGATACTGCAGCACCATGCAGTTCCTTGTGAAAATCGGAAGAGGATTCGTTTTCCAACAAGATAATGATCCAAAATACACTTCCAATACATCAATTAAAATAGTATTTTAAGAACAACCTTACAGCTGGTGTGCTCCAACTGTTATAATGGCCACCCCAGAGTCTGGACATGAGTCCCATCGAGGCCATATGGGATTACCTGGAAACAGAGAAGAAAAAGAGGAACCCAACTAACCTTACATAACTGTGGAATGTACTCCAGGATATTTCGCTCAATATTCCTGTATGAGTGCTTCAGTCGTACGAGGTCCGTCTAAAAAGTAACGGGACTGACTTCACAGAAATTTTATTCCAAAAAATATATTGAAATCACAGCTTGTTCCATTCAAAATAGTTTCCCTGCAGTCTCACACACTTATCTATCCTCTTCTTCCATGCTTCGATGCACCCCCGGAAGGGTTCTTCTGGAATCCTCCGGAGATCCGTCGTCACGGCCCTTTTGATGACCTCCACATCAGGAAATCGGGTCCCCTTGATCACCCCCTTGAGTTTGGGGAATAGGAAAAAATCACAAGGGGCCAAGTCTGTGTGAATACGGGGTTGCTCCAGAGTTGGCACGTTCCTCTCTGCCAGAAACTGTCGGATGCTCAGGCACTGTGAGCAGGGCGTTGTCATGGTGGAGCACCCAGGCGTTGTTCTCCCACAGATCCCTCCTCTTGTCCCGGACTGATCTCATGAGGTGCCGGAGGATCTCCTTGTACACGTATGATTCACTGTTTGACCCTGTGGTAGAAACTCGAAGTGGACGATGCCGTTGATGTCAAAAAACGCGATGAGCATCACCTTGACCTTCGACTTCGACATCCTTGCTTTATTTGGTCTTGGTGATGCCGGACTTTTTCACTGACGACTCTGCCGTTTGGTCTCGGGATCATATTCGAATATCCATGATTCATCGCCAGTAATCACTCTCCCAAGCAGGTCTGGATCGTCCTCGAGGCACTCGATAATGGCTTGACAGGCAGTGACTCTTGCTGTTTCTGGTCATCGGACAACAGCTTGGGGACCATCTTTCGCCACCTTGCGCATTTCGAGATTTTCAGTGATGATGCTCCAGATAGTGTCCTTGTTGAAAGTTCCTCAGCAATCATCTGCACTATGAGTCGACGATCTGCTTGCACCACCTGCTTCACACACTCTATGTTATTGCCATTTCTGCTCGTTGAAGGTCTTCCAGACCGTGGATCGTCTTCAACCTCCTCCCGTCCCTCTTTGAACCTCTTGTGTCATTCAAATGTACGTGTATGTGACGTCGTTTCTTCCTCGTAGAATTGCTGCAGCAATGCGAAGGATTCGGAAGGTGTTTTACCAAGCTTGGCAAGAAACTGCAGATTGGCTCTCTGCTCACGACTCATAGCGCGACGGCTCAGACTAGACAACGTGTAAAGCACGACCTGTAAAAAATCACACAATGAGCGCAGTCAACCATCACCAATCATATATATTGCTGGAATGTTGTGAAAGACTATGACGCAACCCGTTCATTCAAGTTGTGTAAGTGGAGCACACAGCAGGCTCAGTCCCGTTACTTTTTAGACGGACCTCGTATACAGGAAGCATGGGTAAAAAAGTGATGGCACTCAAGAAGGCAAAAAGTGGATATACAAAGTACTGACTGATACCATAAAATGACACTGTTCTTGTTATTTACTTCAGCAGTTTGTTCATGTGCATTTATAAAGGCTGTTTATTTACAATAATAAACACATGTGACTATTATCACAGATAATTTGATGAATTTACCCCAACGTATGAATATCATTGGAATAACCCAAACTTTTGCACAGTACTTTACATTAATGACCTCTCCGACGCTCTTCAAGACTGTCTTTTGATCTTCACAGACAGCTCTACAATTTCACTGATAGGCTGGCAGCAGTATCTTACATCCCTGCTGACTTTGAAAAGGATCAGCACTTGTTTAACATTCAAAAATGTCTTTCAATCAAGGAGATCTCATATTCTCACACCGTCTCTCCAGAGGACATGCAAATTAACCCATCTATCTATTTACACAATCATCCACTGGAAGAAGTTCAATATCTAACTTCTTGTCCTCACCCATTGCATCAGCCTCTCTTAGGCAGATGTGTATCAAAGTGGGCCTCCAAATAGTGGAGCAGCAGGGGCAGAAAAGAGGCTTATTTAGTGAGATACCACACCAGCAGTACCACATTTTCTAATGTGGTTATTATTGACCACCTACTATCCCTGTACATGAAAACCAATGATGCCAGTTTGGGAAATGGTGGCATTCTGAGAAACTAGGTCAATTAAGGTCGTTGATCCCTGAATTTGGCAATATTTACTAAAACGACTATAGTTTATATAATTTTCATGTTACAATACCTTGATATACATCAAACTGATCCTAAGACCAATTAGGCCTATACATGCAATAACAAAAAAAAACATGTGGCTGATTATATTATAATCTGATTATATTATATAATTATAATTGTAAGTGCAGAACCAATTTTCTAACAAATTTGCCCCAAAATCCAAATTTTCGCATTTTCAAATACTTTTAGCATCACTCAGCACATGCATAATATAAAAGTATCAAATATTAAGCATTTAAAAAGTTTCTCTATGGTCTGCTGCAATATATCATATATAATATATTCTATTATCTTAAAGGTAAATCATATTTTCATCACATTTTGTCCAAGATGTCTGAAAATACCTGAAAATGGTATTATTCAATACTCATGGCAAATGACCATTAATTTCATATGAAATGTCTTTGAAATAATATATTGTTGTAAGGAATTATAATTGTTGATGAGTATATCAATAACACACAGGATAGATCCAGAATTTTTGGAAGGGTGGGGAGGGGGTACAAATACCTATGTTACTAACACCCCCTCCCCTTCCTCAATATCACTAAATACATATGCACTAAAAAAGTGCCACCCCTAAACCCTGAACCAACCCTAAAATAATGCCCTTGACAAAGAATATTGGATTATACGTATAAGATTGATCTCATATGCCACAATAATCCTGAGATGACCCCCACATTCCTGAGATGGTCCCACATTGTGCACTGCTATAAATAGCACTTCATCAGCCATGAGTTTACAATGTATATGAAATTAGGTCAGTCACACTTGAACAGATCGATAGACTACACATACTGCAGCATTGTTTTATGTGACACCCTCTTCTCTTGTTAAAATGTAAGTATGAAAATATTTGTTTTATTTTTTTAAATTATAAATAGTCTTGTGATGAAGATATTACCATGTAGCAAATTTTCTGATGGAAAAACATGTGGTAACTGAATGTTTGCCTACCGTGTTGAGCTGGGGTTTAAATAGTATTGTCATGAGAATGTGTCTAAAATGGAAGTCATACTGCATAAATTTTATGTAAGGTACATGGTGTTGTGAAAAATAACCCCCCTAAAAGAATAAAGTCCTACGAATAGGGTTTATCCTAGGTCTAAAATACTTATGAATTTACATTGAATTATTTTCAATTTAGTGGATTAAATAGACTTATTCTGCCAAACTATTGGTGACCAATATTTTTTACGCTGCAGGGGATCCACATTTGTCTTAGTGTACTCAGGATTACTTCAACAGCACTGAACAGTCTATAATTACAGCGCTGTGCGCTCTATACAATTGCACCGAGTTTGAAATGTCTCCAGTGTCCCCTCCCCCCCTCCCCAGGTGCCTCAAGAACAGCAATTGACAGCCGTCCGGTGGTGGCAGTGCGTAACCAAGACGAAATGGCGACAATTGACGGAAATACCCGAGTATTTCAATGAACTTAGTGAAACTAATGTGTTATAATGTGAAAACCATTTAATTTATTGCTTGACGTAAAAAAACACAAAGAAACGCTCCCCTTTCATGTCCGAACGAACGAAACGACGTCATTTCCGCCCACCATCGCATTTCGCGCCGAATGACGTCATTTCCGCCCACCATTCGCATTTCGCGTCGAACGTCGAACGCTGAAAGCTAGTTCTTATGCCATCATTCTTTTGCGGACTCCTGCCACGCTGTATCGAACGATTTCATTCCTTCTGTTATATATAGTTTTTATCGACGACTTTTGATCACCTGACGTCACATTTGTATAACGAGTTTGTGATTGAGCATCGATCCGCACGATTGTAATGGACTCGACACACGGAAGGGAACCACTTTGGATATCCAACGGATCTGCTCCCATTTACCGTGTTCATGGTGATCATCGGATATCTGCGCTTCCTGCCCTTCTGGTGCAAATCGTTGGACAGTGGTGT
>CM068959.1:83434736-83458350 GCA_035128595.1 Eptatretus atami | reverse complement strand
GAACCGGGTTCGTCAATAGTCTTCACAACATTCCAGCAATATATATGATTGGTGATGGTTGACTGCGCTCATTGTGTGATTTTTTACAGGTCGTGCTTTACACGTTGTCTAGTCTGAGCCGTCGCGCTATGAGTCGTGAGCAGAGAGCCAATCTGCAGTTTCTTGCCAAGCTTGGTAAACACCTTCCGAATCCTTCGCATTGCTGCAAGCAATTCTACGAGGAAGAAACGACGTCACATACACGTACATTTGAATGACACAAGAGGTTCAAAGAGGGACGGGAGGAGTTGAAGACGATCCACGGTCTGGAAGACCTTCAACGAGCAGAAATGAATAACATAGAGTGTGTGAAGCAGGTGGTGCAAGCAGATCGTCGACTCATAGTGCAGATGATTGCTGAGGAACTTTCCATCAACAAGGACACTACTGGAGCATCATCACTGAAAATCTCGAAATGCGCAAGGTGTGCGCAAAGATGGTCCCCAAGCTGTTGTCCGATGACCAGAAACAGCAAAAGTCACTGCTGTCAAGCCATTTTCGAGTGCCTCGAGGACGATCCAGACCTGCTTGGGAGAGTGATTACTGGCGATGAATCATGGATATTCGAATATGATCCCGAGACCAAACGGCAGAGTCGTCAGTGGAAAAGTCCGGCATCACCAAGACCAAATAAAGCAAGGATGTCGAAGTCGAAGGTCAAGGTGATGCTCATCGCGTTTTTTGACATCAACGGCATCGTCCACTTCGAGTTTCTACCACAGGGTCAAACAGTGAATCATACGTGTACAAGGAGATCCTCCGGCACCTCATGAGATCAGTCCGGGACAAGAGGAGGGATCTGTGGGAGAACAAGCCTGGGTGCTCCACCATGACAACGCCCCTGCTCACAGTGCCCTGAGCATCCGACAGTTTCTGGCAGAGAGGAACGTGCCAACTCTGGAGCAACCCCCGTATTCACCAGACTTGGCCCCTTGTGATTTTTTCCTATTCCCCAAACTCAAGGGGGTGATCAAGGGACACCGATTTCCTGATGTGGAGGTCATCAAAAGGGCCGTGACGACGGATCTCCGGAGGATTCCAGAAGAAACCCTTCCGGGGGTGCATCGAAGCATGGAAGAAGAGGATAGATAAGTGTGTGAGACTGCAGGAAGAAACTATTTTGAATGGAACAAGCTGTGATTTCAATATATTTTTTGGAATAAAATTTCTGTGAAGTCAGTCCCGTTACTTTTTAGACGGACCTCGTACGACTGAAGCACTCATACAGGAATATTGAGCGAAATATCCTGGAGTACATTCCACAGTTATGTAAGGTTAGTTGGTTCTCTTTTCTTCTCTGTTTCCAGGTAATCCCATATGGCCTCGATGGGACTCATGTCCAGACTCTGGGGTGGCCATTATAACAGTTGGAGCACACCAGCTGTAAGGTTGTTCTTAAAATACTATTTTAATTGATGTATTGGAAGTGTATTTTGGATCATTATCTTGTTGGAAAAACGAATCCTCTTCCGATTTTCACAAGGAACTGCATGGTGCTGCAGTATCTGCTTGTACTTCTCTTTTGTTAATGTCACATTTATTCTATCAGGTGTTCCTTCACCAAAAGCTGAAATATAACTCCAGACAATTACAGAGCACCCATGTTTAATAGTCGGGTTCAAATACTACGTGTTGTAACATTCTCCAAGTCTTCGATGCATGAACTGACATCTCTTCGATAAAAAAAAAGTTCAAACTTCGATTCATCAGACCAGAATACCCGATTCCACTGTTCATTCATCAATCTTGACTTGCAACATTTCAGTCTTTTCAACATTATTCTGTGGTCTCAGCAGTAGTTTCTTTAATGCAACTCTGCATGAAGACCTGCTGCAATCAGCCTTCTGTAAACAGTGCTGCACAAGATGCTAATGTCCAGGTCTGCTCTCATTTCATTTGTCAGCTACTTACTTGATTTTCTTTTGTCACGCAAGATGAGCAACTTCAAGTGTTTGTCTTGCCTTTGGAAGGCTCTTCTGGGTCTCCTGGCATTTTTCTTGTCTTGTACCGAGCCAGTTTATTTAGGCGCTACAAAGTGTACTCACATCATTGGAGAAGATCTTCAGCTTTTCTGCTATTTTCTTGATAGTGTCCTTTCCACTCTAAGAGTTTGGATCTTCACATGCTATTCTGTTGAAATGTGCTTCCTTGGTGCCATTCTGATCCACTCATCGACTGACAAGCAAGTGAGTAGGCTGATGAAAACTAATTTCACATATTCACTAATTTTGGATCTTTTGTTGTGTTGTTTTTTCGAAATTCACATTAATGTAACTAGTGATGATTACCTCAATCTTATATATTATTATTTACTGTACAAAAATCCACAAACTGTTTCCTGAACATTTTATTTGCGGTAATTGGATATTACGAGAACATGAATAAAATATGTATAGCGAAAAATAAAACTTTTTTCAATTTCCTAATTTATTTTATATACTTAAAGGTTACGATAATATTACATTGACTTTCACAAAAATTTGGATGACCATATTTTTCGGCCTGTAAGTCGATGTGGCATATCAGTCGAATTGGCTAATGGAACCATTTTCCTTTCCTTCATTCATAGACAAGTCTATTTTGAGTATAAAACACAGCAAAATCAACTATGGTAGTGAACAAAACTGTTAGAACAATAAAGTGTTAATTCCTCCATGACCTCACACACGCATCGCTGTCTGAATATTATTTAAATTACTTTGTGGGACAACCTTTCGGATAAATTAGCAATGCAAATAGTTTTTCAAAATGTTTGTTGTCCTTCAGAGAGAGGTACAGTATTTAAACAAGCTAAAGAATCATTATCAGCACAGGGTCATATCAGATTGCCGTACATTCGTTCCGAACAATGAATGATTCTATACAAAACAGTGTACAACGTTTGTAAGTTGAAAATTTTAACTATTCTTTTCTTCTCAACACAAGATTTGTCTTCATACAAGTATCCATATTTCCCCCAGGCACCTTGATTGCACCATGTCACCGTCCTTAATGATGACTTCTCCGCTCCAGATTCACCACTCGGCCAATTCCAAGCTCGATCGGAAATTTCTCGATTCCAGATTCGCCGCGTGAATTACCCAAAACCCAATCAGTGATGAGGGGAGTGCTATATCCCTCCGGGTTTACTCCTCTTTGCCCTCTCAGCCCACATATTATTCGATCAGTCTGTCCAAGACACGGAAGCCTGCTCTCCCTCCTATAATCACTACATTCAACACCCGCACCTCTCCTGTCCCGACAAATGATCTTAGCCATACATTTGGTGAGTACCCCTGTAGGCTGTAACGCTGTAGGCTGTATTTATATTGTCCATTTGTGTATTTAATTTGTGTTTTTATTTATTTGTGTAATATTTGTCTCCAATATGTAGTTTATTGAGGTTAAAGTTATGTTAGGGTTACCGAAAATGTGCCCTGGGAAAACATCCCGCCCATTAAAACACGACGTCCGTGGGAATATCTCGTCTGCTTAACGTCATTTTTTCTTTACGCTGCACTTTCTAGGATGCATCCATGACCTTGTGGAAACTTGTTGTAGTGTGTTTTAAATTAACAATTAAATACAATTTATTTCAGAAAATATCACAATTTGAATTTTTTTTCATTTATGCATTTAAATATCTTAAACCAACAAAAGTCGATTCTGAGTAAAAGTCGAGGCCCAGAGTTCCAGGAAAAAAAAAGTATCGATTTTATAAATGAGCTGTGTCTGTCTGTCTGTTTGTCTGTCTGTTTGTTTGTTTGTCATGTTATAACTTGAGAACGGATTAACGGATTTCAATAAATCGAACTACAGTGGATTCAGGGAATTCCCAGGAAGGTTTATAATGAAAGAAACAATTGGTTCGTGAGCGCCAGCAGTGACCACTATTTTCGTTGTGTCTGTGTGTGTCTCTGTCTGTCTGTCTGTTTGTGACTCTCTCCAGAGCATAGCTCCGTGACGTTTGATGCGATCTTGATGAAACTTGGACACAAGCTAGATATCATGGTCTAGTTGTGTCTTTTTGTATGAGGGGCGTCCCACGCCCACTTGAACTTTTATATTTATTTTTATTTATTTATTTATTTATTTTCTCGATTTTTTTCTCGCAATTTCATTTCCTCGAAACTGTGCGTAATGTCCATAAGTACAACATATAAAAGAATCCGATTTAATTTGGTCAATTTTGACGGAAGAGATAGGTTTTTATGGTAGGGCTTCCTCAAAAGCTTCCACTAACTCAATTGTACCTATCGTGGCATTGTTCAATAATGCCCGCGAACCATCGTCGCCTCCCGGCTTGTATTTTTTTTTAATTGTGTTTTTCTGGGTAGATGGGCACATGTGGCGAAACTGCAAACGCCAACTTGCGATGATGGTTAAACCCACACTCCAGGAATCCTTTTTCTTCTAGCCCTATTGATTAGCCATCACAGCAACGATTGGTATTCGCATCAGCGAAGCGATGGTCTTATATTCTAGTACGGTACTTTCTACCTATATTGAAACTTCTAACTTCCCTCAAATGAAAGTGAAAATAACCCAAACTTTTGAACAGTGCTGTATATTAGGAAAAGTACCAGTTCCAAAATACTGCCTTTGGATGCTCAAGAAGTCAAGCCTCCACTGGAAATGGAGATGAGAGAATTGCATTGAGAGCTAAGCTTTGAACATGAAAAAGCGATACCAACCAAAGGTTAGTAACTTTGGAATGTTGTCATTTGGCTAAATTCCATCGGCAAACTTTTGCCAGAGCTGCTGTCATCGGAGAAGTGTATATTCTAAACTAATCATACTGGCCATCTCTTGGCCCAAATATGAGTTCCCTACAAGGAACTTCAATGCAGGTCCTTCCCTACAAGGAAATTCCATCGATAAACAGTCCCTGTCCTTTGCAATGGTCCTGAAGTCCTTTCCTTCCATATTGATAAAGCCAATCTCTTTGCTGGGCATTTCGCTGCAAACTCCTCCATACTTGATGACCAAAATCAATCGCTGCCAACTTGACCCTCCTGAATGGACATTAATATATCCACTGTCAACATCACTCTTCAGAAATTGGGAAAGTCATCTAAGGGCTGGACATTCCAAAAGCTCCTGGATCAGATCGTATCCCTGCAATTGTCCTGAAGATGCAATTGCCAGAATTGTCCCCTATTCTCACAAAACTGTACAATCTATGCCTATCAAAGTCGGTTTTCAACAATGTGAAAATTACTCTAGTTCTGCCAAATTTATGGGTCGTGGATGGACTGCAATCTTCAAGTCTTACCATAAATGCTCAATTGGGTTCAAGTCAGAACTTTGACTGGGCCACTCAAGAACATTTCTTTTCGTTTTATTTCTGATATCAAAGTTGGCTGGAAGTTGGCTTCATTCATAGCTGCATTTAAAGGCTCTGAGGAGAAATCTAATCCATCTATTAAGAGGCCATCGCATTATGAACAAGTATTTGAATGCCTTATCAACCGGCAGCTTATGACTTTCCTGAAAGGCCACAATCTCCTAACTTGATGCTCAGTAATGGATTCCATCATCTCCGGTCTACTGGTGATGTTCTTTCCCTCATAACTGCACATGTGAACCAGAGCCTAGACCGGCATGACGAGGCCAGACTTGTAACCCTTAACACCTCTAAGGCTTTTGATAAAGTTTAGTGTGGGAGTCTCATTCACAAGCTAATGTCGAATAGTACAGCTGGGCCTTTGCAAATCGCCATATTGTTGTGTGGAATGAGGGTCAATCTTCTGCAGCCCTTAACATTATGTTAGTTAAAAGGTAGATGTTGTGGTATTTGTGAATAAGCATTAGTAAATATACATGAACGAGTAACATTGACGGTTACATGTTATAAGTTTGCTGAAGCACACTGGTGAATTGTAATATAAACTGCTTGATGTAATGAGCTAATTTTGACTGTAGATAGATGTTGTGGTATTTGTGAATAAGCATTAGTAAATATACATGAACGAGTAACATTGACGGTTACATGTTATATGTTTGCTGAAGCACACCGGTGAATTGTAATATAAACTGCTTGATGTAATGAGCTAATTTTGACTGTAGATGGCAGTATTGTATTGTAAACTGCCTGTTGAGATTCATGAATGTGCTGGAACATTCTCAGATGAAGCTTCCAGTCTGGATGAGAATCGTGTTCACTGGAAGGCAGGGGGTTGTTCTGCGTTATTATATAAACCCACGAGAGGGAGGTCTGGAGAGAAGGATGACATGTGACGAGCCGTAAGTTTTGATCGTCCCGCGTTCGGTTGAACTCTGATTATGAATGAGGTGTTAATGTCCAGAGTGGTTGTTAACACGTGGAGCCGAAAATAATCAGGTTGATTAAAACTCATTAAGATTGTGTATGGGGAAATAATTCCTTTGAGCTCTTCCATCATCCTGGACGGGCCAGCGTCTGAGAGAGAACACCGCGACAAAACTCAATCGTTCAACAGCCCTGGTGGATGTGGTGAACACACCGCGATGTTTGAGCCGGCAGGACAGGGACACTTGGCGAAAACAACGCAACACGGGAATCGTTGTTAGACATTGCATTGTATATAATGGTAAACTTACTCATTTGACTTTGTATCTGTTTAATTTGAATTACAAGTTTCAAAAATGTTAGGCAGTTGATGTGATCACTGCAATGCCACTCAGAAGTCACAGACCCCAACTGACAAAGTTCCAATTTGTTGGTAGCCGACCGGTACGATTGTTCACACTCATGAAGTACATACCTTGGATGCAGCCATTGAAGGACGAGCTGGGTTCGGCACCACAATCAACATACGTACACTAGAGGGAAGGAAACACCAAGGTGCGTATATCCCCAACAAATTAATGCAGTATCCCCAGAGCCCTGTACTGGGGTCTTCTTGTTTCTGCTTTATATAAATGACTGCCCATCAACATTTCATCTCGGCTAACCATTTATGCTGATGACAACCTTATACATTACTTATCCTGACTCACTGCCTCCATCATTTCACCTTCCAGTCAGTGTCAATCTAATTCAACACCTTGAGAATGGTCAGTAACCGGGGAAAACTTGTTCACCACCATCAATCAAAAGAACACCCACCTGCTAATCCGTGTCCAGATCAAGATCACCCTGTTTTCATACCTGGTTATGGACCAAACACCATTACAAGAACTCGATGGCAATCTGTTTTCTTCGTCTGGCCATCACTTCTTACCTTGGTTGGGACAAGTACATTTCTGGCATTTCCAAAAGAGCCTCCCATCAACTTGGCTGCTTGTTTCGGCTCACCAATACTTCCCTCCCCGAGGTCTCACTCCATCTGTACAAGACCACCAATGTCTGGTCATGGAATACTGTAGCACATCTGGGCAGGTGCTCCGATTCATCTTCGGTCCCTTCTTGCCATCAATTCAATGACGAGCTGTTAACCTGGTAGGCCATGATCTGGCATCATCTCTGGAATCTGTCTCAGTTTGACCCTCTGTGGCCTCTGTCTCTCTTCTATCACGGTACTATAATGGAAGATGCTCAAGCTTCTTTCACTACTTGTTCCTCTTTTACATACTTTCAAGCGCTCTACACATTTCGCAGCCTTTGCATACCACCACTCTGTGGTTCCTAAGGCAACACAGTATGATGCTCCTCCAGTTTTTTTCGCATGCACTACCAAACGCTGGATTTCACTTCGTGCATCCTGTTTTTTCAGCAACATAAACCTCTCCCGATTTAAGAGATGTGAATAGGTATCTCTTTCCCAGTGATTCCTCTTTCTACCAATTTCCTTTTTGTAGCCCCCACCTTTGAGTGGCCTTTTGGCCTTGTGATTGGTGAACTCTCCATAAAAAAGGCCTTTGACCATTAAAAGCCTGCACTTTAATGAGCAACTTAAGGGTGTTTGTCCATATCTATCCATTTAAAATGCTGAGTGTCAGCAAGAAAGCAGCACATACCATTTTTAAAGTCTTTTGGGATGACTTTGTAGGGGTTCAAACGCCAACCTCTAATACTCAGAGTGGATGCTGCGCAACCATTACACCACCGAGACCAGTTGAAAAAAGAATATATATATATATATATATATATATATATATATATATATATATTATATATTGTGTGTGTGTGCATGGCTCACAAAGTGGGTACAACATACTGTTACAACAAAGGGCCAAAAAAAAGTTGAGGGAAACATGAATGCAACCCATTATGTTAATCTGCATGTATTCAAATAGCTAAATCTAAATTTTTAGACCTGTAGCACGTCCGGTTTTAAAGTTACCACTGAATATATACAACACTGTAAATACATACACGTTCGAAATTTCGAGCTTGGCGTCAGCGTTATGTACGGAATCAGATGAAAAAAAACAACGTAAATATTATATTTTGAGATAAGAAACAGATAATTTTACTCTGCCTTTTAAAACAGGCTCAATATGTGACAGGAAAAAGAAAAAACAACACATTTTGAGAGAGTCCGATGGTGTAAAATTACGAAAAACACAAGACGAGTTCAGTAGCAAAGAAAGCCACACTTGTAAGGCGAAAATAAGTTAAAATCGAATCTATTTCTTTCGAACTTTTAAAAATAATCACTTTAAACATGAAAAGAAAAATATAATTCTACCTCTCGGATCCTCACGAAGCAGCCAAAAAAATTATAGCGTTGGTTAAAATGAAGAATTATCAGACAAATGCGAGTCACCTCGTTCGGCTCGGCGTCCCTCAGACTGGATTCGTACGTTACGGCTCTCGCAAAGACACGGACAGGAAGACAACGCTGCGCTCGAACGGCGAATGGAAATGCGCTGACACGCTTGCAAGTGCCTATTATATCCATCAATTGGGGAAGTTTGCAAGACGGCAAGGTTTTCTAATGCTAGCGTTATTTGCGTCCGATCGAGCAGATGTGATTCGTACACAACGGGACTGACACGAAAATCAAGAACGGGATTACTTGCGGTCTGAATTTTATTTTTCTGATCAACAATTTTGATCTATATTTTCTGCCGTTAGACTCTGATATTTCCAAGAAATTAAGGGAGATTTGGAATAAAAATCATAAGAACATTATCAACACTGGCTCCTTATTTTTCTCGATGCAGTGGACACGAAAGGTTATGTACGAATCCATATTTCATCAGATAGGGTAGAATGCCAGAAACCCGAATAGGGAGACGGAACATCATCAAAAACATAAAAGAAACACAAAGTTCACATTCTGAGTCACCACACTCAAATAACTGTCACATAAGAAACGTACAGTAAAATAAAAAATTTACCAATCAAACTGTAACATTTCTAAGGTTACAATACCCATATTCTGTTGCTTTAAATTCATCTTTAATGAAACAGGGGAATGGAGAGTATGATATTGCCGGTTTCTACAGGTTACCCAAGATGTCCACTTTCATTTCTGGCCATTGATGTTTGTCGAAGTACGTCATAATAGTTTTTATGTGGAATTTCCCACAAACATACCACACGCATACCCACTTTGTGAGCCATGCACATATATATATATATAATAATATATATAATATTATATATATTATAATATATACATATATACATTCTTTTTCATGTGGAACATAAAATATAAAAAAGTCAAGGGCACTATGTTGCGCCTATGGGGGCCATGATATGACAAGCTCTATTAATAGTGGCATGTTGTACTTGGTGACCTGTGACCTTGAGCTTTGCCGTGTTGACCCCATCACCTTTTAATTAATGCAAATATTATTTATTTTTCAATTACAAGTGCACTGGGTCCTTGTTTGACTGTAAGACTATAAAAGTAGCAAGTTTTGTGCATAAAAGAAGATAACATGCACATTCATAACTAAATGATGTCTTGTATTGGCCATCTTGAGTTTTTTACTTTTTAGTGGCAAATAACTAAAAAATTCAGCCTATTTCTTAATTCAGTACACTCAAATTATCAAAACATAGCCACTGCGATTACTTCTACCAAAAATAACCTCATGCTTTCACTTTTTTGAAAAACAACGTGGTTCCAGTCTATAAGAGCAGTTTAACCTAATAAGTAAAGAGTTTAAAGAATCCTCAGTTATCAAACATCCTCCAAATTATAAAGCTATTTGACAAAGCTTTCAGATTTGCATAATTGGATCAACAGTAGATTGGGAAGCCTTCTTATATAAATGCATTACAAAATCTATCAGGCATAAAATGTGCAATTGTTATGCTGTTTGTAAGCTGATAAAATTCCAAACTGGCTATTCAATGCATTATTCTTTCTGTAATTGAATCCCAAAATTACATTTCCTAGCTTCTTTGGTCCTCGTGGATAAAATTCTCCCTTGTGGGCTCTATGTAAGTCAAATCCACTTTTGGATATGAACCCCACAGCTTTCTCAGGGGATACATGGAACGGCACAGTCAGCATTTTCTCTTGGGTCAAAAAGTGCCAATTTTTTTTTCCCTGATGAAAAATGTTCCCAAAGAGCGTGGGAAACAACTGCACTCTTCAACGCCGGAATTAAACATGTAGCCAAACACAATTCCAAGCATTAACCGACATGCAAACAAATAATTGAGTGCTCTGAGTATTATTTTTGAAAGGCCTTCCAAGCTTGGCTGATGGCTTGACATGAAGATCATGGACAGCCAAATAAACAGAAGGCAACGATAGAAACAGTAAAACTCTGGTGGTTATTTTTACTTGTACTCAGGTCCTGAAAATATTTTGCAAACGACGTCGTGCCAACTTTTAAACATTTATAAACTCACAGTATCGATGTCGGTGCATCAAACGCAGACGGCTGTTTATCGTCCAGGGAGTCAATATAATATTCACCAGGATGAGTCACAAGATGAGGAAAGTGTATGATAAAGCGGCCACACTGCAATCACCAACATTGTAATCACTATTGTGAGAGGTGAGGTAACACGAGGTGAGGAAATGTATGATAAAGACGCCAACACTGTGATCACAATATTGTAATCACCATTTGTGAGAAGGGAGGAAACAAGAGGTAAGGAAAGCATGTGAAAAGACGCCGCCCATAATCACCATATTTTTAACCTCCGCTGTGAGAGGGAGGAACACACGGTGAGAAAGTGTATGATAAAGACGCGCAATCATAATCACCATATTGTATATCAACCATTGTGTAGAGGATGAGCGGTATATACGAGGTGAGGACGGTTGATCTGTGATAAAGGACCGCTTTGCCCATTGTACATGTCATTGACCCAAATCAAGGTGCGCCCATTTTTATCCTGACAAATTGTCGAATTGGTCGCACGCACTGAGTGACTACGTCTGCTATATTGGTGGTCTATATGACCAGCGGAGATAGACAGCTGTACGTTCACCTGCATCAGCTGCGAATCCATACGACAAGTGTCAGGAATAATATGGGGCACCTGATTGGCTCACTATGACCATGATTCCAACCTCCACGAATCTGAATGAATATTCATCGACATAGCTTACTACGCCATCACCACAAGCACTACTATTTATAGTGTAGTATTAATTAATTATAAAGGTGATTCAGTGGAAGAAATGCAAGGCGTCATGATTAATCAATACACAAGATTATCCCTCACGATGGTGTGTTTTCCTCCCTCTCAACAGCGGAACGTGAGTTTAAATATTATTGGGTAGTATTCGTGGTCGCATAATGACGTCATCATATATCACTATGCCCTCATTCCTACTACCATACTTGTGTTAACTCTGTCACCTCCAAGCATCATAGCAATATGAGTGACATTACATAGTATGTCGGTTGCAGTGAAGCAGCAGGCTAGCGTCCGCCTGACAGGCTACATTTAGTGCGCACAACATAATTGCCAGTCTCCAGCAGACAGTTATTTCATTAGTATTCGTTCAAGTTAGCCCTTCCATTATATCAGTGGGTACATGGGACAAACGCATTGTGTAGGGATTTATAGTTAGGTGTTTAATTCATTGCTATTCTTTCATCTATTTTATTTTACGTTTATTCACAAAAGCATCGCCACGCCAGAACTGGACCGTGACACTACCCGAGAAATTCATTAGCACATGACACCAAAACCCCGTTCAAACCAACACGCCATTATTCAATGGTCACTTCATTCAACCTTCACAAGTACTTTACATCAACAACTACAACCTTCATCGAAAACTTCAAACACCTCCGTAAAAGAAATTACCTCACCTCCACATAACCTTACGTCACGACACCTACACTGACACCTACAATGAATTCGCCTACGCGTCGACTACAGATGCTTAGCATACTTGTCCTGCGCCATCATATGCAGCTAAACACGTGCTTTCGCCTCGACTCTATCACTTGAGATAGCTACGGCATTACCATGGATGAAAAAAATCTTATCAGAGAACACTCCCACAAGTGCAGACGTTATCACAACAGACACTCTTCGAGCCTTTTACTAGCTCCTATTGGGATGACGCCGAGAAGGGATAGCTAAGTGCAGAGGAATCTAAAATAAGATACGGAATCATATTCAAAAGTTTAGTGTGCTGCACGACAATGTATTCGCAGATAAACCTAGGGTTGTCTCTCTCAGAGTAACCTATGCGTACGCACAGTCCAAGATGACACATCATACGGCACCAGAGTTTATATCTGCGCTTTCCCTAATCTGTGCACGCCTTACTGTTTGTCATATTCGGCTGTCCATGTGCGCAGTGCTTCAGTGAGTGCTCACACACGCACCAATCAACCCCGCAGCCTTCGGAAAGGGTCTCACATTTCAATCACAAGATCACTACTCACTTGCAGTAGCAGCAAGTCTTGAGCTAATATTAGAAGGCTCTATTTTGTCGGCTCTCAATGAGCTCTGAGCGTCGGAGTAAAGGTGGCTTGAGGATATTGTCTTTCGAGGGGTGGACTTACTGGCGCTCTAAATGGGACCTAATTTGAAATATAGACTCACCGAGCGGAATTTGTAACGCGTGCTAGTTTGTTGGGCTTCCCTACCTGCCACCTCAAGCTCTTGGAACGAAATATTGTCATTTCAAGGAGAGACACACAAGAGTATGCGGACACCCAGTCTATTCGACGTAGAGTTCGCGACGCGACAAGGAAGAAGTACAAGCGAGTCATTGGCCGAGAGGAGTCTGTCGTGGCCCTCATCGCCTTCGAGATGTACCATCGTCCAAGTCTCAAAGGAGGCTCTGCGGTTCATATCTTGCGTCAGACCAGTTGTGCCACGTCAATTGCAATTCAAACTATCAACGGAGGCAACAATGCACATTAAGGCAGCCTTATTGTCACTCAACTACGCCATGTATAAGCTATGTACACCGTCCAACTGATGAGTTCCGTATATGCGCGAACAGTCGTTACATGAGAATGTACACTGCGTCTGGCATGTACAACATGTCACACACGAAAGCACTAAATAGACGACGTCGATCATGAATACGCACTAGCTCTGGCACACTCTTCCTCTACTCACGTGCATCACAGCTTATCTTATACGTCCATTTATTCACAATTCCCATCACCATTTCATCAATCCTGCACAACGATTCGACACCGTATAAAACTAGGCCTACTCACTATTATCTTATGCCCGCTCTCTCACACCTTCCTTAAATCAGTATGTCCAATTAAAGGAGAGCGATTTCACCAACAAAATATCTACATAGCTAATATAAGAGACGTCTATGTGTCATGGTCAACACCTAAAGCTTTGTAAGTTATCCTGTAGACAGAGATATTTAGATGTTCTTATGAAGCGAGGTATATTGGGTGGATACGAGTGGAAGCGAGTGTCGACTTCAGATAACTCACTCTATACTTACTTATATAAAGGTTTAGAATAAGGATCACCGCTCACTAATGAATGTCTAGGCAAAGCTGAGAGCTTGTGGAGTGGTCTTTGTTGTCCAGAGTAAGCATAATTGGAGAGCAAAGCTGATGCGTGTGAGGGGTAAGCTAAGGGCGGCTGTGAGGTGAGAAAGAATAATACATTTGCTGAGGGAGCGTATGTATAGTAGTGGATGAATTATTGAGCTGCTATCTAGGGAGATCAGTACTGACGAGATATTCATCGTATATTTCATTATTGTACTTCAATGAGACACTGTAAGGGATGAAAGTGAGTCGAACTTACACAAATACTGCACTCACAGATGACACAGACGCCTTGGTAAAACAGTTGGATAGACAGCCAAGCGAGTGTGATTCATATACAGGATATGATAGAATTTTCGCTTATGCATATATTCCAGTCATTCGTGGTCAATAATAGTCGAGCAAATGAAGCTTGCCTAACTACTCTAGAGCACGGTGTAAGGTGTTGGAGTTGGGGAAAGAACAATGAAAAGAGATTACAGGATGCAAGGGGTAACGTTGGAGCGTGTCACACAGGAGAAGGATCTGGGGGTGGTAATCGATACAGGAAGAGTAAGTAAGGAGGCAGCACAGTGCCAGGTAGCTATAGGTAATGCAAAATAGGTTTTGTTTTGTATTTGGAGGGGGATTCTTTATCAATCAAAAGAGGTGGTGGTTAATATTGTGCGGTTTAGTGAGGCCCTCTGCTTGTGTAACATTTTGTTACAACAATTCAGGGAAAGAATAGGATCCTCCGAGAGTATCAGCCGAGGACTACTTACATTGTTTCAGGCCTAGCTCACGGCACTCCTCGCACCGGCCTTGTCCAATCATCAGCAAGGTTATGCCAATCCATCATCCGCTATTCCAACATGAAAATGCCTCCTCTTTCTTTTTTTTTCCCATGGCTGATTTCCCGCCATCAATTTGGTTTCAGAAGGTCACTCTATCCTGGATATGCTGCCTTGCTTTCCACAACTGGATGGAGGTCCTCGCATATGCCCTGGGCCATCTCCCTTGACATATCACGTGCTTTCGTCACGGTCTGCATCCCCCCTGCTACACACACACCTCTCTTCTTCTGGTTCCAGGCAATCTCCCTCATGGCTCGCGCTCCTCTCTGTGCAGTCACGCGTGACTTTTGGTCTTCTCATCCTTCCTCTTCTCACCCAGGCTGCGAGTTCCTCGGCAGTGTTCTTGGCCCTTTGCATTTTTGGTTCTCTGTCTCTCAGTTCCCAAGAAAATCTCTTTTCTCTTTGCTGATGCTCTCGTTTGTGCCATCTCTCATCCCTCTGATCGTAGGCAGCAGCCTCTTCACTCTCTGCAGACATTGACAAAATCACAAAATTGGTGAAACACAAAATTTGCTGACATATCCATCTTGTCCACACCTTTTGCGTTTTCCCATACCCCTCATTATTACCTGCATCACTTGTTTGTCCGTCTCTGTCTACTTTTCTTCCTCTTCTGCTGTTCCTTCATTAAAGTTTGTTTCCTGATTTGTTCTATGTAATCACTCTCCACAAGCCTTGAACTCTGCAATGTAAAAAAAAACCTGTCATGGGTTAGTTTTATCAGGCCTGAATGGTTTGTTTTTGTGTTAACGTTCCTTGGAAGGGAAAAAGCCATCCATTTATATTTGCGAACCGTGGTTGACTGTACATGTGTTTGTCTGTCTCCGTTTACGGCGTCACTTCCACACTGAGGTTGAAAAGCTCAACCATATCACTTTTGAAATGACTGAGAATAGGCATGAGTAGTTGATGCCAAAAATTTATTTGGCAACTGGGATATTTTTGTCTCTTTTTTAGCAAAAACCTTGCTGCCCTATGTTGCACCACCATTTTCTCCATGGACGGTAATAAAGTAGCTCAGAGCTTTTGGTCTGAGTGAAACCAAAGAAGGGCAACACAATTCACTTTTTTTCAACCCATGATATAACTTAAATGATGATTGACTTTAAACTTTTTCCCCATCAATGGACAGGGGGGCGGGGGGTTTGGGGGGGGGGGGGGGGTTTTTTGGGGGGGGGTTTTTTGGGGGGGTGGGGGGGGGGGGGGGGGTACATTTTGCTTTAAAATACTGTCTGTCCACGCCGGTTAAGATTCATTATGCCTCCCGACCCAGTTGGTGGACGGGTAAGTTAACACAGACCTGGAATTGATAACCCTGAATGGTTCTATCTTGAAGGTGAAAACACGTGACCCTTGAGATTAACAGTGTGGACATGTGCCTCCCGTCCCATGTGGGACGGGAGGTGGCGAAGCACGTACAGAGGCATTCACCAGTAGGGAAGCACAAGGGTTTTGTGCTCAAAACCCACGAACGAATAGACAGACACAAGCAAATTTAAATAATATAAGGGTTTAATGAACATAAATAAGATACTTACAATGGGAAATAAATCAACACGTGATCAATAAAGCGTGAGTGAACTAAAGTAAATTTTGAGAATGTTCCACAGAAACGTCAAGTACAGAAAGGGAAAGATAAAAATAAGGAAATCCCTCGTTTATCGACAGCTTAGCTGTTGTCCAGAGATGTATAAATTTTTTGGAGGCTAGGAACGAAACCGCATTGTCCTGCATGGAAACCACACCCAAAATGGTGCCAAGTCCGATCTCTGGGAGGAATGTATTGAGGTAATTCCGTGTGGCGGTAAATTCACGCAGGCCCAGAAACCGCCCATGCAGCTTCTTTTCACAAACGAACTTCCACACCGTTCTCTCTCTAAGCACAGGGTCCGCTCAAATAAAGCTTGCCCTTCTTCCTCGAAGCATGCAACTGGATAACGCCGAGTTATCGCTAAGAGACACGCTCCTCTTCTTCTTCGTTTCACCTCTCTCTCTCTCTCTTCTCTCTCCTCTCTCTCTCCTCTCTCTCATCCTCTCTCTCTCTCGCTCTCTAGAACGTACAACTTTGTGACTTCAGCTGAACAAAATGGCCAGGGTTTTGTTCCAGGCACGCCGGGCAAATGTCACAAAGCATGAACACGAAATTGCGCAGCCTTCTTCGTTTGTCGAGGAGAACAAGCAGTGAGACCCTCGCATCTCAATCATGGTACCGTCACACCAACTATCTGCCTCCAACAACCCCAGCCTCGGTGTGGCCTGTCGGTTTGTTGTTGTTAAAGCATCGTTCCTTTTTTCGCCGGCTTGAAATGCAAAAACGAAGGAAAGGTCATGGGGGCATTCACATAATGGAGAAATTAGCCTTAAACCTTCCTAATTAACACAGCACCACCCCCCCAACCCCCCCCCCCCCCCCATGTGGTGACACGTAACAATATTTAAGCTTTCAGTTTTTCCCAACTTAATTTATGTCGAGTTATGTTCAACAATATCTCCTGTTTTATTTATAGGTATTCAAACTATTTTGATTATTGCCAGGGAATATTTAAAAAAGCACACCTTTTCCAAAAAATTAAAAACCACCCCTCAGCAGTTAAAATAGCCAATCGTTTTTTGTTACCCTGGAAAGCATCATAATGATCATGTACTGCAGCGATTCACCAGACTGCCAATTCAAGTTGTGTAAGTGGAGCACACAGCAGGCTCAGTCCCGTTACTTTTTAGACGGACCTCGTATACAGGAAGCATGGGTAAAAAAGTGATGGCACTCAAGAAGGCAAAAAGTGGATATACAAAGTACTGACTGATACCATAAAATGACACTGTTCTTGTTATTTACTTCAGCAGTTTGTTTCATGTGCATTTATAAAGGCTGTTTATTTACAATAATAAACACATGTGACTATTATCACAGATAATTTGATGAATTTACCCCAACGTATGAATATCATTGGAATAACCCAAACTTTTGCACAGTACTTTACATTAATGACCTCTCCGACGCTCTTCAAGACTGTCTTTTGATCTTCACAGACAGCTCTACAATTTCACTGATAGGCTGGCAGCAGTATCTTACATCCCTGCTGACTTGAAAAGGATCAGCAACTTGTTTAACATTCAAAAATGTCTTTCAATCCAAGGAGATCTCATATTCTCACACCGTCTCTCCAGAGGACATGCAAATTAACCCATCTATCTATTTACACAATCATCCACTGGAAGAAGTTCAATATCTAACTTCTTGTCCTCACCCATTGCATCAGCCTCTCTTAGGCAGATGTGTATCAAAGTGGGCCTCCAAATAGTGGAGCAGCAGGGGCCAGAAAAGAGGCTTATTTAGTGAGATACCCACACCAGCAGTACCACATTTTCTATGTGTTAATGATGCAGCTACATCCGTACAATGAAACACCAATGATGCAGTCTGGAATGGGCATTCCATGAGAAATAGTCAATCAAACAAGGCATTGACCCCTGCAATTTGGCCAACATTACTAAAACGCGACTTAGTTATTATATTTCATGTATACAATTATTATTACTACTCAAACTGATCCAACTACATGAATTGGGCTTATAACCATGCAATACAACAAAAAAGTGGCTGATAATTGTAAGTGCAGAACCAATTTTATCCAACAAAATTTTGCCCCCAAATCCAACATTTCCGCATTTTTCAAATGCTTTACATCAAACTCAGCAGCACATACAATAAAATAAAAATACTCAAAAATAAGCTTAATAAGGCTTCTCTATGTCCTGCTGGTCAATTATCCAAATAATATCTATTTACTTAAAGGTAAAATCCATTTCATCACATTTTGTCAAGAATTCTGAAAAACTGAAAATTGGTATTATTCAATATCATCGGCAAACATGACCCGATTAATTCATATGAAATCGTCTTTGAAAATAATATATTGTAGATAATTATAATTTAATTGATGAAGTTATATCAATCAACACAGGGATAGATCCATAATTTTGGAAGGGTGGGAGGGGGTTTTACAAATACCTATGACTAACACCCCCTCCCCTCCTCAATTATTCATCAATTCAATCCCCCTCACTCATCCTTCCAAAGTGCCCCCTCCGCATCCAACAAGCTGCATCCTTCCATGCCCTCTCACCTCCATCTCTTCATTCCACCCATCACTCCTCAACTGCCTCTTCCCCCTTCTCTCCCCAAGCACCACCAGAAGCCTTTTCTCCTACCCATTGCGGCCCCTCCCTAGCTATTCTGCAATCCCCCGACAACTCTTCAAACATACACTCGCTTACCTCCCCCCTTCCCTTGGTCTACACTCCCCCCCCCCCACACCCCCTGCACCAAAGCCCCTCCCTCTACCTCTTCATAAAAGTATGGACCTCAACTATCCGGGGCCTTTCCCAAGACCTTCCAGATCTTTTCCATACAGGTTGCCACTGACAAACCAGTACATAATCTGTCCTAACCAGCAAACTTTCTCCCCAAATGTGTCCGTGACTCCCAAGTATCCTCTCCCTGGTTACTCTCCCTCGGTTTGACTAGACCTGAGCCTCAGCCCTGGTGGAGGAGTTGTCTCTTCATCAAAGACTCTAATTCCTCACTCCTTCCATCACGCCCTCCACTCCCACACCCCCAAGGAAAATAACTTCTGGCTAAGCTTCGCCCTCCCTCCCACCTCATGTTTATATTGTTCTGTATCGTCACCTAACACATTGATGACTTCCATCTACACTCACGATCTAAAACATGGCCAACTTCATCTTACTCATCGCCCAAACCTCTTCTTCCCCTCATAGGGGCGATTCAATTGTCATCATGACCAGTTGGCTGAGGTGTGGGTACCTCTACTCTCAACCTTCAGGAACTCAGCCAACATACTTTTCCTGTGCTCATTGGGACTGACTCAATGGTCAAACTTCCCTACCCGGATCTCAACAATGGTCCCCTATCTCTTCGTGGATCTGATTTTGACCAAATTTCCCTGGACAATATCTGCTGCTCTTCCTCCGTCCAAACTCGGTTCTCTGACCACTCCTTGTCAAAGTGGACATCTCTCTGGCTATTTAATCAGAGAACCACCTCAACCGCCGTTCGAGTCCTGCCATTTCACTCAAGGCCGACTGGCAGGGTCCTCCAAAGAGCCCTCAAACTTATAACTGGTCCTCTCTATCATATTCTCCAATATCCAGAAACTCATCCTGGGAATTCTTTCAAAGAAACTTGGCCTCCTCATGCACCAGATTTATCCCCTTCTCGTTCAGTTGTCCTACCTCTCTCCCCCTTGTTTCACTGAAGGCTGGTGTGAGCGCAGTTTCCTGAAACACTTGCCCTTTGCCTCATGGAACAAACCCAACTGAGGCAATCCTCAGGTTCCCTTCCATAAGCTCTGGAACAAGTTGATGCCTACCCTCAGGAAGCCGAGAAAAAACAACATTTACATCATCTCAAGTCCCCTGAACCTCAAACCTCTCTCCCCTCCTCAAAATCCTGGTGGGTCTAATCAAATCTGTTTCTGGTGTAATTTCCCCCCTCCATGCCCTTCCCTTACCTCAAATGGCACAACTACGGATACCGCAGTGAAAAAGCCGAAATGAATAAAACTCGGGTGTTGCAAGCTAATCTTGTGTCAAAAACCAATCACTTTCTCTGCCCACTTACCCCAGTCGCACCACTGTCGTGACTGCTGTGTCTTTTCTCCTGACAAGGTGTTAGACTTTTGCGTCAAACCTCGACTCGAGATTCTGCCAAACTGGTCCCAGATGGGCATCAGCCACGGTGTCCTCAAAGCTGCCTCTCTGCTCTCGGCTCACCCCTCTCGTGTTCTATTCACCCTCTCATTGCTCAAGCCATCTGCCATCTTGCTTTGGAAATCACGCAAACAAATTCACACTGCCGCCCTGCAACAAAAGTGTGCAAAAAACAGATTCCTGCAAACTACAGACCAATCAGCCTTCTCTCCAATCATAGCAAGGTTTATGCAATCCATCATCGCTTCAGACATAAATCCTTCCTCTTCTCCAAATGGTTGAATTCCGATCATCAATTTGGTTTTCAGACCAGCGTCACTCTACCTGGATATGCTGCTTCTGCGTTCCACACCAATGGATGGAAGCCTCTCATCCAAATCAGGAATCACGAGCCATCTACCGGACATAAATCACGTGCTTGTACGCAGTCTGGATCCACCCTGCCCTGCTCACCAAACTCTCTTCCTGGTATCCAAGGCACATCTCCACTCATAGGCTCGCAGACTTCCTCTCCTGTCCCCCCGCCAAAGTCCCCCACCTGTGTGGCCCTAAATGGAGTTTCTTCATCCCCCCTTCCTGTCCAGGCTGGAGTTTCCCTCAAGGCAGCGTTCCTGGCCGGTTTTCTTTTCTTGCTTTTTCACTCAATGCTTTCTCCGACCCTCTGTAAAAATCCCTCTATATCTCTTTGCTGAATGACTCACCCTCTGCGTATACCATCGTCCCCCACCCTCAGACCGGCAAAGCAAGCAGCTTCTTCGCTCACTTCTCGATCGGATAAAAATCAACAAACTGTTTCAACACGTGGAACGATGACTTTCCAATCCGCAAAATCTCACACTGCTCACTATTCCTCTTCGAAATGACCCCGTTTAGAAAACCCCCCCATCCACTTTCTAAATCCTCTAGAAAAGCTTTCTTTCAAGCTTTGGGTCCAGCTACTGCCTCATGGACCTTTCGCTGGGAAGTCCACATTCAAAACTCGCCTCCAAAGCCAGTCCGTCGACAGAAGCCTCCGTCTGCAAAGTCCTTCCTCGGCCCACCTGTAGCTCCTGACCACTTACAAAGCCTTTGGTTCCGCAGCCTGTGGAGTACTGCTCTCCCCTCTGGGCTGGTGCTCCTGCCTCCCAACCTATCTTCGGCTTCACGCTGTAGAAACCAAGGCAATTTCGGATCATCGGCACTCTCCCGCATCGTAGGCCTGAAGTCTTTTGGGCCCTCACTCAATCACCGGCAGGTTGGTCAGCTGGTCTTTCTGTCTCGACCGTCTCCTTCCAGCCCCGCCCCCCCTGCCTCTCTCTGCGATTTTGGTCCCACTCACTTTTCCCAGGGCCGCTACCGTCCCCGCCAACAACCCCTTCTGGTAAACTACCATAAATCACGAATCACTGCTCACACTTCACTCTTTCATTCCTCTTTTTTCCTGCCTTTTGGATAACTCCCGTCAATCCTATTCATTCCCCGAATTCTTCTCTAGGCCTCTTTTTGTTTTTTTCAAACAGCTGTTCACCACCACCTCTTATCATCCCCCCATCCAAATCCTTCGATCTAATTCGTATCCCAATAATCCACCCAACCCACCTCCTTCAAATTTCCTGCATTCCTTCCTGAAAATGCCCGTAAATGGTCCAATCTTCTACTTCCCATGTTTTCCGCCCCATCCCTCTCCCTTCCACAGATTTACTAATGTCTTGTTCCCACTGTTTTTGTCCTTCCCCCCCGACCCTCCTGTCCATGCCCTCCACTTGAATTTGGCGTTGTGTGTTAGCTCTCATACGAGCCTCGACAAGGTATACAAAAAAAATATATATATATATAATATATATATATATAATATATATATATATATATCACTAAATACATATGCACTAAAAAAAGTGCCACCCCTAAAACCCTGAACCAACCCTAAAATAATGCCCTTGACAGAATATTGGATTATACGTATAAGATGATCTCATATGCCACAATAATCCTGAGATGACCCCCACATTCCTGAGATGGTCCCACATGTGCACTGCTATAAATAGCACCTCATCAGCCATGAGTTTACAATGTATATGAAATTAGGTCAGTCACACTTGAACAGATCGATAGACTACACATACTGCAGCATGTTATGTGACACCCTCTTCCTTGTTAAAATTAAGTATGAAAATATTTGTTTCTATTTTTTTTTAATTATAAATAGTCTTGTGATGAAGATATATTACCATGTAGCAAATTTTCTGATGGAAAAACTGTGGTTACTGAATGTTTTGCCTACAGGCTGTTGAGCTGGGGTTAAATAGTATTGTCATGAGAATGTGTCTAAAATGGAAGTCATTACTGCATAAATTTTATGTAAGGACATTGTTGTGAAAAATAACCCCCCAAAAGAATAAAGTCCTACGAATAGGGTTTATCCTAGGGTCTAAAATACTTATGAATTTACATGAATTATTTTCAATTTAGTGGATTAAATAGACTTATTCTGCCAAACTATTGGTGACCAATATTTTTTTTACGCTTGCAGGGAATCCACATTTTGTCTTAGTGTACTCAGGATTACTTCAAACAGCACTGAACAGTCTATAATTACAGCGCGTGCGCTCTATACAATTGCACCGAGTTTGAAATGTCTCCAGTGTCCCCTCCCCCCGCTCCCCAGGTGCCTCAAGACAGCCAATGACAGCCGTCCGGTGGATGGCAGTGCGTAACCAAGACGGAAATGGCGACAATTGACGGAAATACCCGAGTATTTCAATGGAACTTAGTGAAACTAATGTGTTATATATGTGAAAACCATTTAATTTATTGCTTGACGTAAAAAAACACCAAGAAACGCTCCCCTTTCATGTCCGAACGAACGAAAGACGTCATTTCCGCCCACCATCGCATTTCGCGCCGAACGCCAAGCAAAGTCTTCTATTTTTAACGACACTGATCACCTGACGTCACATTGTATAACGAGTTGTGATTGACAGCGATGGCACGATATAATGACTGCACACGCAAGGACCACTTTGGATATCCAACGATCTGCCCCCATCACCTGTCATGGTGATCATCGGATATCTGCGCTTCCTGCCTTTGGTGAGTTGGAAGTTTTGTTTCGAAGTTGTTTTATCACAACAAACGGAGGACAAACAATTCGCACAAACCGTCTGGGAGAGAGACACGAACGAACCTTCTGGGAGAGAGACACGAACGAACCTTCTGGG
>CM068959.1:83415981-83433736 GCA_035128595.1 Eptatretus atami | reverse complement strand
GTTAAACGTATTTGACGTTAGCCGGACGACTACAGAACTTAACAACGAACGTTCCCAACCTAACAGATAACAGGCAATGATGTTAATGGCAAGCGATTAAGGGGACATTGGTAAATAAAGCGGGTTTCACAGGAGGAACTCCCGCCCAAACCCAACGCCAGTGCTTGCAGAACTACATAGCGAGTACATGTCCCATGACATTACGAGAGATGGCAGTACTCCGGGCACGATGACACTACAATATCGTTACCTGTCCTCCAAACATCAGGTTACCCTCTTCGATTTGGCACGGCACCAGAATTGCGTGCCAATAGAACGAGAGAAGAAGACGTGAAACGGAGGCAGAAAGGTACGTGGGTGACACATGATCGGGATTGATTTTGCACCGATAAGCATTTGCACTGATAAGATTATGCACCGATAAGGACACCAGTTGATTTGTTTTTTTTTTTTTTTTTTTTTTACACCGATAAGAACACGTTACAGTGTAAACAATTGCGATTGTTTGGCGCAAGCGAATCGTATTTTCAGATAGTGGCAGTTTGAGCGAAACTTTAGCACGTTGAATAGAAACGCTTCAAAGATTTCCGAGCGCCATCATCAAAAAACCAAGAGCGAGTGACAGCATTTAAATCGTTCATTGTTAAACAATTAAAATAGTTGAAGTCGGCACCGTTTAAAAGTCGAGTGAGTGGTAAAAAATCCAATGTGTGAGCGCATAGCGTATCTACTTTCAAGAGTGGAGATGCGCCCATTTTAAATCTCTTGGTGGCAGGGCCTATGAATACAAACCCCACTTTCACCGGCAAAGATTAAACTGCCCGCACGATATGGATAAGTTAGGCTATCGTGGCATAGGTTGTGAACGCCGGCTACACGATATTCATTACGTTGGTTATACCGTAGTCTATAAGGTATCGAAGCGCGCTATGTACATTATTAGTCACCGTTGAGCATTTGTCCAAACTCGTTATGACTACACCTAAAATGGTAAAAAAACAAGCCACTAGCTCATTGTTTTGAAAAACCCCCAAAAAACTTAGCGCGAAGAATTCGAACAATGGTAGAACAAAGATGTCTTCCTACCCGTGGACACGCGACGCAAGGAGGATCCTTCATCCACCCACACCCTCCCATCACACTCACCTACTACTGCCCAACATGAACAAGACTACTACTAATACTGATAACGTGATACGTGTTCTTACTGCTGGACGATGGACATCGACTCAAAAAGGAGTCGAAAACACTGATGGGTTCCCCCTTGTGAAGAACCATGTTTTTATATACCAATTCCCCAAAAACGCTGGAACACGTCATTATAATGGCAGTTTAATTTAGAAACACGTTCATTTAGTTTTGTGTCGACCGGAAGACGTTCAATGGAATACGTCATACATTACGTCAATGCGTTGGGACTACGTAAAGAATTGGTTCAAAGCACGTCAAAACATAAGTTGAGAAAATAACGTTTTCGCGCTTAAAAAAGACATTACCGCCGACGTGTTTCGACTTATGAGTAGCCTTACAAAGTAGCCTTGTCGGCGTGTGTAAGCGTCCGCATATCGTGTGTGACAAAACTTATTCAATCGCATGCGGAAACGTGTCAGTTACGCCCAAGTAGGTCGTAAAATTTTGGAACAGTGTTTAAAATTACTTCGCACGTACTCCACTTACTACGACGATATGCATAGCATACCTTTAGCGTTCTATCAGTATACCAAACTTACCCATACCGTAGTTCGACGTGCGGCCAGCGTTTTAGACACACATTTTTTCTTAGGCTCGCATACGCTGGCAAGATCGCAAGGTTGTTGGGCTGCGATTGTGTCAACAACTTCCATTTCTCGGCGGTTATGATTTGAATCAGTTGGCGTCAGCCTTTTAATTGAGGCGTACGTCACGTCATTCGTCGGCGCATACGATGTGCAGGCTGCTATGCAGTAAGTTAGACTAGTCGTGCATAGGTTGTGCTAGGCGACAACAGCGTTCAGCATTCGTATGGTATAAGTTAGCTATAAAACACAACGAAAACGTTGCTGTGTCCGTTACTAATACGTTAACAATAAGCACCAATCGTTATGAATACGTGCTCCGAATCTTATTAAAAAAAAACCATTTCAAAGTTCAACGTTAAGCGCGTTTTACATACATTTAATACATTTGCCAGTCGGCTGGCGTAAAACGTTCAAGGTGTGACTGGGCCCTTTAACTACAAATCCCCTCTAGATAATATTTACGGACAATTTGGTACACATATCCAATAATGTGCGCTGAACTTGGTGCATTTTGATATTTAGAGATTTCCACCCAAAAAAATTTTCTGTCACTTGTCCACTGGAAACACAGTGGGGTATTAAGAAATAATTTGGGTTCAACCTTTGTGTTCCAGAGCATAGGTGCCAAAACTATTAACGATTTCTTATGAAATTTGGACACACATCAAGAATAAATTGAACTGGTGCCCTTTTGTACTTGTCCTCATGTTACTATGGCGGGGGCACTATCGAAGGACTTTGTCTTCAACGGATGCTAGCTGAAATTTGGTACACCACATCAAGAATTAAATGGACTGGTGCCGTTGCTAACTTGTCCTCGTTACTTATGGCGGGGGATATCGAAGATTTTTGTCTTTCAAGCGGCATGCTTACGTTATTCGGTTGTTACACATCATGGATGCAGAATTTGACACTGCTCCCATGCCAAGAAAGCTAAGGGAGGAAGACTACCATTGACATTGATAATGTGTCCTTTGTTCTGCCACAAAATCCTTTTCATCAAAGAACAGCAGTCACTCCAGTTCTTAACAAACTACAGGTCCTGTATTTCTCGTCAGCATAGCAGGACACGGAATGCACTTAGTTCGTCAGAAACTTTTGGCCATGAATCTGATATCATTTCTGGAACAGTGGTGTATCAGGTATCCACAGACACATGCAGATCAACATATGTAAGCCAACATCACATCAGAAGAGCTATTAAACAGTTGAGTAAACTCTAGATGTAGTTTTGGATGATGGTGGGAATCTTCAGTATTGGTACATGGTGATGGTGCAAAGTGGTGGGTGTGCCAAGGCCGCGTTACAGAGGATCCAGGCATCAGTTGGTGAAGTGTGAACTGGAAAAAATCTCGCTGTTTCATCTGTAGTGATCCTTGCAGCTCAACAGCACCGATTATCTTGGTACATGCTAGAGTCATCTGTCGAAAGATAGACCCTGAGCATCCCCACATGTACAACCCCGAGTTCTCAAGCCTGCAAAGGCTAAGGCAGATGATGGACATGGATACCAGACTTCAGGGTGGTACCAATGGTGGATCTGGGCTTCCATTGAGGCGTTCGTTTAGCCACAGACAAAAGTCATGCTACATCAACTAGTCAGTGGTCGCTCTATCACTGCAAGTGAAAGAACAGAAAGCCAACAAGTTTGCCTGCACACAGTAAATCAGTGAGGATTGTACTGCATCAGTGAGTTTACATTCACCCATCAGTTGAACGACAGACAAAATATGTCTCTCAACGTGAGCACCTCTGACGAGATCGGTTCTGTGGAGAATCCTGCTTGAAGAGGCAGTGGACCATCAAGGTCATACACATCCTATATCTCAAAAGACAACTGTTATTAAAAGATGGCTAGATGTTGGCTACAGTATGCATAGACAAACTGCACGCATGAATCGCCCGATTGTTCGCAGAGAAACGGACAGCAGGAACAGCCAGCAAAAAACTACCACCACAGAAGACGCTTTCAGTCTGCATTCTACTCCTCGCTAAATCAGCTGTTATTAGAGACAAAGCTGCTTATCCCTTCTCCAACTTACCTTAGGCAACAGATATGGTTTGACACAAGCCCAGGTCACTGGTCTCCAGCCTCAAATGATGAGTCAATCGCAGCCACTCCAGAGTTGTTAAATGACCTTGATGTGTGACAATCAACCCATACCTTGCAGTAGGAGTGTCTCGCTTGAGATGAGCCAACATGCACAGCAGCATCAACCTGTGAAGCCTTGGTGGATGGAGGCGGAATCACACATAATCGATAAAGTTCCAAACCTATTCAGCCTCTCCTCTGCATTACAGGAAATTCAGACTCAATGCAACTAATATCAACAAATGTATAACAAATAATGTATCGACTAGATTTCCTGGCCATTTCTTTATTTAACTGATAATTGTTTAGAAAGATAGCATGATGCCAAAAGTGAGAGTGTTGACAAACAGCATATAGTCACTCAGATATGTTTCTTTGAAATTGTTTCAACAAAAGTACATTGAAAAATTACCATTTAAAAAATATTTCACAGTATAAAGAATTTGTACCCCCCCGCATCGCCCCCCCCCATTTACCGCACAAATTCCTGATCCATCCTGTGTGTGTTGATAACTCATCAAAAAATATAGATCCTGTGACATATAATTTGAAACAAATTGTTCTCTAATAAATAGAAAATTCTCAAGTTAATGGTTCATATCCATGAGTACTGAATAAATACCATTTTTCAGGTATTCAGGCATCTTGACAAAATGTGAGAAAATGTGAATACACTAAATAATAAATGAAATATATTAATAGATATGCAGCAGACTCTTAGAAACTTTTAATGCTAATATTTAACTTATATATATGCATGTGATGAGTAGACTAAAAGATATATGAAAATTTGGATTTTGCGCCGAGCAAACTTGTAAATAAAAATGGATTCTGTACTTTTCAGACACATGTTCTTGTTTGTAATTGCATGTTATAGTCCTATTGTTCTAGGATGAGTTTGATGTATAGTCAAGTATTTAACATTGAAAATATAAATAATACTAAGCGTTTTAGATAATATGTATGCGAATTTTACAGGCGTAACGACTTAATTGACCTATTTCTTCAGAATGCCTCCACCAATTCCAACTGGCATCATTGAGCATGCGTCTTCATGCATACGAGGGATAAATATGGTGGTCAATAAAACAACACATTAGAAAATGTGGTACTGCTGGTGTGGGTATCTCCCTCTTTTGGTGGCCCCTGCTGCTCCACTAAAAGCCAGCCTCAAGCTGAGCATCCTCTGTCATGTCAAGCCCTTCCTTGGTAAACCCAAACTTCCCACAGCTGACAAAGTCTTTGTCTGTACACAATGGAGTACTGCTCTTCCACAGCGTCTTTTTTTTCTATGCCTCCGCTGATGAAGTCGCCGGTGGCATTATGTTTTCGGGTTGTACTACATACGTACATCCATGTGAATTTTCTGTTTTCTCTGCAAGCTGCAGCCGCTTATCTGATTGACAGGAGATTTTCAATGTATGTGCAAATACTCATGTAGAATATTTAAATTATAATTATGATGTCATAAGTAGAAGGGCTTTGAGGCTTCTGAAGCACCTCAAAAATGTACATATAAGTGAATGTGGAAAAGGGAAAAAACTTCCTTTTGACCCCACTTTCGAGACTTTTCTTCACCAAAGTTTCCCAAATATTCCTCCCTTTTTTACCATATTTTCACCAAAACTCCACTTTTCACCATTTTTAACCACCCCCATTTTCACCAAAAATCATCATATTTCTCACTATACTCAAAGAGCAAACCAACAAATATTTGTGAATGTTCTATTTTAGGGAATAACTTAATTTTCTTATAACACTCATCACCGTTGAGTATACCTGAACTTGGTTCTTGGTTTAAGTATTTTTTGTTGAGCAGAGATGAAATGACATACCTCTCTCAATGCTCTTGTCTGAGCAGATCAATTTGAGATTGTAGTAGATTATTTTTCCATTCATTTTTTGACAACCATCAAAGTTTTCTGCCCATTCAAGGATGTTTTTTTTTTAAAAATCTCTAACTTATTTGCTTATTTGTTTTATCTACTTTGTTTTAGTTATTTTTCAATAAGGCTTATTTGATATTTCTCAATTCATAATGTTTCCATTTAAATACCAAGGCTGTGATCTTTCACTATTTGTTTGGTTATTGTTGGTTTTATTATTACAGTAATCCGTTTATCGCGGGGGTTACGTTCAACCCCCAACCCCCCCCGCGAGAAGTGAAATCCGCGATGAATGGATGCCTCCAAAAAAATTGACTCGTCTGGTCTGTCGGCTTGGAGTGATCGGGTTTGAGGTGCCGGAGATCGACTCGTCTGGTCTGGTCGCTTGGCAGTGATCGCGTTTGAGGTGCCGAGATCGACTCGTCTGGCTGGTCGCTTGGCAGTGATCGCGTTGAGGTGCGGAGATCGACTCGTCTGTCTGGTCGGTTTGGCAGTGATCGGTTTGAGGTGCCGGAGATCGACTCGTCTGGTCTGGTCGGTTTGGCAGTGCTCGTCAACCGCAGCAAACCTTTTTCCTTCCCAAAGCATATCGAGCACCTAACCTTCTCCTGGAGCGTCAGACCTTCCTCTGGCCTTCGGTTCCTTGCCAGAAGCCTTAGAAGGTGCAGGGGTTTGGGCGCATCGTAGGCTTGGAGAAAAAAACGTAGAAAATATTCGAAGTTCACAAGCGAAACTTTGTCTCGTGCGTTGTGTCGACAAACATACCATTTTTTTTTTTGTTTGTTTATTATGAAATACAAGTATTGTTGCAGAGCTTGGCATTTTTGGCATGATGCCATGGATGGCATTTTTTTCAAGCGCCACGCGTTATATTTATTGTTTAAATAATTTATATTTTATAATTATTACCGCATGTACCGGGGATCCGCAGAAAAAATTAGTTACGTTCCAAGGGAAAACCCGCGATGAACCGGGGAACGATAGGTGAACCGCGATAAAGCGGGGTTGACTGTATATACAAGTAAAATAGGTGGTGTAGCCCGTTAAACCCCACCTCGCACCCCCACCCCCACCCCAAACCCTTATCTTGTTCTTACACTTTATGTTATGTCTTAACACTCGTGTATATATATATATATATTATATAATATATATTATATATATATATATATATATTATATATATATATACCGTAAGAGAGGCTGTCAATTCCATTTTCTAAAATAAACCCTAATCATCAAAAGCTCCAATGCCTTCTTATTTAGCTCCTCTGTATATAAATGATGTTTATAACTCTTATTGTATTCACTTTTCCATACTCTTCTTTCTTAAATTTCAACTGATCGAATGCATGGATCTGGGCAGCCAGAATTATTTAATTTTTTTAATCTGGGTTCAGGGATTTAAATCAAACTTGGTACAAGTATGTATAATGATGTAATAATGTGAGTGAAGGCATATCTGGTGATATCACGATGTCGAAGAGTGCCCTTCTAGTTTTTTTTGTTACTGCCTCTTTCTATGCTGTTGCTCCCTCAGCAATTTCAACCTGCCATTCCTCTCCAGTGCCTCCATGTGGCACACGTTCTTCCAGGAACCACCTCTTTATGAAACTCCTCAAATCCAAGGTCCAATCCAAGGATATCTTCACTTACAATCCTTTGTTCCTCTCTTCTCTCACTTGTGGAAACTCCTTCCTCAGTCAGTTCAATCTCACTCTTCTCTCCAGCGCATCAAATTAGCAATATATCCACTATCCCTGGTCATCCTCCTCCCCTACCCATGATCTTTTGAATCAACATTAACCCCTTCCTCCTAGCTATCCCTATATATTTACTGGTTGCTTTATTTGCTTTCCTCATCCTTCGCATTACATCACTGCCACATTATCAGTGCATTACCTTATATGGTCTGTCATCTTATTTTTCCTTGAGATTTATGTACAAAATATACGTTCATAAAACATTTGTGAAAATAAAATAATTTTGATGGTTTTGTTGAAAGATCAAAATATTTTTCAACAAACAATGGAGAAAGGTTCAGTTAAAACGGTTGCAAAAATGACAGATTAAATGACACATTAGTGGTCAGTCATTGTTGGTTTATGTCAGGCAAGAGACAACCCATTTAATTGACGAATGAACTAACATTTTTTCAGCACTACAAATCATTTTTCTATTATTCCTTTTTGCATTTTGGCATGCTGTGACCCAAGGCAAAAATGTGCTCAACCCCCCAAAATGTAAATGCAGTGCTGCAGTTTGCATTTATGATAAGCAAATTATACAGCACTCTTGGACGAGGAAGGAATATTACACCTTTAGCTCTTTCACAACATTATACATCTTGATTGTGGGCAATGTGATTGTTACAAGCCTTGGGTTATATTCACTGCTGGCAATGCCTTTTTTCATGGAACAATCTCATCTTGGTGGTGGTGGTGGTGGTAGCCCACCAGCAGGCATTAATGGAGCATCAAGTTGCTCATGACAATTCATTAACATTTCTGTGGCTTAAATGGATTTCCACTGTATCACATAGTGCGGAAATTTATTGGGAGAAGCCATGAGATTCGAACCAACACTAGTGAGGGCAATGCAACAAGGAGTTACCAATTCCACAACCAAGCCACTGAAGTCATGATAGTGCTGCCCATTTGCAGCCAAAGAAGGAGATGCAATTTTTCTTCATTGGATTTCAAGCTGCAACACTTGGCTGCCTCTGAGAACAAATGGTGGTGCTGGCCAGTCATAGAAACAAGACGTATAATCACGAAATTTAAAGACACATTCCAACAGTGCAGTAGATATTTACTACATTGGGGAGGGGGTATGGCGATATTGAAGGAGAGCGTGTGGAAGCAGCAGCACAGTCACGCCCTCAGCCAATGATGCTACCCCGCAGCTTTGTGCTGCATTCAGAAGCTGATGAGATGATGTTGAAATATTTCCAGCTCTTTGTAAGAAAATACATACTCTGTGAGCAGTGCGAGATGTTTGCCAAGAAAAGGTCCCAAATGTACTGGAAGGCTGCCATGTGGTCGGTCTGAAGGCGAACGTCTCTTGTCCGCTTGTCATCAAAACGCAGGAAACGGCAGATTTGGTCAAACCGACCAACAGCTATTGTGGCACGGTATATCAGGTTCAACAACATATCCATCATATGCAATTCATTATTTCTATAACATTCAAAGTACATATAATTTATGCATGGATTTAAAGTTAAGTCCTGCATGGGCAGTCATTGTAATCCGGCAAACATTTTTAGAACACTGAGATACTGTCGAATAAAAATTTGAACATTTCTATGAATATATCATTAAACGTGCACTTATTTTGAATTTTCCCATTTTTTTGTGTATATTCAAATTACTGTCTCAATTTATTTCATTTTTGTAGCTCTCACCAAACTAATTAAAAACCTGTGCTGAATAAATGGATGTTTCTCGAATATTCCTATCCTATGGCCATTCAAACGTACTTGAAGGTCAAAAATGTCTTTGAAAAATCTGTAGGAATGTTTGGTCAATGCCCCAGTATTCTTTCCCTTGGGAAACTATCTGGCATCTCCAGTTTTATGAAAACAAATTTACCCTCCCACTGAAAACCATGCTGGTTATACTAACCATTACATGATGCTATGCATGCAAACACAGGCAAAATGAATCCAGCGCTGTGTCAAACAAGCTGTATTTAACCTCCTTGCTCAGGCTAAAGGAAAAACAGCTGTTAATGTTAAAATCCACTTCAATATCGAGAGGCAAGATAATTACCTCCGCCACCGAAGGTGAAGGAGGTGATGTTTTCACCCCTCTCTGTCTGTTTGTTTGTCTGTTTATCTGTGTACAGGATATCTCAAAAAGTTGTGAACGGATCCGGATAAATTTTGTAGACAGGTTCGGCGTGTGACAAGGACGAACTGATTACATTTTGGTGAAGATCCGGATCCGGCTACTAGAATTTTTAAAGCGATTCTTGACCATTGAGAGATTGGGCCAAAAACGATATTTAGCACGATATCTCAAAAAGTTGTGGACGGATTCGCATGAAACTTACTGGACACGTCGGGTGTGTGGCAAGGAAGAATTGTTTCAATTTTGGTGAAGATCCGAATCCGGATCTGGATATGAGAATTATTTATTTTTAAAAAGGGATTCTTCACCATTAAGAGATAGGGAAAAAATGATATATAGCACGATATCTCAAAAATGTATTGGGCCCGGTATTTTCTCGTGGGTCAGGCATTACATGGCAGAGGTATGTGCTCTACCGAGTGCCCTTCTAGTTTGGTGTTCAATTCACCTTTGAATACATCTATGAATTAGATTGGCCTGTTGGGTATTCCTATATTCCCATGTATATAATTTCCTTGAACACCATATTCATGTCTCAAGAACTCATGATTCTGTGCATGCAAGGTACAACTGCCAGATACTTTTGATTTAACCATCGTCTATGAATAGTGTTACGAATTTGGGAATTCGATTGCACACAACATTCAGGTTCCTTTAGTCAGCTATGTCGATAGTCTTGTTCCCTAGATAGCTCGCCTTTCATTGTTTAATTCAGAAATCGATTAGATGCGCTGCGGATCGATTAATAGTTAGGAACGAACAATGGAGACTCCTCCCTCTTCTGTGAAGAGGAGAAGAATCCTGCCGTCCGTGACTCATGATTCAAACTCCTCCCACCCGTGTTGAGCGGGATGGATCACGAGGCATGAGTCACGCCGGCGTGGGGAGGGGGCGGGAGAAGGATAAGAAGATCTTTTCTTTTGTTCGTGGGCAGAGTTGGAGAAGGGAGTTGAGGGGAAGTCGTTCAGCAGACCGTCGGGTCCTGCTTGGCTTGCGTTAGGGTTGAGGCCTTTGGAAGCTTTTTGCTGAGGCTGGCTCGGTGAGCTTCGGCTGCGGCCTGGCTCGGGAGGAGGCTTTTTGCTTTGGTGGTTCAGTGAGCTGTCGGCTTCTGTTGGCTCGGGAGAGCTTTTTGCTTCGAGCTGCTTTGCTTGGAGAGAGTTGAGCCGGTTGCTCGGCTCGAGCTGCGAGTGTGGTTCTTCTTCTTCTTGGTCGTGGAGCTCTTTGTTCTCCATTTTGGTTCCCGGCTTGGTGCGACTCATCGACCTCTTCTTGGAGGTGGTTCTCGGGAAGCGACGCATCGACGGGAAGGATGGTGCCTCGTCTCACCAGCACGTGTTGAGAAGCGCGGGAGATTCGCGGGGAGCTCGGGAAGGATGCAGCTCACGGCGATTGGATCCAGCTCGCTCTCGCTGGAGCCCGAGTCCGAACAACTTGAAGACCACACGAGGTGGAAGGTTCGAGATAGGCTCTGGTTTCAGCTCACCTGTCCTCTGAGCTGGAGCTCATATTAAAGGCCTCTGCCACTTTTGTTGGATGTGTGTGGTACGTGTGTCCGTGGGCCCGTCTAATAAGTAGGAACTGCTGTTAAGTGCAAGTGACTGTACATAATAAGTAGACAGTTGTAGTTTCTTTGTCGTGCTTTTGTTGCTTGTATAATGCATACGTGTTTTGCCTTGTTTAATTGCATACTTGCTTTTATAATAAATGTCCTGTGTGAATGTAAACGTGTTCGTTGTGTCCATTCCCTCAATGAACTGCCCATCTTGCACTCGGAATATAGTTGGTTTTTAAATAGCCAGTAAGTGATGGGTCCAACGGACTGCGCGATAATACCCTGCTTGGTTATCCCAAAGGAAGCGAGCTGCTTACGCGGCTCGTTTCCAAGCGGTCCATTGAGGTACAATCTCTCGGTAACCTACCCGCGCGAATATATAGGTAAATCGAAGTTTGGCGATCGGACCCTGTATGTGCGCGGGTAGAGTGCAGACAGGTTGTGGTGTGGTTAAAACACACCTGCTGGTTTCCGGCGTTGATCCGGAGCCGCGACTGGATTGGCCGTTCGGTGGGCGAAGCGACCGCTATTGGTTAGACGCGGTCGTTCGCACGCCGACGTGCGGGAAATCTATAACAATATCTTTGTAAAATATGTAAAAATGTATTATTTTCTCTGCATGTCCTTGTCTGACATAAAGTACAGTAAAAACCCTCAAATATCGCGGATTTCTGCCAATTGCAGGCAACCGATTGTGTTCTGATTTCGTTGTCATGGCATTTAATTTCAGCCAATCGCAGTTTTTGAGCTGAGATGAGTCATTGTTTTTGTTACTCATTTTGAACCTTTTGTTGTTTCTCATGAACCATTTATTGTAGTATTCAGACCAGCATATATGGGAACGAAGCTAAATTTAATAGTGAATTGTCATCGAACATGAAATGACATCTGGAGATCCTGTAATACTACATCTACAAGATCTAGTAGACACACAACAGTTAATAGTTGAGCATCACGGACCCGAGAAGTTAACTATGCTCATAAACCATGTTGCTCCAAGTGTGTACGAGTATATCGCTGACTGTGAAGACTATGACACTGCCATAGAGACTCTACGAAACATGTACGTAAGACCAAAGAATGAAATCTATGCATGGCACCTATTGGCGAGTCATCGACAGCTACCTGGCGAAACTCTTGATGAATACCTGCAGAAATTGAAGCATTTGAGTGGAGATTATAATTACAAGGCTATCCACTGCTGAGACATACAAGGAGGAGTCTATCCGGGATGCCTTCATAAGTGGATTGCAGTCTCACGTCATTCGCCAACGGCTCCTTGAGAATAAAACGTTGGATCTCACGACAGCTTTCGACCAGGTTCGGGCTCTCCATCAGGCGCAGAAGTGCTCCGAGTCATATACGGCACCTGAAACACCCCTCAATGTGGTCACAATTTCTTCGGTTGATAGACCTACTGCAGAAGCCAGAACAAGGACTTGCCAACCTACTCCTCTGGATGACTCCCAAGTACTCGCTGATGCTGGAAAGCAACAAAAGTGCTTTTTCTGTGGGAACTATTGACATCCTCGACGAGTCTGTCCTGCTCCTGATGCGGTAAGAAAGGTCATTTTGCTAAGGTTTGTAGATCGTCTAGGCTGGGGGCTGCAGCTATGCTCCACAACACCCCAACCCGAGCTACAATGTCCGTCGCATCTGTAGAAAACCTATCTTAGGTAAGTTAAAGTGCTTGTGAATGGTAAAAAGTGTCGAGCACTTTTGGACACCGGGAGCTCGGAAAGTTTTGTGTGCCAGAGGCTGGTTAATGCGTACAAACTTTGTGTGCACCCTGGGACAGGAAGAGTATCAATGGCATCTACCTCATCGACTAGAATAGCTGGATATTGTTTCGTGAACCTTGAGCTGAAGGGCAGAACATATCATGATGTTCGACCTGATCTTTGGAGTGATGTAATCCTAGGCCAGGATTTCATGAAACATCATGAGAGTGTGATTGTGCAGTTTGGGGGAGACAGACCACCGCTCTCTGTCTGTGCACTAGCTACCCTCTCTATACCTCCACCACCACTTTTTCACGAATCTCACTCCCGACTGTAAGCCCATTGCTGTTAGGTCGAGAAAGTACAGTGCACCAGACAGCCGTTTCATTGAGTCAGAAATAAGAAGATTAATCGAAGAGGGCATCATCGAGCCCAGCACCTCGCCCTGGCAAGCTCAAGTTGTAGTTTCAACGAATGGGACACACAAAAAGTGGATGGTGATTGATTATTCGCAGACAGTAAACTGCTTCACGCAACTGGATGCCTATCGACTATCAAAGATAAACGCGTTGGTCAACAAGGTAGCGCAGTATCAACTATATAGTACTATCGATCTGAAGTCCGCTTACCACCGAGTTCCTATCAGAGATGAAGACAAACCGTACACTGCCTTTGAGGCATGTGGGCAGTTGTATCAATTTCGCAGAATTCCATTCGGAGTGACAAACGGAGTCGCCTGTTTCCAACGGGTGATAGATCAATTTATTGCCGACAATGGACTTCCCGATACCTTCATCTACCTGGATAACATTACTGTCTGTGGCAAAAGTAAGGAACAGCATGACGCTAATCTTCATAAATTTCTTGAGGCAGCCAAGAAGTTTACCCTAACCTTCAACCCTGATAAATGGTCATTCTCTGTGGCCTCAGTTGATCTTCTGGGATATACAATTTCAAATGGCTTAATGAGGCCTGAACCAGAGAGACTGCAACCACTCCACGACCCTCCCCTTCCAGTGGATATGGGGTCTCTGCGTCGAACACTGGGTATGTTTTCGTACTACTCTCAGTGGATTGTTAACCACTCAGAGAAGGTCAGCCCCCTTGTTCAGGTTGCTAATTTTCCTTTGTCTGATGCAGCCCAACAAGCTTTCAAAGATCTAAAAGCAGAGGTGGAGAAATCAGTGATTCGTTGTATTGATGAATCCGTCCCGTTTGTTGTTGAGACGGATGCCGCTGACATTGCGATAGCCACCACTCTTAACCAGGCCGGGAGACCTGTGGCATTTTTCTCGAGAACACTGAATGTGAATGAACGCAAACATCCTTCAGTGGAGAAAGAGGCATATGCTATTGTTGAATCATTGCGTAAGTGGCGATACTATCTGACTGGGTGCCACTTTACCCTGATCACCGATCAGAAGTCCGGAGCCTTCATGTTCGATTCAAAACAATCGGGAAAGATCAAGAATGATAAAATACAAAGATGGAGGATCGAACTTGCCCGTTACAACTTTGACATGCAGTTCTGACCAGGGAGCGTGAACATAGTGGCAGACACATTATCCAGAGCATACTGCTCAAAAATCAGTACAGATACCTTGATCGAACTAAACAATTCTCTCTGCCATCCCGGCATCACTAGGATGGTGCATTTTATAAGAACTCGGAATCTTCCTTTCTCTGTTGAGGATGGGAAGAAGGTAATGGCCTCCTGTCCAGTGTGTGCTGAGTGCAAACCAAGATTCCATCGACCGCAACAGTCACACTTGATAAAAGCTACTCAACCCTTTGAAAGACTCAGTATGGATTTCAAGGAGCCCTTACCATTATCTACGGCTAACCGCTACTTGCTTACTGTGATCGATGAGTTCTCTCGTTTTCCATTCGCTTTTCCTTGTCTTGACATGACAACTTGCACCGTGATTAGATATCTTAGTCAACTGTTTGCTATATTTGGTATGCCAGCTTACATACATTCTGACAGGGGAAGTTCCTTTATGACATCAAAATTGAAGCACTTCCTCCACCCCCATGGCATCTCAACCAGTCGCACTACCCCATATAATCCTGAAGGGAATAGGCAGTGTGAACGTTGCAACGGTGTGATTTGGAAGAATATTACTCTAGCTCTGAAATCCAGAAGCCTATCAATCCCACAATGGGAACATGTTCTGGCTGACACCTTACATTCTATACGTTCACTACTCTTGACTGCGGCATATGTTACTTCACACGAGCGTTTATTCAATTATCAACGTCGGTCTATGAGTAGATGTTCAATTCCGACATGGCTTTCCTCACCTGGACCTGTTCTCTTGAAACGTCATGTGCGGCAATCAAAGTATGACCCTGTTATTGAGGAGGTGGAACTGCTTGAGGGATGCAAAGCATGGAGATGGCAAAGGGTGCAAGACCAGAGAGCAGGTGGAAGTGGATAGAGAGACCACCGACCTGTCGGTGATACCAAATTGATAGGCCAGTAGACTCAGCTTCATCGTGGGAGATTCCAATGATCTTGAAGGTCTTGGTTTCCACTGCATCAAGCTGAGCAAGGTGAGAAGCGTGTGCACCAGCCCAGAGGGGAGAGCACTAGTATTCCTTCAAACTGGAGAAGAAAACCTTGTTGTTGGATCGGAGTTCAGGTGTGCCGAGGAATTACTTTGGGCAATGGAGGATGTCCAATCGGCAACTGGCTTTGGGGTCCTACTTTGAAATGTGGTTTTCCTAAGAAAGATCATGGCTGCGATTGAGACCAAAGAGTTTGAGTGACTGAATTTCATTGATAGGATTGTTGAGAAAATAGATGAGAGGGTTTGCAGTACAGTCCTTTTGGAGAGAGAAAATGATACAATGAGATTTGTCAGGATTAAAAGACATATTCTAAGTGTTTTGACCAGCTTGTGATTTTCTAAGGTCTGAAGAGGGGGAAGAGGCGGCGCTGATCTCGTGTCTGATATTAAGGGTCTCCATTGTTGGGAGAGTAGAAGCAGCATGTCCAAGGTAGAGTGACTTGGTCTGAATCAGAATTGATGATCTGAGATGAGGTCATTGGAGAAAAGGAATGATTTTATGTCAGCTGTGATGATAGACTCCATGACCTTGCTGATGATTGGATGCAGTCTGCGTAATCTGGAAAATGGTTCAGTTTTTGCACCTTTCTTATGTAGTAGAGTAATGTAGGCTGACTTTCAAGCAGATGGAAGAACACGTACAGCAAATGACATGGTGAAAACGCCAGAGGGAGGAAGTGCAAGAGCAGCAGAGCAGGTTTTTAGGACATGTGAGCTGTTGCCATCTGGTCCAGTTGTGGAATCGGAGTCGAGGGTTGACAGTAACTTCTCTACCCTCTCAGGTGCAAATTACATGGAGTCAAGGAACAGTTGGGTACGACTGGGAAAGATGGGTACAGGAAGTGAGGGATGGGTGACAAGATTTGAAATCAAATACAGAATTGAGGCATTTGGCCTTCTCACGAGCGGAGTCAGCTGTGGTGCCATTTGAAGTCAGGGAAGGGGTGGAAGAAGGGGAGCATACACCAGAGTCGGACTTGACAAGGCACCACCAGGTTTTAGAAAGCTCAATCTTGAGATGGGACAGATGTTGTTTTCTGGCACTCCTGAGAGTGGACACACTTGCTGTGGGCTTTTTGTCATGATCTGAGATTTCCGTTTGCTTTCCTTGAAGAGAAGGCAAGTTGTGTCAGAGCAACTGCCTCACAACAGGATTCAGTCAGTGTACTATGGGTGGAAAGAAGGGTAGCATAACTGAAGACGAGATGGGATGAATCTGTGCAGAAAGCGAAGACATGAAGTGGAGGGATGATGAAGAGGGGGACGCGTGGAAGTGGTGGCTTGGAAGGACACAGGCTTGTAGGATATATGGGGGAGTTCACTAACACAGAGGGGTTTGACTGTCAAAAACGTGAAGGGGGTTTGTTTGTGTGCAGACAATCTCTACAAACAGGATTTCTCAAGATTCCCATATTTATCATTCTGAGATGTAGATCATGGGATGGGTGGAAGGAATTTTTGTTGAAAGCACAGAGAAAGGTCATGCTGTAGGAACTAGAGGATGGTTGGGCAGACGAAGCAGTTTGGTGAGAGACAGGTTTGAAAAATATGACATGTGAAGAAGAAGCAGAATAATAATAATAATAAGAGGAGTAAGAGTAGGTCGTGATGAAGAACAACATATGGGGTACTCATGATGGAAAAATAAGGAAAGTGCAGCATTTTCATAAGATTTAAGAAAGAAGGAAGAAGCATTTTCTACAATGTAGATATTGAGAAAAGGGATAGGTAAAGAAAAAAGTACAGGAAGTACAAGTGGAAGGGAGAATGATATTTTGCTGTCGAGTGAAAGTATTTGTTCGCATTTTGTGTGTGTGTGTGTGTGTGTGTGTATGTGTGTGTGTGGTGTTTGGTGTGGTTGACTCCATATATGGGTTCCAGAAAGTGGGAATGGAGCCCTCCCAGGTCTCAGTGTGTTGTGTGTGTGTGTGTGTGTGTGTGTGTGTGGGTGTCATTGATTTGTATCTGCATATGTGGTTTCAGAAATGGGAAATGAGTCCCCAGGGTGGGCCAAAAGTATCCACCTTCATTTCGGTAAGGGGTCACGATTCACGGACCAAGCTGTGAAGTTTTGTTTTTCAGTTTTGTGTCGAGGGCTCTCTTCAGGATCGTTACTGAGCCCAGGACGGCTTCCAAATGCAGTTTGTTTGTTGTGATATTCCCCGGGATGGTTTTTAATATCCCTGTGAGGTTCCTCGTCATCATTCCCATGAGGTTTTTCGTCATCACTATTACAACGTTGGCATTCTTCATCTTTTCACTTCGTGCTTGAGGTCTTGGTATTTGGTCATTTTCTTGAT
>CM068959.1:83385137-83399229 GCA_035128595.1 Eptatretus atami | reverse complement strand
TATTGAATAATGGCCCATTGAAACTAAAATTTATCAAAATGTGGCAGATCCAGCACTCCGCATTCTTGCCCTGGACGAGGAAACAAAGAAGAAGCGCCGCCGTTCTCAGCAATGTTGTGTTCTGAAGGGTGCTAACAGAGATAAAGGTGTGTACATGGAGACAATTTTTATTAATTATTTATTTATTAGAAAAAATTGTTCCGAAAATAATTTATCAAAAAGAGTGCACAACTTTTTTTTGTCCAAGTGTTAAAACGTTGTGGCTTTGGAAGTGTAGGAATTCAGCTCCACTCAACATGCTTGCCAACGAAAAAATACTCTCAATTTGGTGGTAAAACGATCACAACGACGGTTTCCTTACTCATGCTCTGCAGTCTGCATTCAACCCTTCATTTGTCATTCATTGACCTCATTTCATCTATCTATCATTCCACCAATCTGTGTGTGTGTGTGTGTATGTGTGTGTGTCGTCTATCTATATTCCAGCAATGTGTGTGGTGCGTGCGTGCGTGTGTGTCGTCTAATAATTCCAGCAATGTGTGTGTGTTCGTTACGAGAGCGAAGAACGCCTGTGTGGTTGTTCTGGCACGCGGTTTGAAAGTTTTTGTTTGCACGTACGGGCATGCACTAGTCTGTCTATCTATAATTCCAGCAATCTGTGTTGTGTGTCTGCGACCGCTGTCTCTCGACAACCACTGGTCCGATCTAATTGAAACTTGCCAGGTATATTGCTGGGGACCTGAGGATGTGCAAGTTTTTATATAATCGGACAAGTGGTTCCCAAGTTAAGGCCATTTATTTATCAACCAATACAGGACACGGTGCTATGACGTCACGATTGACGTCACAATTTTTTTTTTGTTTTTGTTTGCACGTACGGCGACACACCTACTGGCATGCACTAGTAACATATAACAAAGGGAACAGGAGACGAGGAGTGGGAGAGGGAAGCACAAAACAGTGCAGAACAGAGACATGAGGAGATCTGTGGAAGGGTGAGGGATGGGGTGGGGGTACACAGGGTAAACAAGATGGACACTACAGGGACTTTCATGTCCTTACACAATAGGGACTTTCAGGAAGGAAAGCAGAAATCATTTCTGCTTTCCTTCCTGAAAGAGCTTCCACAGAATGAAGCCGAGAAAGGTGTGAGACGGGAGCACCAGCCCACAAGGGGAGAGCAGTACTCCATCAGGCTGCGGATGATCTTTGTGTCATTCTTCTATTGTTTGCCGCATTCATCATAAATAATTTTTGTGCTATTTGATTCCCCAACCTTACAAACAACCTCCATCAATTCCCACTATTTTTCCCTCATTTATCAGAAAGGCCACCCTCTGCTTTCCCAAACCATCTCGTCATTCATTCTTTACCCTCGGTGCAATTGCTCAAACGATACACAATATTCCTTACAGCCTCTTCATATAAAAGTTGCTATGAGCTGACCATTGTATGAGAACTACTGTTTGTTACTTTCTTGTTGCACCTAGTATTGTAGAATTTCTATTTCAGGAAATGTTTCTATCAGCAGGTGTATTTATAAGGAAAATATTTTGCTGTGTGGTGGTGAAATTATCTTCGGGAGAGGGTGTGTTTAGCCTTCATCTATCAGCCACGGTCTCTTCGCTTGGTCATGGACTTTGACCGTGCAGGGACAAATAGTTCCTCTTTTTTCATGCCTTTTAATTGAAAAGTGCAATTTTTCTTTTTTACTAGCAAGGGCATTATCTGTATCTCCCTATTCCTTCGTGGCTTTGTCAGGGATCAATGGACCTGTCGATGAAACTCCTCAAGCCCTACGTGTGAGAGTGGTCACCTCTGGTCACTGTACACCACTTCAGGGAGTGTTTCCGTTGAGAGCACCAGCCAGTATGATTACCTCATAACGTGCTCATTGGCAGTCGGTCATTCTTGCAAGGAACCTCATCAATCATGTCTGTAAACGAATTTTTGAACAAAATAATTGAAAGCATTTACCCACAGACAGTTACGAAAGGTTTCTGCAAAATGATTTGCATTGTTGTACACTTTGTGCACAATGGATTCCAAAAAATGGGAAAACCCTAAATTGTCAGTGTAACATTTGTTTTATAATCTATACTCGTTGCAGAATTTTCAACTTTCACATTTACTGATAAAAGGCAGTAAAAATGAACTGCAGGTTAAAAACATTTTCAGGAATTTGAAGATTATTGCCTTACGCCAGTGGGCAAGACGCAAACATGACAATCGACAGATAGTGGATCCAGTTTACTGTCTCTCCCTTCAATATCTGCCCATCATTTCTTTCTCATTGCTCATCTCAAGACCCTAAGAGGCTGATGATGGATTTCGTGAGGGGGCATTTTGGAATCTTGAAGAAGTTTAATTTTATGACCGAGGCACGACTTTGTCATTAAAAATGTACTGCTGCAATTCAGTTGATCTCATTGAAACAGCCACAGATGGGGAAGAGCGTAAGTCAATAACTGTGAAGGGTACTAATGGTGCATGCAGACTGATGCAGCCCATGATTAATGCCATCAATCCTAATTTTAGCCAGATGTTTTGCTGTTGTTCCATCCAGTCATCCATCAATTGATGTTATAATGTATTTAGCAGCGTTTACAGAGATGGCAGATTTGAGCAAATGTGTGCTTTCTGTTCCTACCAATGTCTGATTTAAGTGCGACGTGCACGTAATGCATGTATTTTTGTATACATACATACAGTTTGTTGTAAATGTGCACACATATGATTTGGGATCCGTATCTGAGAAGAAGATATCAATGACTGACAAATTGTTCCATTTTTACCTCTGCCACCGAAGATGGAAGGAGGTTATGTTTTTACCCCTGTCTGTCTGTCTGTTTGTTTGTTTGCGTGCACGATATCTCAAAAAGTTATGGACGGATTCGGCCGAAACTTGCTGGACACTTTGGGTGTGTGATGATGAATTGATTCAATTTTGGTGACGGTCCGAATATGGATCTGATAAAAAAAATTTTCGTGATTCTTCACCATTGAGAGATAGGGCTAAACCAATATAAAGCACAATATCTCAAGAAGTTATGGACAGATTCAGATGAAACTTGGTGTATAGGATGGGTGTGTGACAAGGCTGAATTGGTTTCATTTGGGTGAAGATTCAAATCCAGATTCAGATACGAGAATTTTTTTTTATTGTTAAAGTGATTCTTCACCATTGAAGGATTGGGCCAAAAATGACATACAGTATAGCATGACATTTCAAAAAATGTCTTGGGCCCAATATGTTCTCGTGGATCAGGCATTGCGTGGTGGAGGTATGCGCTGTACCGAGTGCCCTTCTAGTGAGAATTATTTGCAACATTTAAATCTTTTAGATGACTAATCACCCTTATTTTATTTACCTAAAATTCTGTTAACCCACGGACTTACTGATTGACCCTCACACTTATTGTGTGTATCTATAATACTATATATATGTCCTCGAGGTGAATCATTATTGGTCAGCCAAACAAACAACCAAGTCATATGGTTCCTTTCCTCGTTGCAGACCAGGAAGGATTCCAATAAGACTCGAACAGGTATATTTTCAATACCTGTGCATCCTGCACACACAAACACAAATTGATCAAGTTACAATATCACAATAGCTTCTTCAGTCGACCTTAACATCGTGACTGGTTTAAAAGGCAAGCATATACATTTTGTTTTCTCTTGCGGATGTTGTTGTTTGGCAACCTTTCATAAGATGTACAACATATCATGAGTTTGATGATTAACTGCAAGGCCACATTCCCTGGCTGTAGTTGCAGCGAGGCATGTTTCTTTAAATCAACATGACACATTCAATGACCACTTAAGTGCCAATGATTCTCGGAAATGTTTTGCCCCAAGTAGACTGATTTATCATCTTTTGAGTGCTTCCTCAGTCATATGAACATTTTTTTTGGTCTGAAAAAGGTGTGGGAAAGTTTTTAAACTTGATGGCATCCATGGATGCTGATGATCATGTCCAATAATCCTGTGACATGTCTTGCCTTCTTTGAATCCATGATTGGGTGTGAAACATCACTATGCTTTTCACAGCCATATCATTGACCCACATGTGCAAGACATGGCTGCTCCAACAGAAGTTGCTGGGAAATTAATTGAAATTCTATCTACTGCTTGAAGATGCATTTTTAGCCCCCAACCAGGCGTCATCCTGGTTGGGGTCTTGTACTCTGGGTGCCGTCTGTCCATCATTCCTTCCCAATGCGATATGCAGGCGATGCATGACGTTATCGCCGGGCGCCGAAGGAAGGGAGTACCCTTATTGTCGGGTTTTCCGTGTGTGTGTGCGTGCGTGCGTGCGTGCGTGTGCGTGCGTGTCTGCAACGTGAGGCTCCACAGCACAAACCAGCAAACCGATTTCGATGAAAATTGGCGAACAGGTGCCATATGGCTGGGAGTGTGCGCGTTTGAGTTTCGTTGCTAAGCAACCACCCGTTGCTATGCAGCGGCCGAAAAACTGCGTACGGTATTTTCAATACTTGTCCTACAGTTTTGAATGTGGAGAAACGAGACTTCGGAATTAAACACTTTGAGATATGTAGAAAATTTTACTCGAGCCGATTTTTGATTTAGGTTTTATTTTTCAAATGGTAGTCCTTCAAAAATAGGGTGTCTATTTACCATCATTTTTTTTTTTTGGTTTGTTTGTATGTAATGGACAGCTCTGGAGGCCAGAGGAGTCAACCGATTTTGATGAAACTTGACAGGTAGGTTCATACCAGGATCTAGTTCTATGCTTTTGAGTACCGTTGCTATGGACACCACCATTGCCTAGCAACGGGACTTTGAAATTTTAGAAAAATCCTAAAATATTTATTTTTTCGAAAATCAAAAATGGGCTTCCAGGTTTTTATGCGCACTATAATCCACCTCTTTGTCAAAAATTTTCAGCCCGATCCGTCAAAAACTGTATGACTAGTATGCAATTATGTCGCAACCACCCATGTCGCCTACCGGCTTGTCACTGTTTTCTTGTTTGTCCAGGTGATATCTCAGCCATCCTTTGAGCTAGGAAGCTGAAATTTGGGGACAAAAGTGAAGATTTGGCAAAATATTATTTATTTTTGATTAATCAATTAATTGATTAATTACTTAATTACTATCTATTTATTAATTACTTATTTATTTCATTTCTCATCCTAGCAATATCTCAGACACCTTTTGAGTGAGGGAATCTGATATTTGGATATGACGGTGAACAAGTGATTTGGTTATAAAGGGCATTTTTGATTTATTGATTTATCTATTAATTATTTATTTTTTCGATTAATTACTTAATTTTCAAAAACTTACAGATTCAGATGAAACAGTGGTGGTTTTGGTATGGTATCAGCCAATTGATTAAGAAATTAATTATTTTACTATTATTATTTATTTATTTTTATTATGCAATTAATCAATCAATTATTGTACACCGCTCCATCCCAATTTTGACTCCATATGGTGGAAGGCAGCATCCCCAGGCACCAAAAGTGCCCCGGCGATGTCGCGTGCTGGAGGATTGTTATTTATTTATTTGGCATGGAGGCAGTGTACTTTGAATGTACCACTACTTGTCTATTATCTTGCTTCCCAAGTAAACAAACGAACCTACCTTCTCAAATATGTCATGCCTTATATTCAATTCTTCATCTCATCTTTGCATCTGCCCTGTCACCATCATCCACTTTGTCTTTGGAATACTCACCTTAAAATGAAATTTCTCACTTTCATCACTGATCCTTCTGATGAGTGTTGCAAGTCCTGCAACTATCACAACTAGCAAAACCACACGTCGAACAGTTTATGATCTTCAATCTGGGCTCCTTCCCCTACGTGACTGTCTCTATCAACTGCATGAAACACATACAGTCATCTAATGTGACATGGAACTGGCTTCGAGACAGGATGCATCCCTGTGTCATTCCAGTCTTTACCTTAAACCATTCTGTACTTTCTCCCCAATTCTCACACAGGCCTCTGAATCCTCCTACAAACTTCTGATCAGCCTGATCACTCTTTTTTGAATGCCAAATTTCTCCAGCACCTTCCAAAGTCCTTCCCTCCATACAGAGTCGTATGCCTGTTTGAACTCTATCAAGCACACAAAGAGATCCTCATCCATTTCATAGTTCTTCTCGATCAACTGTCGTAATGTGAAAATCTGATCATTGCATCCTCATCCCACTCTACACCTGCACTAGTTATCACACGGTGCCACCATCAGGTCTTTAGTGATGCAGCAACATGCTGGTGAATATCTAACCTGGCACACTTAATAGATGAATCCCTTGTGTATTATTATAGTCTTGCCAACTTCCCTTCTTGAGGAATGAGACCATCACGATCCTGCATAAATCCTTGAGAGTTTTTTTCCATCCTTCACACCACTCAGATCACCCTGCTCAGCCACATCACCATGTCCACTCCTCCAAACTTGAACAGCTCCACAGGGAGGTTGTCATCACCTTGGACCTTCTAGTTCTTCATCTGTTCAACAGCTCTTAAATTGCCTCATTTCTCTTCACCGCGACGGGCTTCAATTTTATATTTATTTACATACACTTTACCCTCTCCACAAACTACAAAGTTTATTTATTTAAATGTAAAATCTACACGGCCCATTTTTTCAGGAAGGCTGTGGTGTCCTTGATGAAAAGGTATTTCATACGAGGGGAAAAGCCCGTCAAAATGACAGGTGCACAAAGACAACACAACACGGAGGATTACAATACATACACATAAAGTAATGGATTACATCCGATTATTTGCAATAAGGGAATGGTTCGGAATCAGTGCTGGATTAACCATTAGGCAGACAAGGCATGTGCCTTAGGGCCAGCCAAAAATTCAGGCCAAAAATTATTTTCACATTAAATATTTGTCTTTTTTGTATTAAATATTTTGTTCTTGAATCAGTTCATCTTTTTTCTGGGGTCCAGTTCCATGAGCCCGAGATCTAATTTAAAATTTTCAGGCCATTCTCTAAAATTTCAAAATGTGCCTTAGGGCCAGCCGAGGCTTAATCCGGCACTGGTCGGAATGGATTCTCAACATGAACAGGTCAAATTGTGAGGCGGGATTTCTTTAATGTCCTTCAGGCATTAATGTGAAATGCACAAACATATACGGTGAAAAGCACAGCCTCGTTAGCTTCCGAAATAAAAAAATTTTTTAACGCGCAGTGTATAGGCACAGAACACTGCCTTGATTGCTCGATGCCTCGGATAAACAATTTGGGATATGTAATGAAGCCAAAACATTGCTATTGCTTATGTGCATATACAATAAACATCATCTCGTGTTTAGCTAATTGGATGGATTACAATTGCACTGGGCCATGAAGGGATTATACTATAGGCTGATGAGGCCTACACAAACCATGTGCTTCAGAACAGGAATACTGTCCTGTAAATGGTGGGAACTTGTAATACCTTCCCCCACCTGGAGCCATGCGACATGATGCACATTTATATAGAGAATTTGCATCCCCCCCCCCCCGAGGGACCATCAGCAACGATAAAAAACACCCCTATGCACTAATTGGGATCATACTGATACTATGTAGTAAGTATGGATGTAATCAAACCATAACTGTAGGAGGACTAGCACAACAAACAAACACACACACAAACAAACACCGGTCCACAAATTATAATAAGGATAAAGAGTGAAAAATTCATTCGTGGGCAGATGCAAAATAAAGGTCCATAGACATGCCATATGCAACACAAATGCAATCTGGGTAATTGGCCCTCTGGGATATTTCTTTGACCCAATATTTTGTGAACGCATCACTCAGACCAGTGTTGTGGTCATTGAAGAGTCCACACAAGTGGAATAGTTTAATATTCTGCACAACACAAAATAATCCTGGCTATGTCTATGGATTGTAACCTGGCTAGAAGCTATTGATAGGAAACACATATTGTCAGGAAGTGTTTGGGAAGTGTTCATCATGTTAAACAGAGGATATTTGGCTGATTGGAATTGTTTGATCACGTCTTGTGAGAATGTCTTTAGACTCCATCGTCACCTTTTATTTAAGTTTGGTTGGTTTTTATGTGAACAAGTTCCGATTGCATTGCATTTGATGTAATAATAATGAATTAATTATTTTAGTAAGGGGAATTCTTTAATTACTATTATTGGTTAAACACAAATATACACTATAGTATTACATAATGGAGGTATTTAGATAAAAAATAAAATAAATAAATGAAAAATCACTCGGAGAGTGACAACTTGGCAAAATAGCACAAAGTAGAATGGCACGCGGTAGAGTGCATACCTCTGCCGGGTGGAACAGTTCACGTTTTGTATCCAACTGATGGGCTGGATCTGAACCAAAATCCAATCTGCTTGTTCTTGTCACCTATTCAGCTCATCCGCCTTGTTTTGTCATAACTCTCTGTTTTCCACTGTTTTGTCCTTCCCTCTCCCGCCCCTCTTGTCTCATGCCCCCCTTGCTGTGCATTGTGTGTTAGCTCTCATACGAGCCTCGACAATAAAAAAAAAACAAAAAGTCGTCCACAACTTTTTGAGATAGAGTGATATGTTTAGTTTTTGGCCCAATCGATCAATTTTAGAAATTAGGCCTGTGTTGACCTTTTGACCTTAAAATTTATTGGTCGTTGAATTCAGTGACGACATGAAAATACTCTTCAAATTTGAAGTCAATCGGATGAAAATTAAGGATTTTAGAAAATTTGGCTCAAATTGGCCTTTTGGTCTATGTTGACCTTTTGGCCGATGTTTACCTAAAAATGAATTAGAAGTGGAATTGGTGACCTGATATGCAAATGCATCTTCCAAATTTTAAGTCAATGGATGAAAATTATGCCTGGTGTTGGGCTAATGGTTTAGGTTGGTGGGGTTGGGATCTGAGGAATCAACTGAGTTCAAATCCTATTCTTCTGTTGAATTTAAACCAGCGTGAGGTTATTCTGCCTCGGCCATCCTTCTTGATTGCACAATGCAGTGCCAGCTTGCTGCGTATTCCTGTGTTGGATGTTACCTCCAGGAATGTCCCAATAGCCAAGGAGACTGCTAGGCAGCACAATTCTGCATGGAGTATGGTCCCAATAGATGAGGTGGATGAAAATTGAGATTTTAGAAAATTTGGCTCAAATGGCCTTTTGGTCTATTGACCTTTGGCGATGTTACCTAAAAATGAATAGATGGTTGAATTTGGTGACCTGATATGCAAATGCTCTTCAAATTTTAAGTCAATTGGATAAATTATGCCTGTGTGTGCTTAATGGTTAGGTTGGTGCTGGGATCTGAGGATCCTGATTCAAATCCATTCAGCTGTTGAATTAATACCAGGTGAGGTTGATCTGCCTGCCACCTTCTGAGGTTGCACAATGATGCCAGCTGCTGGTATCCTGTGTTGGAGTGTGACCGTCCAGGAATTGGCCCAATAGCCAAGGAGACTGCTTAGGCAGCACCAATGCTCTGCATGGAGTATGGTCCCAATAGATGATGGGTGAATGAAAATTGAGGATTTTAAAAATTGGCCTACATTGACGCCTTCTATGTTGACCTCAAAATTATAGGTGGTTAGTTTCAGCGAAGTCATATGCAAATGCTCTTCAAATTTCAAGTCAATCGGATGAAAATTGGATTTAGAAAATTTGGCCCAAATTGGCCTTTTGACCTCTGGTGATCTCAAAAGTAATATGTGGTCAACTTTCATACGCTGATATGCAAATCCTGTTCAAATTTCAAGTCAATCGGATGAAATTTTAGGATTTTAGAAAATTTGACTCAAATTGGCCTATTGGCCGATGTAGACCTTTTCAGTCGACCGACCTTTACGAAGCTTCAATGTGGGACTGTCGCAGGGTCGATGACATGAATCTCTGAAAATTTCAGAACAGTCAGTTGAGCGGTTTGGGCTGGAGGCGAGCGGACAGACAAACACACACACAAACCGACAAACACACAGACAAACAGAGGCGATCAACATACTTGTCAAATATTTGTTTTTTTTGCAAGTAACAAATGAAAAATCACTCAGAGTGACAACTTGGCAAAACAGCAAAAAGTAGAATGGCACTCTGTGGAGTGCCAGGTGGAACAGTTCACATTTTGTATCTAACTGATTGGCTGGATCCAAACCAAAATGCAATCCGCTTGTGCTTGTCACCTATTCATCTCATCCACCTTGTTTTGACATAACTCGTCCACAACTTTTTGAGTTAAAGTGATATATTTAGTTTTTGGCCTGATCTATCAATTTTAGAAATTCGGCCTGTGTTGATGGTTTGACCTTAAAATTAATTGGTAGTTGAATTCAGCAACCTGACATGAAAACGCTCTTCAACTTTAAAGTCAATTGGATGAAAATTGAGGATTTTAGAAAATTTGGAAAAAATTGGCTTTCTGGCCTATTTTGACCTTTTGGCCTGTTTACCTCAAAATTAATGGGTGATTGAATTCAGTGACCTGATATGCAAATGCTCTTCAAATTTCAAGTTAATCGGATTTACATTGAGGATTTTTGAAATTCGGCCTATGGTGACCTATGGTGAAATGGTCTATGTTGACCTTTTTGCCAATGGTGACCACAAAATTAAGAGGTGGTTGAATTCATTGACATGATACGTAAATCCTTTTCAAAATTCAAGTCATTCGGATGAAAATTGAGGATTTTAGAAAATTTAGCCTATTAGCCTATGTCGACCTTTTGGCCTATGTTTTCCTCAAAATGAAGAGGTGGTTGAATTCAAAGACCTGATATGCAAATGTTCTTCAAATTTTAAGTCAATCGGATGAAATTTGAGGATTTTAGAAAATTTGGCTCAAATTGACCTATTGGCCTATGTAGACATTTTCGGTCGACCAAATTTTACGAAACTTCAATGCGTGACTGATGCAGGGTCGGTGACATGAATCTCTGAAAATTTCAGAACGTTCCGTTGAGCGGCGTGGGCTGGAGGCGAGCAGACAGACAAACAAACGCACAGACAGACAAACAAATGCACAGACAAACACACAAACAAACAAACGGAGGTGATCAACATACTTGTCAAAAAAAAAAAATAATTGTCAAGTAATAATATTTATAAAATACATTATAATTAAAATAATTTGTTGGTGGTTGCTAAGATATGCAGTGTGCATGTTAAAATCGGTTATTGATGACAGTTTCAATATTTGAATAACAGTTGGTTAGATGGAGGTGCTGTGTCATGGACATGTCTACAAGGTAAAGTGTTTATCGCTTAATACATCATCATATAAAGTGATGTATGATTAAAGTTATTCATCTGTAGAAATACCTTAAATAAAAGTAATAATTAAATAAGTTTGAATAAGGATATTGCATTGCTGTGTTGACTGATTGTCTGGACACAACTTTGAGGTTGTGAGTCAATTGATGTTGAGTAATCGACTGATGTGGACTGGTGACTGGGGCTGTGGATCTGCCGTTTGGAGAGGTTCTGGGCTGAAACGATCAAAACCTCCATGAAAAACGGTGTCCCGGTGATTGATCGCGGCCAGTTGGGAGAATCAATAAATTACTTATAAGTTAAGGTTATAACTTCAAATAATTCAGCTTTTGTAAGTACTTACAGTACATGTGTGTGTGTGTGTGTGTGTGTGTGTGTGTGTGTGTGTGTGGTGTGTGGTGTGTGTGTGTGTGTTGTGGTGTGTGTGTGGTGTGTGTGTGTTGTGTGTGTGTGTGTGTGTGTGTGTGGCTTGGCTGCGGCCGCTCAAGACTTTCACATTCTTGTTCTGAAGCCATTCAGTGTTGTGTTGACTGAATGCGTTGGGTTATTGTCTTGTTGGTCAAAATATTCATGGAAATTGGATCCACCTGAGCTCACTTTGGAGTGTCACAGCAAAGGTGTCACACAGTGTCCTAACTTAGAACCATTTCCACTTATTGAAGCAAAACATTTCAGCTTGTCGTTTTTAATTATTTGTAAAATTCTAAAAACATGTTTTCATTTTGTTCTAAAGTCATGTTCTAAATTAAAAACATGTTGTAAACTTTTTTTTTTTTTTTAGCACATTCCAGATTGTATAATCAAGAGGACACACGTCTGGGCTGTCAGCAGGCCAATCACTAGGTTTTATATAGTCAGGAACTTATCTGTTTAAAATATTCATCTGTGAGGCGAGCAGTATGACTTGTTGCACCATCTTGCTGGAATGTGTATTGATCTCCAGAAATTTTGCGAATTCTTGGTAGATATCTGTCTAACATTGTCACAATAATAATAACACCGCTTTCTAGAACAATAACATCCCTTTTGCCCATTTTTGAGACAGCAGGAGATCATCACTTTTTTTAGAGAAGTTATACCACTGAATTAAAAGTCTTTCTGGTATGACTTCTCTCTTGGTTCTTGCTGCAGAGTTCTCACGATTATTTTGAGCGTTGACAGGTGATCAAGTTGTAAATTCTTTTTCATCACTAAACCAAATCCTATTGACATTGGGAAATCGTTCAAGAAGAGCTTGACATGTTTCCATTCGTTTAACCTTATTGACTTCACTCAAAGTCTGTCCTGGATAGCATTTGTAAACTGTCAAATACAAATCTTATTTAACAGTTCTTTGTGTTGAACTTCTTGAAATCCCTGTTTCTGCAGCAATTTTATTTAATGTCGATGTGTTCCAGGATTTCCTTCCTAACTTAGAACCATTTCCTTAACCACTACGATATTTTCATCAATGCGAACCTCTTGTTTCCTTTCCCTACCTTTGGTTCCAGCAATACACCCAACTCTATCAATTTTACATATTATTTTTTGTACACCAGAATGAGTCCACGATTTGTTTGGAAACATTGATATAATTTTCCTGGCACCATAGTGTTCATCAGTACGTACAGTAATTGTTTCATTAATATGAGGTCTTCTTGACTATATGAAGGAATTTTTGATTGGTGTTTCACTGCTATTTAAAAATAACCTGAAACAAAGTGAAATGAGGTATAATCGAGACAAATATTACAAAGATGTATTGAAGTGATACATATCAAAGCAAATTATTTATATAAGTCATCACAGAAACAAGCAACCTATTACAATAGTAACAAGTAAAAAAGCAATCAAAGATTGCAGACTCTCACCAGATTTGTTTTGTGTGGTGTTTGTGTACTGGTGTCTTACATAATTAATAGGAGACATAATTAGAACTGCCACTTTATAACTGCTGGCAGTGATGACCGGGTATCGAGACATCCCGCTTTGATTGGACACCTGACCCTGACTGATGAGGTTTATTATTGTTCAATTGAATTCAGAATGGGATTAAAATAAATATAATTCAAATCAAATGGAAGACCAAATAGATACAGTCCTGCATTGGAGTAATCAATCAGAAGGAACCCAAACAAACAATAAGCAAAGATAGTCATCAGGAGGAACCCGGATAGGATTCACGTTTCAACTGCTACTCCTCTACCCTCAAACCCATCCAGGCACAGCCAAATGAGCCTCATTCAAAAAAAAAAAAAAATTCTGGCTGCTAAAGCATGTGCCCAATCAAGTTGAAATTTAAAACATGTATTCCCCATCACCATTAGATCATAATTGTGAAGTTTCATGTCGATTAATAAAATGGTTCCAGAGAAAACATTATTTAATATTTTTCTTTAATCCAATATGGCTGCCAAACCATGTGACTTATCAATTATTCCTTAACAAACTTGTACACCCAACACTTGGGGAACATTTGTATGAAGTTTCCCCAATCTGTCCAGCCATTCTGGAGAAGATTTCATAGGTTTTAGGGTAAATCCAATATGGCTGCCAAACCATGTGACCAATGACATCATTTGTGTGAACCTTTTGTTCCTCATGGACAGGCAGTCATATGTGTAAAGCTTGGCTTCGATCTGCTCAGCCACTTCAGAGAAGAAAATTGTGAGGTTAAAAAAAAGAAATACAATATGGCTGCCAAATCACATAACCGGACATCATCAACTTTTTTCTTTCTGGAGACCATTTTCAGGCCCCCCTAACAAACGGACGCCAACGTTGTCAGACGGAATGAAAACCCGTCATTCTAGTTACAAAAACAGCTAAAATTGATGAGAAAGCGGCCGAAATTGAAACCAACACAGTAATTACGG
>CM068959.1:83363999-83375548 GCA_035128595.1 Eptatretus atami | reverse complement strand
TTCATACAGCGCCAAGCTTCAAGGTGTGCAGCTGGAGGAGAACAACACACAGATGAGATATGCCTGGTCAAGCTATTTTACATAAGCCTTCCCAAATCCTCTCCCCCGCCCTAGCTTTTTCTACGACCTCCTGGCCCCAGTCAGGCCGAACAGCCCACCCCAGACTTGCTCAATAATATAAGCAGGAGCCAATGGGCAGTGCCACCGGTACACAGCCCCTGCACACTTCTGCAACGAAGCCCTTCATGGCAGGCGAGAACCCAAGCCATCACCACACCCATCATGGTGGCTTGATAAACAGATGGCCCACGAGACTCCATCTCACACACCATTAACACCGACCCAGCCACAGACGACCACTTTCATTCAAGGAGGACCAGATTTTGACTGAGCACCATTATCATGTCTAACCACAACCCCACGCGGCAAGTTCAAAGAAATTGATTTCACACTAAACTTGACCATGCATTCAGGGAGGGCAGATAGATTCTTTTGGCAATGTGAAATGAGGCCTAGGCACTATGCATATCTTCGGATCCACCCCGCCAGATGAAACCGACCCCCCCCCGTAACAATAGTTACACTGAAGAGATGCAAACATCTTCACCACCACTCTACATGGCCTTGGCAGCCAGCAATATGCAGAGGCAAAAGGGTCACGCGTGATAGCTTTTTTGGCCACACTAACTCCAATGTCACAGAAGATGTTCCCCACATCCTTTGCTCCGTGTCTTGCTTAGCTTCGTTAGTCTGTGGCGCCATTTGACGCTGGCATCGGTCTGTACTTGAGGCACCTATTCAATGAAATACTTTACTGCACCAGTTATTTGAGCAATGTGTTTCAGGCGTGCAAATATACACCATAAGTTAAAAAATTCAAATCCGAAGATCTATTAGCTCGAAGGATCCACGCGTTCTGTCTCAGAGGTCTTTTAGAGTTCCAAACCATCCACATTCTCGGCAAAAAACACTGAGACAGAGGCGCCATATTTATTCGTTGACCTCCACCTGCCCCAGACGTCGACGCAGTCTGCACATATGATCTTGTATTGTTCTTTGAGATGCCTTCAAAGAGTGGAATGTGTGGCCCATTGGTGCATAGAGCATTTACGATTAGCCCCATATACTTTAAGAAAGAAGAGGTCTGAGCAATAATTATTGATCATGCTAGGGAAATTAGGATTATCGCAGATAGAAATATTACATCACCTATTCGAAATTATTTTTTAAGATGTTCCTTTCTGTTTTTACCTTGATTTGTTCAAGGTACCTTGTATTAAGGTGCTCCCGAGTCGGCGAGGTCGATAGCCGACTTCCAGGCCGATCTGCATTACAAATTTCCCCTACTGACTGCAGTTATGGAAGGTTGCATGTCGGAGGTGGTTCAGTTGTGTCAGACAATGATCGGCGTGGCACATTAGCATTGCTTTATGGGTATAAGACGGTGCCTTAGGGCGAGATGGTAAATTAACGATCCCTTTTTCATCATTATTGAAATACAATCTCATTTGGAAATACGGTTCCAGAAAATTTCACAAATTATATGTCCGCGAGTGACCCGTTGACACACTAAAGTGCTGCATTAAAAATAACAGTTTCTTGGTGGTAACATGGGTCAGACCTACCTCAAATGAGATGCGAGTACGAACTGACAGAGTTTGTTTTCAACTGGCTTCCCCCGAAGCAAACAGAGAAGGCCCTGCCGGGCCAAGAGTACCTCCATTTTGCGACATCACGGGGCACCAGCCCCATTAGAACTGTCCGCTTCCCCCCCACCAACACCAGGCTATCACCACAACACACAAGGTCGCTCAGTATTTGACTGTAGTTACACATATACCAAATTATACATATTAATGATATTACAGATAACGACAGTGACCCCTAACATGGGCCACAGGCCTGATCGACTTCTTGTCCTGATGTTAAATAGTATTAATTATCCAATGGCTGAAAAGGCAGAGGGGGTACGGCGCGGCGTCGCCATGATAGGACCTATCCGATTGGATACTGAACTTAGAAGTGCCGAAAATCAATTGTCTTGTCACCGTAGCGAACTCATCCCACTAAGTTGTTGTATGACTCTCTATCTCCCTCAGTATATTCTCTCCTTCGTTCATTCCTTTGCGGGTTCAACTTGCTCCTGCTCAGTCATTGCTGTTTACTGTTCACCTCCTTGGTTGAAGCCGCCAAGATTTATCGCAAAAACTTGGCCTTCATTGAGCAATTTCTAATTAATTATATGATTGACTCCATTAATGTTGTTAAATCACATTTCAACATATATAGGCACAAACACCTCATCTAAACAACACTGAGGACAAGAGCGCGAGCAATCGGATTACCAACAAGCTATTGTTGAAGTATCTTGCTCACAGGACAGGGCAGAAACGGACAGACAGACAACCAACAGGGGTGAAAAACAAAATCTCGTTCACCTTTTCTTGCAGGATGATAAAAACAGGACCACTCACAAACTGAGCGGAGAAATTGGAATGTCGTTATGACTATGGCTGTGGGCAATGCACTGGAGAAATTCCTTGCAAAATTGCGAATGAGACATTGTTGTAACTATCTGTTGCCAATGACAAGTCTTGAAGTCATCTAATTATGTCAATTCTGTCCGACTTTTGGCACATTCAATGATCATGACCTATGTTGATTCGAGTCAGAATTCCCCAGGAACTCGGCACGCCATCAGCTTTCACCTTAGTTCACGCTCAGCGCTACTGTTTCTCTCCCTCTTATTTGTGATTAAATGATGTTTTCAACTCACTTGCATGTTCAAATAGGCTGACCCCTTTATTAATCCGATTATCAGGACCACCAGGAGAAGTAACGCCGGTTGGAGTGATGGGGATGGGGGAGTGGAGGTGTATAACAAAAATGAAAGCTGAATAGAATGTGGAGAAAAAAGAGACAAAGAAGCTAACTCCCACCGCGTGACCTTAACCAACACTCTATTGCTTAACATCGGCTCTAACCCGATTTTTCGTCCAGTTATACTGCCAGGGCTTGTACAGATCAGAGAAACCCCGGTGTGGATTTTTGAAACTGCAAAAAGCCAATATGACGAGTATAACCGAAATATATGCACAAGAGTCAGGCAAGGAGCGGGAATGGGGGAAACTGTTGCCACATTGGCGTTGTTGAGGTTGCATGCCCTCTGCTGGTCAGAGGCGACATGTTAAATTTGTTCATGTTGCCCGAGCGGAGTAGCTTGCCTCTCTTTACGAAGACACCGTGGGATCTTTAACATCAAGGTTAATGCCTGGCAGACACGGACACTTATTTATTTAACGTGCATCTGAGAGATGCCACCATCTGCTTGTGAAATCACTTTCTGATCTATGACAACACCAGAACGATGTTGACAGTTTATTAGGCAGTTCGGATTGAGGATTCAACCCACAGACTTAGAACATTTGAGTGCTGTAACACCTAATGCGAATGAGGAGCCTAATTTCAACAGCGAGGATCACCATTGAAAGTTGTCAACATCATACTGACGATCTGTTTAACGTTGAGATACACTATCCCTCCGTTACTTGTACATAACGGATCCATGAATCGTTACAGTAGATCCACCTGTGCTAGCTCAGACAGTTTTCTGCCCAGGAAGCAGTTCATGTTCGATAGGATCAAGGGCATACTGACGTATATTCCAATATGTATGCTGAAGGTGAGTAAGGGTATCGCGTGAACGGTTCAGGGGATCCAGTGTTGGGCATCACGAGATATTCCTGCGAACGTACGTAGCATAGGCTCATCGCTTCGTATAAGACCACAGAATTCGAAGGTCCTTTTCTCTATAGAACCACAATGATACGAGAAGGAATAATAGATTAGTCTTAACTCAATGCGCCCCAATCACACAAATTAGAAAAATGCACTATTAACGAGATGGAGTCCTCTTTTGCTGAGGAATTCGCTGAACAGGCTACGAGGATCGCACACGAAAATGTTGATTACTAATTCTATGAGCCCTGAATCCCCAAGATAACTGTAAAATGGAGAGACCACATGTTTACATCCAAGTTGTCTCAAACAGCGGAACTGAATCGTTTGAGGAGAGCGCTTTCGAGTTGGTGTTTGCCGTCAACCAAAACACATCGCGCCTGACAGGAGCTGTAAGAGGACTTGATGCCGAACTCTTTTCGCCTCCATCGCCCAGACGCATGCTGTCCGTCAGTATGGTGGAGGGGCTTTTGGGAGGTAGGGTAAGCATGAGGGAAGAGGATGGGAACGCAAGAGGGGATTTTCCTTGTCTCATTAAGCACCATTCCGAAAAGCATACCCACGGATATTTAAGTCTATATTTTTATTTTTATATTGCAAACCAGCGTTTCTTACGGAGGATGGGTCTTTCATATGCATCGCCAGGCAGACCATGGAATTGCCATGAAAGAGGAATAAGTGCAGAAACGGTCTCCCTCACATTTATATCATAATTTATCACACATTGTAAAGCATAAGCGTTTAGCAATCTCTTAATCTCGGGAGAAAAAAGCATTAATAGAAAATTGCAAACACAAATGTGAAAGACAACATAGCTTGAGAAAATTCCAAAAGAGAAACAACATGTCCCAATACAATGAATCCTAGAGAATGACCTGCATATCTTTAGCGACTTCTCGCACTTAGCGTCTTACGTGACAAGTCTCAATGGATTACATATACATATTTTGACCATTTTTACTTTGTGTAATTGGAGCCTGTGTCTGATGTGGCTCGAGTGGAAAAAACACAACCAACATAATATTCAATTCGCATAGCACGACAAACAACCAGCACTGCAGGATTGTGGCTGTCTTATTTATCATTTGTCCTGTAGACATTCATAAAATCGCTACGTCATTCTTTGACACCCTTCGTCTCTCATTCCGATCGCTTTTTGTTTTTACTCTTGTTTCGTCGGACATATTTTAAAGAGGAGTAAAATGCTTAAGTTCTCGTATATTTTGTTGTTTGGTGTTGATTTAAATCCCCTCTTGTGTTAATGTTTTGACAGTTTGTGTGTGAGGTGAGGAAAATACTCTGTTTTCAGTTGGATTTGGGGCACTGATCTTTTGCTTAATGGTGCTAGATTATAAATTGGAGAAGGAAAGAGCACGCGCGAGGAGAATGGAGGAAAGGCAGCGCAGACGGGAAGGCAAGGTTGTGAAGCGCTATGAATATATATAAATATATATGTATATGCGCACTCGCATTGATATATATTGCTACTTATGGATAGTGGGTGGTTATAAGTGGCAAGTAGATGTATTCGACAGAATTCAGTCCGGGCGAGGGAACGGTAAGGCTTCTGACGAACACCGCAGCTCTGTAACCGGGTAAGTCCACCAGCTGCAAGGCAACAGAGTTTATATGTGTACATGGAGCGGCAGAAGCGAGGATACCACGAATTTGTGAGGCAGCAAGCCCAAAAGACAGCCGCGTTGTAAGAGGGCACGGGAAAAGACGGCGCACGTGTGCGCGTGTTAGAGGGGTAGGACGGGAACCGACATCGTCAAGCACTTGGCTGTCAAAGAGTAAGGGAGGTTGATAAATGAGCCGTCTAAGAATCCTGTACCTGGCAGCGGTCACAGAGTCCGGCGAGGGGTGCGGATTCCCAGCCCGGACGCGCGAGGGTCAAGCTGTAACAAATTGGTGCTCACCCGCGGAGGTGGGCAGGAGCCAAGCGCTGAGGGGGAGACTCATCCGGTCCAGGCCGACATTCTTGACAATGCTGTTCAAGGGAAATCGGAAGAGTATGGCAAGCTCCGTACCGGGCCCACGGTAAAATTTCCAGGACACTGAGTTCAACAGACCTTCTCGGTGTTATGAGAGAGCAAGGAATCCGAGCAGCGCGAGGGTGTAAGGAGAAGGCGCCGGGTCAGCGCTGGAGAGAGCGTAAGAGGAGTTACAGCTAAAAGTAAGACGGAAGGCAGACGCGGGTATAACCAAATTACAACAATTTGCTTTGATTTTATTTATGAGGCGGCCATCGGAGTTGTAATAAAAGAGCTGTCGCGGGAATAGGCAGATTATTAAAAGGAAAAAGGGCAGCATTGCGGCAAAGGGACAAGAAACAAGTTGAATATGGAAGAGAAGGGAAGCGCCAACTGTACCAGCGCCCCGATTACCGGGCGCGATAAACAGCATCACTCAAAAGGCAGGTCCACGTCGTACTTGTTAACACAGGTGACCCCAGAGCTGGAGTGACGAAAAAAAGCTTAGCTACGACATATGTCGACAAAACTCATCTATTCGCCACAGCCACCGAATAATTTAATTAAAAGCTTGGAGCAAGTCACCTACGGTTTATTTCTCGCTATTCTTAGTTTTTTATTAGCAGAGTCTACGCGCAAAAGACTCGGACATAGTCTACCTCAGATTCAGCGCCAAGACCCCCGAACAGTTTCTTATAGCTGCTCAGGTGGCTTAATCCTGAAAGACGAACAAACGATTCTCGAATGCACCAGGAAATGGCGGATGACCCCTCCTGCCCAACAGTCGCTTTGTAGAGAACAGTAGTGTGCTTAACATACGGACTGTGAATTGATGGCGAACATTACCAGACAATTAGAATTTGGTACGAATTAGGCCATTTACTCTTCGAACATCCGAGTCATATATAACTGCCAAAGGTCGCAAGCACCAATTAGGATAATCTACCACAAAGCAGAGTGTCCCGACATGAAGCATATGCATATCGCCGCACTTTTTAACTCAAGCGGAGCAAACTCGCATGTTCAGGCTGGGTCTAATCTCTGGAAAGAAGCTGTCATTTTGCCAAAAATTCTTGGTCGATATTCGGAGCTCGAAGTATTGTGAGAGATATCTAGAGACATAAGAGTAAAGATTGACGGAGTCTTCCCGGATAGCAGATATGAAGTTAAACGAAAGATTCAGGTGAAAAATGGGACGGATGAATAAGCATTGAATCAGCAAATGTATAGTAACGCGAGACCAATTCGTCTATTTAGGTACAGTCTCTAGGCTATTATGCCGATGATTATCGAGAGTGAAGAGAATGATAAAAAAAAGCGAAGAGCACAACTCGCTCGGAATTCAAGACAACTCCTATTATTGCAAAGTTGAAACAACCTGAGATGGTATCCAAGTCATCAAGGTAGACATGCGATACAGTCATAATATGCGCAGAAGCCGTCAAACAGAAAATTAAAGTAGAGCATATGAAGACAACAGATTTGACATATTCAGAGAGCTACAAGGGGACGGCTGCACCAAATCGTGTATAGACAACATTTCTCCCTTAGGAAAAGTTTAAGCAAAACCATATGAACGCACAAGAAGAAAGAGGATACCACGGACAAATTGAAGTAATATAAAATAGTGATACCAAACACCCAGATTTTCAGTCATGCCTACCACACTCATTGTGAGTGTTCGTTGCGAAGCATAATGCAGTGCAAGACTGATAGGATGGCTGCTGAACTAAGAGTAGAATTCGATGAGGTGTTTAGGCAATTATTGTTAGAGAGTCAGAGAGATAGGAGAGAGAACATCTGCAAGAACTGAATTGAGTAAAAATTACTAAATCATGAAAAATGATAGCACTCGAGACACACTCACAAGCTCTGGTAACTTATGAACAACTAATATTAATAAGTAGAAACATAATTATGTATACTAAAGAAATGACAATCATGATAAAGAGAAAGATTCTTAGTAAACAGTGAGATAGATAAAGTATGTCGCAGAGATTGAATCGGAGAAGGGAACGAGGGAGAATTGTTGGAAGTGAGAACTCGGTTTCGGCAGACACTTCGGTAGGCAGAGAGAGAAAAGCGATGCGAGCGTCAACTAGAATATTACGCACGGTACGGTAAGAGAGGGGACGAGGGAGGGGGGACGCATGCGAAAGGAGGGGTCGGAGTGAGAAAGAATTGTTGGAAAAAGGGTGGGCTGCGAGAGTTACTATCGAAATCACGCGCAAGATCCAATACAACGCAGCACGTGCAACATCACAGAACGGACTTGGAGCAGCCATTCTTACAGAGAGCGACAATATAAGAAGAACAGCGTATCTCGGTACAGATTGCAGGAGCAGCCAATCACCTCATTGCAGATCTCAAGACAGACCTAGTTGAAGTCAAATAGAAGCCCAAAGTGAATCGAACGAGACAGCGCCGGTGGAGCTTATGGAGGTCGCATACTGTCCGATAAGATCGTTACGCAGACAAGAGGAAATCATCCAAATTTGAGGAAACGAACGAGATCGGAGAAATGAGCCAAGTAATACCTTCGGTTTACCGAGAGAAGAAGAAGACAGAATGAATTAGACAATCGACCAATAAAAGAGTCTGAGAAGTCTACACGCTGTCGGACAGCACGTACTCAGTAAGCAGTCATAATAACCCAAAAGACCTGAACACAGCATGTAGAAACTGTGGCCATATTGAGAGTAGACAAGACGACTGATAGCGACACTGTCTAAAAGACGAGAACAAAGACACTCAGTTGGAAGAACGAAAAGAACATGAATTTGAAATTGACCAACTAAAGAACTGGTAAGCAGAGCTAATATGGAGTGAGGACGATACTCCTCATCGAGGATGGCGAAAATAAACTCCCGGAAAACCGATACCTGGCTTAGACACATACAATAAGCTAAAAAGGTTCAGCGGAGCCAGATGTCCTGGAAAATCAATGAAAAGAACAAGACAACAAAACGGAGAGACTGGAGAACCACGATTTCTATTCAGACAGAGAAAAGAAGATTGGTATTAAGCCAGAGCACAGTAGAACCAGCACAACGTGATGAGGAAAAGAATGTATGGGGAGTGGCACATAATGAGATGTACTTTTTTATCTTCCAGGTTAGTCTCGTATAGACCTGAAGTTCGAGAGCTGCAGTGAGCGAGCATGAGGCAAGGATAGAACAAGTGATTAACATCACTCGCTGTGAGGATGAACACACCCAACTTACGAGCAACTTCGTGATGGATGACAATGAGAGTGCGCATAAGGTGGGAGTTTGCATCTTGCTGTTAACTTGTAGACAAATACAAAGCAGACTCTGCACTTAAAAGACTAGCAGAGCACCGAGCACGGCAAAGAGGAGACTACCAGAGTTATCCAAAAACTTTATTTAAATCGTGAGCTGTCTTGATTACACTCATTAACCAAGGTCCCGTTAGTGAAGCTGACAGACCGGAAGGGAGTGTTGAACGTGTTTTTGGCCGGGAGGACAGCGCCGCCCGCAACATGATACACAAACACTGCACACACACACATACAGCAAAACACAAGCACCACCTACATCAGCCAGATTCAGAAATGAGAAGAAAGAGAGGGAAGAGCGAGCTTGAGGCTAAAACGGTCTCTACAATACCTTGCCGACCCCGCCGGACCGAACGATATGGGTGTTATATGACTTTTAAACATTGAACGAGACAGGCCGACCACGTCCTTATGACACCATTAAACGGGTACGCACATGCACCATACCATTGGTTGGATGCTGATTAGAGCTTTATAGGAAATTGAATTTTATTGTTAATGAAGAGGACTGTCGTTGACTGGGTCTGCATATGGTAGACCGAATGGAGAGGGGGGATGCTTACGCTGAGGGGGGGATTGATGGTAGTAGTGCCCTTACACTGCACTCAGACAGCTGTGCCAAACGTTATGTCATCTCCCGACTGTCGGTGGGGGCATGGGCGCATGTTGATGATGCTGTGCTAGCCACACTGACCGCCGTAGCAGCGCCGGTGGTGTGCCCCAAGATCCGGAAAGCGCACGCGATGCGGCGCGCTGTAGGCTACTTCGCGTTGCCGCTAACGCGTCAAGATCCAGAAGAATGGGGCGTAGCCTGACACGCAATGATGAAGGAGATGAACTTAGGGCGGAGTGCCTACTCGTGGCGAGCTCAGGGGAATGTAACCCTGGGTGCGACGAGGCGGTTGGTCGAATAGGAATTGCAATTTGTGCAGATTGTTGTGGCAGGCAAGAGTTTGACGGGGTGTGTTGAAGAAGGTGAACAACCGTGAACGGCTTGGCATGTGTGGTTCTGCGCAGGCCTAGGCTGGTCGACACAGTGTGGGGATCCTGCAGCATTGGGTAGATGAGTGGGTGAACGATGAATGGCGGAGAATCTCGGGGTTAGAGCTCGGTGCCAGGGAGAATAGAAGGCACAGCTCAGGACACGGAGCTTAGACTGAGCCATGAGGAAGCGGGGGGACGACAAAACCACATAGTCCATGGGACAGCTCTGCATCTTTTGCGAGTTAGAGAGTTCGCTGCATCCCAGAGGAGCACAGGCTTTTGATAATGGCTTTTATTAATTTTCTATCAGCACTGACAAGAACATTTGGAGGAGCTAGTTTGATGGTGAGAGCGACAGGGAAGCGAGTCCGGCATCAATGTGGGTGTGCCAGTGGCATGGGGGTGTTACTTGTCTAGACCGTCAGTTTAGCTGCAGCCACAGCGAGCGATTATGTGCCCAGGGACTGAAAGTGGCAGTGTTCTATCTAGTGTCAGGGTAGATTATGGAAGCAAGAGACGAGTGGGAGGCGCTTCTCCGGTATTGGGGAGGTTACCTGATTTTCGGCGGTGAGCCCTGAGAGGAAATGCGACGGGAGGTATAGACCACAACCCCCCAAATTGAGACGTGACCTATGTGGCAGGCCGTGGGCGCTGGAGGAAGGCGGGCGGGTACCGGGGCTCATGTAGTCAGCAGTGGGTGGAAGAACAGCGGAGTGGCTCAGGGGGATTCGTTCAGGCTCAATCCAACCGTTCTCAATGTGCGCGAAAAGAAGCAGCAATAGTGGAAGATGCTCATGAGAATTCTTATTGAAAATGTCTATTCGAGGGTGATTGCAAAATCGAGGTGTTGATAAGAAGGGATAAGAGGTTGTGAGCCACGAGCTGGAAGTTCTGGGTGATATGTGTTGAAGTGAAAAAAGAGGTGGTATGGAGAATGGTCAAGGGCAGAGCGGTATGATTAAACGCGAATGCGGTCAAACAAGTGCAGATGACAAGATGGCTTGCTTGTTGACGGAGGATTGAAATGCGAAGGCGGGTGCTAACATATGCAGAATGTGCTTCGGCATGGAGGCAACGTTGGTGATGAGAATTGCTTGGAGATCTCGTTGTTGTTTAGAACATGTGTGGGAAGATAGCAAGAAGCTTCGGTAGATGTCGTCAATGAGCAGAGAGCGCGAGCTGGGTGACGAAGGCGCGCAAGTCCACGTAGCATAGTGACAGGTTCGTGGAGTGTGATGTTAAGGGAAGGAGTCGGTCTAGCACGGAAGGTGGAGAAGCGGGTATCCGGAGCATGGGTGTGAGTGATACAGTTCAGTATGCGGTCCGTAGCTGAACAAGTAGATCCGAGGAGGCATGGTTGTCGTTTTTGTTTCACATAACCGTGAATAAAAGTGAAAGGTGTTGGATGGTGTTGTGGACTGGGTGTGTGGCACTGTGGAATGAATGACTAAAGCGTCTGGGGTGAATGGCGTGATTGTGCGAATGTGGAGAGTGAGTGCGAACAACGTACCCTGTCGGTAGGAGTCTCCCAACCAAGTTAGTGTAGGTTAGGGGGA
>CM068959.1:83309728-83322324 GCA_035128595.1 Eptatretus atami | reverse complement strand
AAATTGTGACCTGTAAGCGACAAACAGACAGAATTATAAAATCAACTGACCAATATATTTGAAAAATCTTCGATTTTGCAAGTAACAAGAAAAAGACACCGTGCAGAGCACAATACTCGCAAAATCCACTCCCCTCTCCAAAGGTTGCCATGGATACATGAAATTGTCCATTTCATTAAGATTAAAATTCACAATCTTAATCAAAGTTCAGGTCAATCGGATGAAAATTGAATATTTTTGTCAGATTGAAATTGATGATTTTAGAAGTTTGACCTTGAGTTGACCTTTGACCTTTTGGACCTCAAAAATAGTTGGTTTCCCAATTCAGTGATGCAATATGCAAATCTTGTTGAAATTTCAAGTCAATCAGATGAAAATTGACAATTTTTCAAATAAAATTTGATGATTTTAGAAGTTTGACCTTGAGTTGACTTTTGGCCTTTTGACCTCAAAAATAGTTGGTTTACTAATTCAGTGACGCAATATGCAAATCTTGTTCAAATTTCAAGAGAAATGACGATTTCAGAATTTTGACCTCAAGACCTTTGGCCTCTGACCTCAAAATCAGTAGGCTTCTCAGTTGAGACGACCTCTTCAACTTGGTAAAGTTTCATGACAATCAGTTTAGAATTGTGACCTGTAGGCGCCAAACAGACAGACAGACAGGCAGACAGAATAACAAAATCAACTGACCAATATATTTGAAAAATCTTTGATTTTGCAAGTAATAAATGCAGGTGAGCGACCCGATACAATTGGGATGCACGGTAATTTTGCGTGCTGATGGACATCAAAGCTGGTAGACCACCAAAAATTATAGAACCATCAGAAAGCATCTGTAAATAAAAATATAAAGAAATGAAAAATAAAAGAAAAAAAAAATGAATTTTTAAAAATAAATAAATGAAAAAAAATGAATATAAATAAATGAGAAAAATGTGGGTGAGCGATCTAGGACAATGGGGAAGTGCATTATTCCTTACAATGTGTAAGCACACCCCACTAATATATATCTATATACACACACACACACACACACACACACACACACACACACACACACACACACCACACACAACACACACACACACCTCAAACAGAGCCAATATGATTTTGTGCCACACAGTAACATTGCAACTGGGCATCTTGCATCTCTCTTCCGTCTGTGACCTTACAGAGCATTTTGAATCAGCCACTCAATGTTACCAGAGTGTAGAGTGCAAAACTCTTGGCGTTGGAAGATATTTGGCTACATAACTCTTTAATGAGCATCTTTGTTGGGCTATAGCAAATCCTGAGAATGTATTCGTTCAATTTACTGCCTTATTTTAACTCTCTGATGGCACACATGAATGCATTTCAAATTGCTTGAACTCTGCAAGATTCTTGATTAACGGGAGCAAGCAATCGGCAATTTGGATTGATATCATCATTTTGTGATGCAAAACAAAAGACAGCTTTGTCCTCTTGAATGCCTCCAGTGGCATTACTCTGAAAATGTTGCATTTGATCAAGGAACGAACGAGAATAACATTTTTCTTTACTCTGTGGTCAGCAGAAAGTTGGTTTTCCATGTGGGCAGGTTGATACCCACAAGACCTGTCAAGGTACCTCCTGAAACATTTAAGGCTATCTGCTTCCTGAGTAACCTTGGGGCTTTGTTGGAAAGAAAAGACCTTGGGCATTTACCTTTCACTCATTAATTTCAGCATCAGGGTTGATACATCATTGCAGTCATTGGATATTAAAAGGGTTCATTTTAATTCTCACCTTGAAAAATTTTTTTTTTAATGGAGGTTCCATTTGCACACTTCAGCAACCATCTTTGTCGACCTTTGCAATTGGTTCATTTTTCTGATTAGAGGTGTGCTCACTTTTGTGCTCTGCAAAGTTGGTCCACCTGAAAGATTTGTAAATATTACTCAGGTGTTGAACTGTTCTTTTCACCTTTATTCACAGATCCAAACATTTTTACCAACCAACCCTTTCCCCCATTGGTGCACCAATTTGTATTTGCAGGTGCATTGCCATGGTTTTGGACAAAATGCTTGAGGACACTCAAGGTCTCTTAACCATGACAAAAGAAGATCGATTTATTCATGATGCTTTGGGCTGAACAAACCAAAATAGTTTACCTTAGAACGTTGATTTTGCAACCCTTGTGGTTCCAATTTTTGTTCCTAAACTGGATAGCAATCGATCTGGGGGCTTATATTTGGAGTCCTGTCAATTAATCAATCAGTCAGTCCCTCCGTCCAACCAGAGTCTCTATATGAAAAGTATTGAACGTATTTCTTTCACATTTGGCACATGTATGTTGTATGTGCAATAAAAATTGGACGGAAGACACGTCAAATTATTTTGGGATGGGATGGGAGTCAAAAGGCATTGAAGACGCCATTTTATTTTCGAATTTTGGCATTTGAAAATATAAATTACGAGAAATAGTAGTGCAGGAAATTATACATGCTTTCGGAAATCATTATTTATTGATGTACGCATTAGCATCTCCACCACGAACATGCAACTTTGGATTATTTATGTATACTTTTCCATCATCACTCCCAACTGTGCACCTTCTTCTTCTTCTTCCCCTTTTCTTCCATTTATAAGGGGTGAAGTCCAATATGGTACCAATCTTCTGCCCTACCTTGACCATGATACTTCTCCACTCTTCTTGCAAGGTTCTCTCAAGGCTGGAAGCTTGGATATTGTGCCAAACACTACCAAAGGGTAGTGAACCCATTTGTGGCATAGACCAAAATTGTCAACTTCCTTCTACTTCTATGTTCCTCTTTCCAAAATCATTTATCACTCTAGGAATGATTAGCACGAATGTTTTCACAGTGCTAGCAAATGGAACCGCCATCTAAACACCTTTTCTGACTAATTGTGTACTCGATGTTGCAATGCACTGAGATGACAGCCTCGAGTCGGATCCCATTTCATCAGTGGTCGAACCCACATTGCAGCACTTTGAAATGAATGCACTTTTATTTAGCTATTCTGCCATTCCAAAGCAATTATAGATTTTATATAACATTGTAGATGTATTCACTCGATACCAACTGTCAGTTTGCAAAAGCTAATTTAAACATGTTTAACATCCAGTTACAAACTGCTCCTGCAGTACATATGGTGTGCTGCTTACATTTAATTATAAAAGTTAAAGATACGCCACATTGTCCTTGTGATATCTTGCTGGCCATATATCCTGGCAAAATCATAAATTCACACACTTGAAACACGTTTTAAAAGAAAGAAGTTATTGTCTCGGGAAGCTCTGCAGTGGCTTATGGAGGTGCATGCAGCTGCATATCGAGTTTGTGACCTTGTGGAGGAGAAGAAATATTCCTTTATTCAAATGATATTATTCTCACAAACCTTGAGCAAATGCTGACTGGTCTACTTTGACCGGATAGATTGGTTCAAAAATAAATTGTGCAAAATAAATAAAAATGCAAAATAAAGGGTTCAAAAATAAATGGTAAGCGTATTGATTGATGTTCAGGGAACTAATGTTGAAAAATTACCTACCAAAGGTTTCTGCCTCCATTGTACAAACTTATTGCATATAGATCACTTTATCGCTCCTCATGTTTCTCAAGTGCTTGGTCAGATGCAAAGTCACAGATACAGACATTAATATGCATTGGTGATGATGGTCATGTCAGTGAAAGGTGTCCTCGCTGATAATTATGTTATGGAAAATCATCAGGCATGCTGATCATGCCTTCGCCAAGTGCAGTACAAACTGGGGCTTTACAGGTGTGGTGTTGCATCATCGAGTATGATGTCATTCAGGGATGACTGTTATGTAAGCTTAAATTTCCTTGTTGTCGTTTATGGATCTTACAGGCTGGCAGGATAGCCTTGAGGCATGCAGACTCGCCTCCGAGCTGTCTCGCTTGCGTTTGAATGTCGACTCACCTCCAAATTGTCATCCCAGTGTTTCACATTCACAGTGAGGCATCAATGTGTGTGCTGTCCATCGGATGGATGCCAACTTGGTGTCCCATCTCCTGCCATTAGATGGTGGATGTTGAAGATCCCATGGTGTCCTTCACGAAGAGTAGGCATGCTATTGCAGACACCTCGGCCAAATTCAAAATTCATGCTCTAACTTATAGGGGGTACTGCATCCTCAGTGCAGCTATGCCTCCTCAGTTATTGATGCTATCCACAGCCAATGTACTGTAAACAAAAGAAGAACATCTTTACTGTGGCCTGTACAGCTAATAATGACAGGAACCACAACAGTGATGGAGAACACAGCTTATCTTGGCAGGAAAGACAAAGTTGAAAGATCAGGTTCGCATTGAAGAGGGCATAAAAAGAAGGCAGTGGTATGGTTGCTTGCAACAACAACAATAACAGTACAATCCATTAGTTCCCGTGTTATATGTTCACCAAATACACAGTAAACTAGAAAGCATCTGAAAACGCAAACCCGTCCACATCTGTTTTGTATTCAGACTTCTTCTTCCGTATGCTAACCATAATGAAAACAGCTAAAACTAGAGGGGGAGCACAAAACCTCCGCCGCCAATACTGCTGGGTCACTTAAGTGAACCTGATATCCTATTCATTGTAGGTCAAAACGGATCAGACTCTAGTGAACCACGATTGAATAAACTAAACTAGATCGACGCACATGTAGAAATGCCAAAAAAAAAAATCGAAATTTTTTTGAAAAAAAGGTGCAAATTTTTTTTTTCTCTAACAAAATTTTTTGGGGGTTGGAAATCACTTAAAACATGTAGAAATGCAAAAAGAAAATTCAAATATTTTTCAAATAAAATCGAAATTTTTTTGAAAAAAAGTTGCAAAATGTTTTTTTTTCCTCTAACAATTTTTTTTTTTTTGGTTGGAAATCACTTAAAACATGTAGAAATGCAAAAACAAAAATGCAAATATTTTTTCAAAATGGCCGCCATAGCGGCCATATTGGACTTTGGACCAAGTCCAAAATCTAATGGCATGATCCTTGGACCATACCTAATCCCCCCACCAAGTTTCGTTGAAATCATTCCAGGAGTTTTTCCGTAATACTGTTCACAAACAAACAAACAAACAGACAGGGGTGAAAACAGTAACCTCCGTCCATCTTCGATGGCGGAGGTTAACAAGAAAATTTTTGAAATATTGTGATAAATATCATTTTTGGCCTCATCTCTCAATGGTGAAGAATCACGTTGAAAATTAAAACATTCTCATATCCAGATCTGGATTTGGATCTTCCCCAAAATCAAATCAATTCGTTCTTGTCACACACCCAACCTGTCCACCAAGTTTGGTCCGAATCCACCCATAACCTTTTGAGATATTGTGATATATCGTTTTTGGCCCTTTCTCTCAATTGTGAATAATCACTTAAAAAAAATTTATCGGATCCGGATTCGGATCTTTACCAAAATTAAGTGTTGCTGTCCTTGGCCGGTCAACTACATTAAAAAAAAAAATTCAGAATGATTGCTTGAAAACTGTGGCCAAAAATCGTGTAACAAACAGACAAATGCGACAGACCAACATACTTGGCCAAAAAATATTTTTGGCAAGGAACAAATAAACAGATGGGTGAAAACATAATCTCCTTCCACCTTCAGTGGCGGAGGTAAAAAATACAAAAAAAATATTGATGATTTTAGGTGACCCTTTATAAAATTATCTACATGTAAATGCAATTTCTTTTATTCAAATTTCAGGTCAATTGAATGAAAATTAGCAATTCTATACATCCTTGACCTTTTGATCTCAAAAAAACAATTGGCTTTGATCTTTTGATTATTTACTGAACCAATTCAGTAACCCAATATGCAAATTCTTTAAATTTCAGGTCAATTGGATCAAAATCAACGATTTTATGTGACATTGACACTTTGACCTTTTGACCAAACTTATAATTTGTCTTCTCTATCCTTACAATAATTCATGGACCGGTGGTTGTGTGTTTGTGGGTTTGTCAGGCTACTCCTCCTACAGCTCTGCCCCAATTACATCCAGACTTCCTCCATAGGATCAGCATGACTCCAATTAATGTATCGGGGTGTTTTTTTTTTAATCTTTGCCGGTGGTCTTGGCGGGGTGAGGGTGGGTGATGCAAATTCTCTAGGTAAATGTGTATTGTGTGGCACCGGCTCCAGGTACGGGAGGGTATTACAAGTCTCCACCATTTACAGTACTCTTTTCCTGCCCCACGTTGTCCATTCCAGTGAGGTGTTTTGAATTATAAGCAGTAGGTATGTTTTTGCTTCACTACCTGAGTTACATGCTCATACATGTAACTCAGGTAATTTTTTTTTTGCAAATACAGAGCTGTTAGTATATGCTGATGTGTTGTCATTTGGGGAATCGTCAAAATTGTGGGTTAATTTTTGCCAACCTAATTTTTTAGGGACTATGGACCATAAATTTATCAAAAATTCAGGTTGGCATTTTTTTGGCCGCCATTCTTGGGAAATTTGCTATATAAAAACACATTATTGCCCATATCTCGACCAATAATAGTTGGATTTTGATGATGTTGATTTCTAAATATGTGTAATTACACACTGGCCACATTGAACTACAACTACATTACCTTAACCATGATGTTGAGTCATCAATTTAAAAATTATATCACTTTTAGTCTGTTGTAAGGGTTGAATTAGCAATTTTTCCTTATATGAAGAAATTTAAAGTGCGAAAACAGTTATTCATCTGAATCAGTTTCTTGATCTGACATGCAGTCCTGTTGCGTATTCATACAGCTCTCTGGATTGGCTTCACACTTGCACAATTCTGTGCACTCTAAATTGTTTTGCTTGCAAGAACAACGAGCATTACACAAACTTTTGCTCAACCACACCTCACCAATTCTGTAACTGATTCAGGGGCTGGAGGCATTTTGGACAGAATTGGTTTCAGTTCACTGGTAGATTCTCGATACCATCCAAGCTTTGTTGGGTCAAGACGACAGGGCTTTGGAACAAGTACTTCCTGCCACACATGGCACTGTAGATGAGCTCGGCGAATGTGGCACCATGGCACCTTGTGTGGGTGGTAACTTCTCCACACCTTGATTTACGTCAGGTACGGAATGCATTCCATCGCAATTCCTTAGCTTCAGTATATGAACATCCTTGGCATTGAAAAATTTGCAGATGAAATCTTCACAACCTGTGAGTACTTGTGGTGTAGGTTCCTGACCTTTGCCCAATTCTGTCAGAGCACAGATCACATTGTCTTCTGCTGTTGTGAATGCTTTCCACCAGCTAGTCTTGCTCTTCCCATAGATTCGTCCAGTAGTGTCACATCCACTATTTGCATGTAATCCTCTTAATGCTGAGACTTTGCTGGCACCAAGTACATTATAGATTGGTTGCAGTTTAACATGCCGTCGGTTTGTGCTTGTACCCATGATGACTGTTGCTTCACTCCCCAACTGTGGTAACTCTGACAATGCCAAGACCAACACGTCAGTGTCAGATGCATATATGTGAACATGGAATCCTGATTTGTGTATTTCTGCAGCATACAGGATGAGAAGAGTGTCTGCTTCTTCTTGGCTACTGTTAAGGTCCACTATATCTGCTGGAGACTGGTTGGTGGATACACCCAGATGGGTTACTGTTGTGACTTGTGACTTACAGTTCTCTGCTACCTTTTGAGCAAGATAGAGTGTCAACAGCTCCTTGGTTTTAGTACTGTGCAGAAAGGTAGTGAAGTCATTAATCTTTGTCGAGTCATCTATCTTGTAATCAGGAGTACGAGATCATCTCCCTCCAGTGCGTCTTTGTCTGGTGTTATATTTCATTTATGCTTGAATGCTATAGTTATCAAACACTACACATGAGATGCTGTAATCGGAGGACTTCCTATCGATGGCATTCACAAAGTAGTTAGCCAGATCACTGCATTTTTTGATCGATTCTTTAGCCACAATCAGTTCATTGACCACAGCCATACCATCGAAGACTATGCATGTTTGCTCTAGGATTGCTACTTCTTCTGGAGATGGTTCCTCTGTCACTGGCTCATCTGCAACGAGAGCCTCCAGTTGATGAATTAACTGTGATTATCTTCACATGGATGAAGACTTCCATCAGCTTTCATTAGCATTCTGTTTGTAGTAGAGAGCTCATAGTTTCCAATAACCTCTTTGAGATCGATCTCACGTGTAGAGCGTGTGATAACAAGGAGACGGGCCGTCATGAAATTGGATGCCTTCAAATTGACTTCAGTTGATCCAGATGCTACCTTTATTGTTGTACACCCTGCATTCAGCCAAGCACTTTCACCTTTGTCATTTTGTCCCATAGATTCTTTTGCCCTTGGATTCTCTCTTTAAAAAATTGCAGTAAGCAGTTCTACCTCTGTCGTCAGTGCCAAGTATACTATCTTGAACATTTTGTGGCATGATGACATTTGTTGTGATGTTGTACAACTTCATTTCTGTACCATCTTCACACTTGGACACTGTGAAAGGATTCGACTTTGACAGGACTTCTTTCAGTTGTAGAACATATATTCTTGGCGCATCACGATGCTGTTGGAGAGGGCATGGTGAGTATCACGTGTAACTTTTGACATTCCCAACATTTCTTCCATTTCCTGTGATATAGCTGTTAAGTGTGGTGTGCTGAGGCAATACCGTAGAAGTGCTTGGGATTGTTGGTTATACCAGAGATGCCACCATCTCCTTTGTGGACTTTGTTGATATGTTCCTGTGCCTGATCCACACCAACAGCAGTGAAGGGTACACGATTGGTATTAACTGTGAAATTCCCATTTAGGAACTCTCTCCACACCAAAGGGTCACCTGCTGTAGTTGGTACATCCTTGCTAAATATTCTGGAATATTCTGTGCGTAGTCCAATCTATTGTAGGCAAAGAACGAATGCACAGCTGTTCCAGAGAGGCCAAATGTAAGTTCCACTGCCTCTGACGTGTGTCTCGTATGAATTGAAGCAGATCAGTGACTTGCCGCATGTACATTCGTGCCCACTTATACAAGGGGTATTTTCATTTGCTGCATCAAATTCATCCATGAGTTTCTGGAAATCAGCTGCTAACATTGCAGATTTCAGTTGCTGGTGAGCTTTATCAACAGTATGTTTTCCACTGCAGGCATGTGTCAGATTCTGTAGACTTGTTTCTAAAGCTTCATATGCATGAGGATGCTTCTCAAAGAAGGAATCAAAGAGTAGGTCTGAGACGACCTGCAGGGTAAACTGGTGACAATCAATTGCTTGGTATTAATGCTTGCCATTGATTATAATTTGTGCAACTGTGACATTGCTGTAGATGTCTGCCTGTACCCAAGCTTGATCAAGTCCGCTACTCTCAACAGCTTGACCCAGACATCTGAGAGCACACAACACTGTATGAAACTGTCCTGGGGATTCAATCCATTTACCATTATACAGCTGAGGATCTAGGTATGGAAGTTTTAAGACCCTCTCGTACAGATCCATATCCAGCCAGACACAAACTGCATTTTGTTTTCTGGTTCTGTGTTAATCACATTAATATTGTGAAGGTTGAGTAGTGATGTCACCAAGGTGGGCCATTCATGTGCTGGTACATTGATTAGAGGTAATGCATGGACATTGTCAACTACTTGTTTCTTTGCTAACAACGAATTATAGGCTGACCATACAGGAATATATTGTTTACTCCTTGGTGAAGTCTGATCTGTGTCATCGGGTTGTTCTTCAGGAAGGGGATTTCTGTCTGCAGTTTGTCTGCTTTCACTGGATGTGGTTACATATTTTTCTTTGAAGTAACGACCTAGCAACCATGCAGTGTCATTTTCATTTGATTCCTTGAGTATATCCTGAAGCTGAAAAAGCTCAAAACTAGGATAATGAGGCTAGTCCTTGGTTTAGGGCTTCCTGTGATGGTACATGGCACAATCTCTACCACTGTGTTTGGCACATTTTTTAATTTGCTGTCAGGAGGTATATTAACATTTAGTAGGTCTCTCACATGTTGATCTGTGCCTCTAGGTTCACCTTGCTGGAATATTGCTGATGCAAGAGCATGGAATGAATGTTTCGCATCAGGTGTATCAACTTTGGCATCAATATTGTCCAGAGCGCACGTAAAGGTTGGTTCGGTACGAGTCCTGGAGGGATGTATGTTCCGCCATGTTCTTCCATGTTATTCTTCACTGCGCAAGCTATCTGTGAAACACGCTGAAGTGTGTGCTGGTATGACACTCCTGCACCAGCATGGGATACAGCATCAATAATCTTCTTACTCCGCGTGGCATGATAGCAATACAGGGACATGCCCAATGTCAGAGGAGTTTCAGTGCCACTGCGAAACACAGAGGAATCTGATTTGGGTTTGTATGTAACCCGTCTGTTTGATCTGTAAGCTTGCATCATCTGCTGTGATATGTTACTGCATGAATGTCTGATACTTTCAGACCGTACATTTGACTGGGCCGTGCTCTGTCCTTGAATTATCCAACCCAACAATATACTTAACTCTTCAGGAACAATAGTTTCACCAACCAAGGAACCTTTAAATTTCAAGCTATTATTCTGTTCTATTGTTCTCCGTATGATTTTTGCAGTAGTAAACATTGCTTGTACATCTTGTCTATCAGTTTTGTTTGCAGCATTATCTACAGCAGCCTCACGGGCCTTACTTGAGTGAATTAGTGATGGTTTAGTGCGGTTACATGGGCGTGTGAATTCCACATCATCGATATTCTTCAATAATTTCCTTCAGTGCAGCACGAGTGGTAGTTCTGTGTAAACCATACATCATCATCATCATATTGTCATAATCTTGTTGTACTTTATCAATGCCTATATATTCACCAGAGCTGAGTTTATCTGCAAGGCAACTGTAAAACTCAATTTCTGCAGCCAAGAAATTTACAGAATCATCTGAATCCTTTTGGTCTTTTTCTGCAACTGGTTGTGACCGGGTGTTATTTTTTCCACTGATTTGCCAGGCAGGTATTATGATACATCAAATCTCTAGAAAGTGGGTCCTTTGAATTTATCAGTTCACTGTAGTTCACCTTCCACTCATCATTGTTGCATTTTTGCACAATCACTGCCATTTTTTAACCAACATTTTGACTTTGACATCTGTGAAGAATATCTGTATTTTTACCCTGACAAAAGAAGCACTCAGCTTTATTGAACTTCCTTTATTGGGAACGTGTGCATCGTACTGGTGCACAAGAAGATTGTGTAGAGCTTCAAGATCTAGGGCGACCTCTCTTTCGCTTTAGCTGGGTAGAGTCCTGTGTAGCGAGGGCGTTTTCATACCGCCTGCTAGATCTTCCAATGTCTGTGACGTTAGTAGTTTCTGCATAGCATGGAGCATGCCACTTCGCATGTTGGTCCTTTAGCTGTTCTGCAGTTATATCACCCAGACGGTTATGAATTCCAAGGAATTCCAGTTCACCTAAATCAGCCCTACGACGTACAGAATGTAGAAATTTTTCATATGATGAATATTTTGGGTGTTGTCTCAACAAATCACTGCTATGTTTTTGACATTTAATACACAGTTTATAGTTTGTATTGGTGCGTGGTCTTTTTGGAGGTGGCTCTCCCATCTTCTTTCAGGCTGTTGTAGCTATATTCTGAAAAAAGCAGAAACAAAATTTTAATAAATATTAAACATGTGATAATAATAGGTATTTATGGGAAAATAGTCAAATTAGGTCATGATAACAGCTATGAAATATCAAAAAAGAACATAATAAAAATTTCATTATTTTGGCTGCTGCTATAAGCTAAAAAATGGCATTATTGACAATTTCCTTGTCAAGTTTTATATTTAGACCTTTATAAAGTATCACAAATGATTTCTCGCCCTCTAAAACATACATTTAGACACTAATATCATGTAAATACCTCTATCAGAGGTAAAGATATGGTCGGAAATGTGTTTTTACCCTTGCGAATTTCAAGATGGCCGCCAATAATCCAAGATGGCGGCCAAAAAAATGCCAACCAGAATTTTTGATAAATTTATGGTCCATAGTCATAAAAATTAGCTTGGCCAAAAAATTAACCCAAAATTTTCACGATATTACACAACAGCATATACTATGTCACTTGCCTATACACTGCCCAAATAAAGGTATGCGTCAGAAGAATGTGTTGCATGCTTGGAACAAGATCGCCGCAAGGCAAGTACTCTGCTAGTGTTCTCATAATGAAGCTTTGTTGAAAATTTGGTGACAAAAGCTCAAATGGCAAAAAAGTTACGGCCCGGACACACACGCACACACTCACACGCACACACACGTGGTCTCCCACCACGTATGGGATGGGCTAACTAAAGAGTTCATAGAACACAATACCCCACACAGTGTTGAGGTATATACTTCGATTTTTAATAAAATAATGATTTTAAAGATTGTTTTAAAAAAATCCAGAAGTTTAGTACTACTGAAGCAGTCTTATCCACCACCATTCTACACTGTAATAAGACGATGTTGAGTCACAGTTCAGGAGATGAAGGCTTTATTGATCACCATAGAATGCAGTGTCAATCAGCATCTTGCACAGCCATATCAGCAGCCTCTTCTTCACCCCAACACTGCACCCTCTCACATGCCACACCCACTCATGCTATAT
>CM068959.1:83293222-83309718 GCA_035128595.1 Eptatretus atami | reverse complement strand
TATATATATATATATATATATATATATATATATATATATTGTGGTTATTGGAAGTATTTTGAAGGCAATTTGTGTTCTACAGTGTTCAAGTGTATAATTAAATTTACATAAAGGTTTATAAAGAGGTTTAAAGGTGGATAAATAAATAAATTCTTGGTTTTACCACTGTTTTACCCAGTGTCTACTACATCACTCTATCTAACACATTATGTTAGTTATTGTTGTCGTGTCCTTTATAATGTCCTTAAAAACAGTAAGTTTCTTGTTTGGAATAGTTGTAAATTTTGTTTGACTGCCAGGCAGTTATCTCACTCCTCTCTGCGCATGTGCGATCGGGTAAAATTCAGAGCCAAAGTACGGTAAAACGGCAAGCTTGTCTTCCTATTCATGCTCTGATTCATGCTCAAAATATAACATTCAATTAATAAATTGTTGTAAGCCTGGTGTTGGCTTAGTGGTTAGGGTGGTGGCTTGGGATCCTAGGGTCCTGAGTTCAAGGGCTTAGTGGTTAGGGTGGCGGCTTGGGATCCTAGGGTCCTGAGTTCAAGCCCTGTTGGCTGCTGAATTAAATACACCAGGAGGTTGACTCAGCCCGTCATCCTCCGAGGTCGGCAAAATGAGTACCAGTGTACTGGTAAGGGGGACACTGCATCAGCGGCATAGCCACGTCCCAACCAATGATGCAACCAGCAGCCACAGGCTGCACTCGATTGAGAGAGGAGAGAGAGAGAGAGAGAGAGAGAGAGAGAGAGAGAGAGAGAGAGAGAGAGAGAGAGAGAGAGAGAGAGAGAGAGAGAGAGAGAGAGAGAGAGAGAGAGAGAGAGAGAGAGAGAGAGAGAGAAAGAGAGAATAAGTTGTTCCTCGATCATAAACTGATAAGATGGACAGACGGATGGACCTGAACCAATTGCTTAACCCCACTTTTTGCTTCACGTTGACTGTCATTTGCAGTGACTCTCAATAAATAAAACCCCAAGTGTTCATCCGATAGCGAATCACACAGATCAGGAGGAAATAGTATTTTCTGGGAAAACTTGCCAAACTGAAATTACATCCTATTTCAGCAAATTACCCAACATATATGTGCATGCAGACATAGACAATAAAATTAGACAAAATCACGATTTATGCTTGAAAGTTAACTGACGAGCAATATACACGTTGGACAAAATTAGATGCAACACTCATGAAGTTACATTAGTGGCTAACTCAATTACATGTGTTCATGGTTCTAAATACTGACTGTTACAACCAGTATTCAGAGACCCTGTAGTGGGAGACGCGGTGTGTAATTGTCGCTACTGCATTTTGCCAGCCTCGGTGGGGGGGGAGGGGGGGGGGCAGAAATTGACTTATCACATGAACGTCCAAAAAGGTCTAATGACATTGCTGAAATAACAGTGTGTAAGAGGCTTCGAAGATACTTCATTTCCTTTGACTGCCAATCATTTTGTCCCCGCAAGTCTTTCGGAGCTATTATGAGGCAGGTCTCTCAAAATCAAAAAATACAATAACCTCAGAAATCGATAATTAAATTTACCTATATTCATTTCATTTGAGCCCATATTGAGCACAGTTGGTAAAATATTTACCCAAACATTCTGATATAATAGACAAAAATAAACCAGAAAGGAGATATTTACAGGTATTTGGTACAACTTAGAAAATCTTTTCGTGAGTAATTGAACACAGTCACTGTCTGCCCAGGTGCTACAGGGTTATACTGGATGTGTAATTCCTATGGCAAGCTGTCTGCCGATTTGCGGTCTGATTTCTTCTTCAATTTGTAACTTGTTGTTTATCTCCAGATATTTATTTTCACCCAAAATTAATGAAGGGAAGGATATGCTTTTTACTTACGAAATCTAAAGATTTCGTAAGTATATTGATGACTTCCGTCCTCTGTTTGTGTGTGTTGTGTGTTGTGTGTTTGTTTGTAGGCACGATAACTCGAGAATGGAACTACCATGTCAATTACACACGGATTCAGGAGGTGATGGCTAGGCTGATTCGATTTTGTCAAAATCGGTCAAGGTCAAGTCACAGTGAGGTAAATCCAAATGATAACTCGAAACGAAGAGCTACCAATGTCAAATTACACCACGTGATTCAGGAGGGTGATGGCTAGGCTGATTAGATTTTGGTCAAAATCGGTCAAAGGTCAAGGTCACAGTGAGGTCAAACATTCGATTTTTGATGGTTTGGTACAGAATCATCGAAGAAACTTCTGGTTTGCGTCGCTACTTCTCTAGAGACAGCTTTTATTAGACAAGGTCAGAGGTCAAGTTGACAATCTTGTAAGTACCAGTCTATGACTGCTTGTTTGTTTGTTTGTCTGCAGGATATCTCAAAAAGTTGTCGATGGACTCGGATGAAACTTGGTGGACAGGTTGGGTATGCAACAAGGAAGAATTGATTCAATTTTGGTGAAGATCCCAATCCAGATCCGGATCCAAGATTTTTAAAAGTGATTCTTCATCATTGAGTGATGGGGCTAAAACGATATATAGCACGATATCTCAAAAAGTTATAGATGGATTCGGATGAAACTTGATGGATGAGGTGGTTCGGCGCCAAGAACAAGCCGACTAAATTTTGGTTCAGGTCTGAATCCAGATCCGGCCTATTCGTGGGATACAAAACGTAAGCTATAATCAGCCGAGGAGAGGTATGCGCTCTACCGAGTGCCCTTGCAGTTTCATAAGGAAAAATAAACAAGCCTTCTCTTACAGACAATATCCACTTCGTGTTTCATACACGATGATTTCCCCAGAGATCTGTTCATATCGACTATCTAATATGGAGGGGAAATGGGGGATGCAGAGGGATCATGGAAGGCACATCACACTAAATATAAAAACATAACACTATGAATGTATGGCATTCACTATGCCATATTAACATTTACCAATAGTATGTCTTTGGATGGATATTTACCCCCAAATGGCTTTTGTAGTTGAAACCCTGCATTGGCCATACCTCTTTGTTCGTCTTTCCAGTCTGCAACCACTTTCAGTCTCAGCACATGCCGAAAGTATCCGAAAATGAGTGAACAAGCTCGAGGTAAATTCGTTAATCAATGTAGAAACAAGGGTACTTTTGTGTGATTGACCCTCTTGCTCTTTCTGAAGGTTGATCCTGCCTGTTGTCCAAGTTAATGAACTGCTACTTTATCTCCTGGTCACCACCTCAAGCAGTCTTTGGCAGAGAATCAGGATGTGCTGCTTTGCTCATGGAAAGGTTCACAAAGGTAGTGTGAGCCCATTCACATCTATAATTGCTTGCAGACGAGATGGCCGACTTAACATCTCTTCCAAAGTATGGCATGTTCTGTGGTGCAGCATCCTGCTTGCAAACACCAATGCCACATTATAATAACTGAATGGACCACCAGCTGGACCATCAACCGGAATGAAGACCAATCAGTTGAAACGTCAAACCAGAACCTTATCCTACAATTGCCATTAATACTAGTAAGGGATGCCCTTTGTTTTCAATGTGGATATTTTCAATAACAGTGAGTTTTTTTGTGGCAAACATTACAATTTTATTGTCATGAATCCGATATTATTGGGAACTTTGACTAGACAACTCAAGTCAAACACATTACTAATGATCTATCCTGCATACAGTGCATGCACAATAAAGTTAATTACTCCACTTATCTATTTATGTGATTTTTTTTTTTCTGCTTATCCCGAGTCTCTTGGAAAGTTAAAAAGCAGCATTGTTCCCATTGTTAATCCCGTACCAAGGGGATGCAGATACGAGGTGGCATGCTTTGATGATTTCCAGAAGCCCAATTTGGTTCTGGCAACAGGCACGCTTCCAACGCCGGGGCATTATGACATCATAAAGGATCTTTCAAACGTGATACCACGAGACATTCCTTTTCCAGCTGGGCAACTTCAGATTTTCACTGCAATATAAATCTAACTGTGTATGTGAAGGTTAAAAACATTTGTGAAATGAAGACAATATGACGTGCTTGTCCTGAGTGGCATTGGAATGTGTGATATCTGCAGTGCACTATGTAACTTGTCAGCATCACTCGGGAGTCCAGAGGCTTGAAAAGAAAAGAACTCCAGCAGAACCTTCGGAATATCCACCTTTGGAATCGAGAATTATAAAAAGAGCCCAGAAGCGCTTCACAGTTTCTATGGCAAGCGTCAAGGCTTATGGAAACTCTGGCATTTTAAATCATTCATATCTCGATGCGTGAGTTACTCACGACAGGTTTGCTGTCATTGTGCACAGCATTACTGGCATTTTCATACCTATTGTGATCCCCTGTTTTTTAACATGCAGATTGCATTGCTCGGTATCTAATCGACCTGTGGGATTTGCACTTCTACCCCCCCCCACCCCAACTATCCACGTTTGCTTTTTGAACCCCCCCCCCCTCTCTCTTCCCTCAAGGTGCTTACCGCATATTGATTTCTCCTACCAGGGGCTAAGTTAGATTGAGGTTATGACACACAATTTCCGAATGCTGAGCCCTGTCTGCAGAATTATTTTCTTTCTGTATTGTACAGGTCCTGTGCAGGTGCAGTCTAGCGACGTCAGCAGAGTTACGGCACGCCTTGCGCCTCTCGCGATTATGAGCGATTGCAAAATTCATAAAGCAGGCAAATCGTGTCCTTGAATATCTTTTGTCCTTGCCCTGGTTACCCTGGCATTACTCCCGTACACAGTGCGCCTGCAGGCTTTTCCTATTCATGGATTTAGTGGGCTGCAATAACAGATAAACCAAATTTATGTCGCACTACACATGGCAATGCCTGATATGTTTCGCTGAAAAGATGCTCATTCTCGGAGGAAGCCCTACCACGGTGGCCCTGTTAGCGTGGCACCATTCAGGGCTTCTCGATTTAACCTGTACCAATCCAAGCCAATTCCCATTCAAGGATGTCTATGATTCCACTTGGATGGACAATCTACTTTAACCAAGTACCAAAACACAGTGGTCGACCTAATTTTCTCTGTACCTCCTTTCTCAGGGAAAGGATGTTTATCTTCTTTCAGCTTGAATCTTTGTCAACATCTTGTACATCAAACGACAACATTGGACAGTTCAGAAAGAGCTCTTTATTTTATGCAATTATGGTTATTTTCATCTGGGTTTACGTTAAGGAGAGCTTATTGGGCCCCTGAGTGGCACCGTGGTGAGTTGGTGGAAGGGAAAAGGGAGGGAGGTGGGTGGTGGGTTTCAACATAGGTTGTTAAAATGAGCAGTAGTTGGTGAAAATCACTTGTGAGAAGAGCCCATTGAAGTCCTCTCGAACAAAGGCGCCATGGGAAAGCAGGGAGCTCTGAGGCCGAGCACAAGTGTTGCACTTGTGACTGTCAGCAAAATGTCTGTATTATTCACTATAATCTTGAATGGCAGGAACAAAAGTGGATTAACTTTCATTCAATTTTTAAATACACCTCATTATTGTTCTTTCCACTGTGCCATTAATGAGCAACGACATTGGGAATTGTTAAAATTGAAGGTTGGAGGTCAAAGGACTCCAGTAGAATTCTGTAGGAATCGGTAACAATTTCCTTGTTTCTATCTAATGATAACCCGGGGCGGATCTAGGTGGGGTGGGGGGGGGGTGCACCTGTCGCCCCCCCAAACCCCTCCACTCCCGTCAAAATTGATTGTTTTTTTTTCATATGTATTAAGGTGTATATAACTGAAGTTGTGGTCTTGGAATGTGGGATCACCAATATTCCTCAGACCACAGCTGATGTTGACCGCAGCATGCAACATGGAACTGATTTGTACCATTCAGTTTATGTTCCCATGGTGGATACTTGATAATTGCCGGAATCATTTATCATCGGAGATGCTTCTTTTAGCCAATCATTCATGAAGTAAGAAGTGGAATGGTATCCCAAATATCAGATAATCCAGAGACTCTATTATTCTGTTTAAATTCAACATGCTTTTTGACTGTGAGAGATTCTCAAGGATATACAATAGGCATCAAATGTATTGGAGAAGAAAGATTTGTTACAAGTGACTGGCAGAGCACCCGCCGATGGCGATCTTGTTCCCAGCATGCAACACGTTCTCTGACGCATACCTTTATTTGGGCGGTGTATAGGCAACTGACAGCTCTGATAGGCAAAACAAAAAACCCCCGGTTACGTGCATTAAGCAAAAACATACCGACTGCATATCTATCTATAATTCCAGCATTCTGTGTGTGTGTGTGTGTGTTGTGTGTGTGTGTGTGTGTGTGTGTGTGTGTGGTGTTTGTGTGGTGGGTTGGTGACCGCTGTTTCTCGACAACCACTAGTCCTGAATCTAATGAAACTTGCCAGGTATATTGCTGGGGACCTGAGATGTGCCTTTGCAAGGTTTGTATAATCGGACAAGTGCTTCCCAAGTTATGGCCATTTATTTACTCAACTTACAACCAATGACAGGACATTTGCTGCCTGGCGTGCGCGTTGGGAAGAGTTCCTCAGCCGCGTTCCCCATTACGGTACAATGTCACCGGACTTCCAGATAGTGATGACTTACTGTATTCTAATAATTTCTCTCAGATGTCTTCTGCGCATTTATAGATAAACGCAATGCCCCAATCCAGTCGTTGTTTACGAAGCGAAAGGAACGGCCTGTGTGGTTGTTTGAAAGTTTTTTTTGTTTTTTTTTTTGCACGTACGGGCACGCGAGAGCGAAAGAACGGCCTGTGTGGTTTTGTTCTTCTGCATGCGGTTTGAAAGTTTTTTTTTGTTTGGTTTTTTTTGCACGTACGGCCATGCACGTACGAGCACGTAGTAGTAATTCAAAACACCTCACTGGAATGGAAAACGTGGGGACAGGAATACTGCACTGTAAATGGTGGAGTCTTGTAATACGCTGCCCCACCTGGAGGCGGCGCTACATGATACACATTTACATAGAGAATTTGCGTCCCACCACCCCCTTCCTCCCCAAGACCGTCTGCAAAGATAAAAACACCCCTATACATTAATAGTAAAAATGCTGATCCTATGCAGCATGTCTGGATATAATGGCGCCAGAACTGAAGGAAGAGTAGTGTGACAAACATACAAACACCGGTCCATGAATTTGAGTAACGAATAGCACAGTCGAGATGATTGATGAAGGCAAATGTTCAGCTGATGGCAAAACCGTAATTATGATCGAAGGTCACTTCCATGTCAAACCTTGTTCAATACATCAGAGACATTGATTTGTTTTTATCAGTATGTCATTTGTTTCATTATACTGTATGTAAAGTCTACATTTCATTCAATTGGATATTTATGATGAGATAATAATTCAAATTAATGTTGCGTTTTGAAGACGGAAAAAAGAGGAATGAAAGATGTGAAGTGAGCATGATTCTTGATGTTGTAGTTTTACCAGAAGGGGTTGCTGAAGACCTTGAGCACCCTGTGTGAAATTAGCGTCGCAAGACATATCGTGTGGATGGGGGCGAGACCGGAGAGGAGACGTTACTGATTACCCTTTTCTAGTTTTGGACGATTGTACATATCTCGTCCGATTAGATACATTTGAACGCTCCGCACACTATCACTCTTACCATGAATATCTGCCAATCATAAACATACACAAATCTTGCAAAGCTGATAAATCCACATGGCTACAGGTTATCAAATGTGCTTGTACAATGATTTTAGAGGGGGGGGGTGGAATTTACATTTGCACTGAAAAATATAATTTTGCCGAGCAGAGAGAAAACCATGTATTGTAGGTTTTTCCTTTTGTCATAAATTCTAGATGACTTAAAATATAGGTGAAGAATGCTCTAATACACTTGAAAAGAAGTACTCATTACATGAAAAAATACTTTTGTATTCAAAAACGCAACATTAATTTGAATATTATCTCATCATAAATATCCAATTGAATGAAATGTAGACTTATCATACAGTTATAATGAAACAAAATTGACATACTGAATAAAAACAAATCAATGTCTCTATGTATGAATCAAGGTTTGACATGGACATTTATACCTTTCGATCATAATTACGTGTTTGCCATCAGCTGAACATGCCTTCATGCAACATCTCGACTGGCTATTCGTTACTCAAAATTCATGACCGGTGTTTGTATGTTCTGTCACACCTACTTTTTCCTTCAGTTCTGCGCCATTATTTATCCAGACATGCTGCATAGGATCAGCATTTTACTATTTAATGTATTAGGGTTTTTATCTTTGCAAGACGCGTCTTGCGAGGAATGGGGTGGTTGCGGACGCAAATGCTCTAGTAAATGTGTATGCATGTAGCCACGCCTCCAGGTGGGCCAGCGTTATTTAACTTAAGGACTCCACATTTACAGTGCAGTATTCCTGTCCCCACGATTTTCCATTCCATGAGGTGTTTTTGAAATTACTACTACTCTCGTACGGTGCATGGCCGTACGTGCCAAAAAAAAAACCAAACAAAAAACTTTCAAACCGCATGCCAGAAACAACAACCACACACGGCCGTTCTTTCGCTCTCGCTCCTCCGTACGTGCAAAAAAAAAACAAAAAAAAACTTCAACACAACCACAACAGGCCGTTCCTCGCTCTCGTAAACAACGACTGGATTTGGGCATTGCGTTTATCAATAAATTGCCCGCAGAAGAAACGAGATAATTATTAGAAAACAGTAAGTCATCACTATCTGGAAAGCCGTACATGTAACCCGCTAATGGAGGAACGCTGGCTGAGGAACTCTCCCCAACGGCCACGCCCCACCAGCAACATGTCCTGTCATTGGTTGGTAAATAAGATGCCATAACTTGGGAAACACTTGTTCCGATTAATATCAAACCCTTGCAAAGGCACATCCTCAGGTCCCCCAGCAATATACCTGGCAAGTTTCAATTAGATCGACTAGTGGTTGTCGAGAAACAGCCGTCACAAACACAACACCACACACAACACACCACACAAACACACACACAACACACACACACATCACACACACACACACACACACACACACACACACCAGAAGCTGAATTATAGATAGATATGCAGTCGTATTTTTGCTTAATGCACGGTACCCGGGGGTTTTGTTTTGCCTATACAATCTGCAGTGCCTATACACCGCCCCAAATAAAGGTATGCGTCAGAAGAACGTGTTGCATGCTGGAACAAGATCGGCCCATCGGGGCGGGTGCTCTGCCAGTCACTTGTGAACGAAATCTTCTTCTCCAAATACATTTGATGCCTATGTATATCCTTGAGAATCTCTCACAGTCAAAAAGCATGTTGAATTAAACAGAATAATAGAGCTCTGCGATTATCTGATATTTGTATACCAATCCACTTCTTACTTCCATGAATGGATGGCTAAAAAGAAGCATCTCCGATGATAAATGATCCGGCATATTAGCAAGTATCCACCATGCGGAACCATAAACTGAATGTACAAATTCAGTTCCATGTTGATGCTGCCGGTCAACATCAGCTGGGTGCTGAGGAATATTGGTGATTCCCACATTCAAGACCGACAAAATCTTCAGTTATATACACCTTAATACATATGAAAAAAAAAACAATCAATTGACGGGAGTGGAGGGGTTTGGGCGGCACAAGGTGCACCCCCCCCCCACCCACCTAATCCGCCCCGGGTATCATAGATAGAAACAAGAAATTGTTACCGATCCTACAGAATTCTACTGGAGTCCTGTTACTCCAACCTTCAATTTAACAATTCCCAATGTCGTTGCTCATTAATGGCACAGTGGAAATGAACATAATGAGGTCTATTTAAAAATGAATTGAAAGTTAATCCACTTTTGTTTCCTGCCATTCAAGATATAGTGAATAATACAGACATTTGCTGACAGTCACTAAGTGCACACTTGTGCTCGGCCTCAGAGCCCCTTGCTTTCCCATGGGCGGCCTTGTTCGAGAGACTTGCAATGGCTCTTCTCACAAGTGATTTCAGCCAACTACTGCTCATTTTAACAACCTATGTTGAAACCCACCACCCACCTCCCTCCCTTTTCCCTTCCACCAACTCACCACGGTGGCCACTCAGCGGCCCAATAAGCTCTCCTTAACGTAAACGCCAGATGAAAATAATCCATAATTGCATAAAAATAAAGAGCTCTTTCTGACTGTCCAATGTGTCGTTTGAGTGTACAAATGTTGTACAAAGATCAACGAAAGAAGATAAACATTCCTTTCCCTGAGAAAGAGACAGAGGAAAAATTAGTCGACCACTTTGGTACTTGGTTAAAGTAGATTGTCCATCCAAAGTGGAATCAAGACATCTTGAATGGGAATTTGGCTTGGATTGTAACAGTTAAATCGAGAAGCCCTGAATGGTGCCACGCTAACAGGGCCACCGTGTAGGCTTCCTCCAGATATGGCATCTTTTCAGCGAAAACATATCAGGCATCTGCCAATTGTGTAGTGCGACATAAATTTGGTTTATCTGTATATTGCAGCCACTAAATCCATGAATAGCGAAAAGCCTGCAGGTCGCACTGTGTACGGGTGAGTAATGCCAGTGGAACCAGGCAAGACAATAAGATATTCAAGGATCACCGATTTGCCTGCTTTATGATATTTTTGCAAATCGCTCATAATCGCGAGAGGCGCAAGCGTGCCGTAACTCTGCTGACTCGCTTAGACTTGCACCTGCCACAGACCTGTACAAATACAGAAAGAAAAATAATTCTGCAGACAGGCGCTGCTGTCATTCGGAAATGTGTTTTCATAACCTCAATCTAACTTAGCCCCTGTAGGAGAAATCAATTGCTCTGGGTAATTTGCTATCCCTTGGAGTGAAGAGAGAGGTGGGGGCGTTCAAAAAGCAAACGTGAATGGTGGGGGGTAAAGTGCATAACTCCCACAGTCGATTTAGAACGAGCATGCATCTGCATGTTAAAAAACAGGACACAATAGTATGGAATAATGCCAGTTAATGCTGTGCACATTGACAGCAAACAACTCACGATCGAGATATGAATGATTTAAAATGCCAGTAGTTCCAATAAAATTTTAAAAGGCCCCTTTGACGGGGACTTTTGGGCCCATAAGATATAACTTGTGAAGCGCTTCTGCGGCTCTTTATAATTCTCGATTCCAAATGTACGAATTCCGAAGGTCTGTGATGTCTTTTCTTTTTCAAGCCTCTGGACTCCGTAGTGGTGATTGCTGACAAGTTACATTAGTGCACTGCAGATATCACACATTTCCAATGCCATCAGGACTAAGACAACGTCATATTGTCTTCATTTCACCAATGTTTTTAACCTTCGACATACACAGTTAGATTTAATGCAGGGAAAATTTCTGAGCTTGCCCAGCTGGGAAAAAGGAATTGTCTCGGGTATCACGTTTGAAGATCCTTTATGCATGTCATAATGCCCGCGTAGGAAGCGTGCCTGTGCCAGAACCAAAAGTTTGCGGCTTCTGGAAATCATCAAAGCATGCACTTCCACCTCGTATCTGCATCCCCTTGGTACGGGATTAAACAATGGGAACAATAGCTGCTTTTTAACTTTCCAAGAGACTCGGTATTAAGCAGAAAAAAAAAATCACATAAATGATTAAGTGGAGTAATAACTTATTGTGCATGGCACTGTATGCAGGATAGATCATTATAAGTGTTGACTGAGTGTCTAGTCAAAGTTCCCAATAATATCGGAGTCATGACAATAAAATGTGTAAGATTTGCCACAAAAAAAACTCACTGTTATGAAAATAATCCACGATGAAAACAAAGTGCATCCCTTAACTAGTATTAATGGCCAATGTTAGGATAAGGTTCTGGTTACGTTCAAACTGATTCCGTCTTCATTCGGTTGATTGTCCAGCTGGGTCATTCATAAATTTATAAATTGTGCATTGGTGGTTTGCAAGCAGGATGCTCACCACAAACATCATCACTTTGGAAAGAATGTTAAGTCAGGCCATCTTCGTCTGCAAGCAATGTAATAATGTGAATATGGGCTCACACTACCTTTGTTGAACCTTTCCATGAGCAAAGCAGCACATCCTGATTCTCTGCCAAAACGCTTGAGTGTGACCAGGAGATAAAGTAGCAGTTCATTACTTGACACAGCAGGATCAACCTTCAGAAAGAGGCAAGAGGGTCAATCACACAAAAGTACTCCTTGTTACTACATTGATTAACGATTTACCTCAGGAGCTTGTTCACTCAGTTCGGATACTTTCGGCATGGTGCGTGGAGACCTTGGAAAAGAAATGTTGCAGACTGGAAAGACTAACAAAGAAGGTATGGCAATGCAGGGTTTCAACTACAAAAAGCCATTTGCGGGTAAATATCCATCCAAAGACATACGTATTGGGTAAATTGTGTATATGGCCATAGTGAATGCCATACATCATAGTGTTATGTTTTTATATTAGTGTGATGTGCCTTCCATGATCCCTCTGCATCCCCCATTCCCCCCATATTAGATTAGTCCGATATGAACAGATCTCTGGGGAAATCATCGTGTATGAAACACGAAGTGGATATTGTCTGTAAGAGAAGGCTTGTTATTTCCTTATGAAAACTGCAAGGCACGTTCGGGTAGAGCGCATACCTCTCTGTGTTTTGATTCGGCTGATTATAGCTTACGTTTTGTATCTCACAATAGGCCGCATCTGTGATTCAGACCTGAACCAAAATTTAGTCGGCTTGGTTCTTGGCGCCGAACACCTCATCATCAAAGATTTCATCCGCGAATCCATCTAACTTTTGAGATATCGTGCTACTATATCGTTTTAGCCCCATCACTCAATGATGAAAGAATCATTTTTAAAAAATCTGACCGGATCTGATGGGATCTTCACCAAAATTGAATCATTCTTCTTGTTGCATACCCAACCTGTCCACCAAGTTCATCCAGTCCATCGAAAACTTGTTGAGATATCCTGCATGACAAAACAAAAACAAACAAGCAGTCAGTAGACTGTACTTACAAGATTGTCAACTTGACCCTGACCTTGTCTAAATAAAAGCTGTCTCTTAGAAATGGTTAGCGACGCCAAAACCAGAAGTTTCACATGATTCTTGCTACTAAACATTCAAAAATCGAATGTTTGACCTCAGCTGTGACCTTGGAACCTGTGACACGATTTTTGACCAAAAAATCTAATTCAGCCTAGCCATCACCCTCCTGAATCACGTGGTGTTGTAATTGACATTGCGTAGCTTCTTCCGCTCGAGTTATTCATTTTTGGGATGTTTTGACCTCACTTGTGACCTGACCTTTGACCGATTTGACCGAAAATCGAATCAGCCACTAGCCATCACCCCTCCAATCGCGTTGGAGAATGTACATGTGCCGTAGCTTCGTCCATCTCGAGTTATCGTGCCTACAAACAAAAACACAAGCACACAAAACACACAAACAGAGGACGGAAGTCATTCAATATACTACGAAAATCTTTAGATTTCGTTATTAGTAAAAATAGCATATCCTTCCCTTCAATTAATTTGGGTAGAAAATAAATATCTGGAGATAAACAACAAGTTTACAATTTGAAGAAGAAATCCAGACCGCAAAATCGGGCAGACAGCCTTGCCATAGGAATTACACAATCCAGTATAACCCTGTAGCAACCTGGGCAGACAGCTGTGACTGTGTTCAATTACTCACGAAAAATTTTCTAAGTTGTACCAAATTACCTGTAAAATCTCCTTTCTGTTATTTTTGTCTATTATATCATAATGTTTGGGTTAAATATTTTACCAAAACTGTGCTCAATATGGCTTCAAATGAAATGAATAGAGTAAATTTAATTATCGATTTCTGAGGTATTTATTTTTGATTTCTGAGAGACCTGCCTCATAATAGCTCCGAAAGACTTGCGGGACAAAATTGATCTAGGCAGGCAAAGGAAATGAAATCTTCGAAGCCTCTTACACACGTGTTTATTTCAGCAATGTCATTAGACTTTTGGACTTCATGTGATTAATCAATTTTCTGCCCCCCCCTCCCCCCCACCGAGGCTGCAAAAAATGCAGTAGCCGAGCAATTACACACCGCGTCTCCCACTACAGGGTCTCTGAATACTGGTTGTAACAGTCAGTATATTAGAACGATGAACACATGTAAATTGAGTTACCACTAATGTAACTTCATGGCAGTGTTACATCTTAATTTTGTCCAACGTGTAATATGCTCGCAGTAACTTTCAAGCATAAATCGTGATTTTGTCAATTTATTGTCTATTTCTGCTCACATATATGTTGGGTTAAATTGCTTAAATAGGATTAATTTTCAGTTTGGCAAGTTTCCCAGAAATACTATTCTCCTATCTGTGTGATTCGCTATCGGATGAACACTTGGGTTTATTATTGAGAGTCACTGCAAATGACAGTCAACGTGAAGCAAAAAGTGGGTTAAGCAATGGTTCAGGTCCATCGTGCTGTCCATCTTATCAGGTTATGATCGAGGAACAACTTATTCTCTCTTTCATTCTCTCTCTCTCTCTCTCTCTCTCCTTCTCTCCCTCTCTCTCTCTCTCTTCTTCTCTCTCTCTCTCTCTCTCTCTCTCTCTCTCTCTCTAATCGAGTGCAGCTGGTGGTCTGCTGGTTGCATCATTGGTTGGGGACGTGCTATGTGTGCCGCTATGCATGGTGTCCCCCTTACCAGACACTGGTGACTCATTTTGCCGATCCTTCGGAAGGCATGGACGGCTTGTAGTCAACCTCCTGGCTGTTATTTTAATTCAGCAGCCAACAGGGCTTGAACTCAGGACACCCTAGGAATCCAAGCCGCCACTGTGATATTGCAAGCGCATCTTTTAAGCCATGTTGTGTTTTTGAACTCAGGAACTTCCTGTATTATGGTTTGGGGGAGGTGCATTTCTGCGGTCACAATGCCAGCCACCATATACCACTAGAGCACATGACAACATGCGCAGGCTGATCAAACAAAATGTTTATTATTTGGTAATGTTGACTTTTTATTTACATTTATAGTTTTATATTTTTGTAGCATGATATCAGTAGTTCTATGAATAATAGATATGACAGTCAATTTGCACGTTTAATATCCGTACATGTGTGTGACTCTGAAATAATTTACAAGTTTGTTGATCTCGATCGTGACAATGTGTGCGATGGAGATGTGTTTGGTATGTGAGTATTAACTGCGGCTGTTGTTAGGCGAACGTCAAACAAGGACCGGTTTGAACTACTTCATTCAACAAGTAATACTTTACTTGAGTTTTAAAGACATTATAATAGAGGACACGATCTAAATGATAAGCGTTTAACATGTATATGTGTGGTTATGAATAGAAGTTGATGTAAAGTGAGCCTTGGATAGTGGTGATAATAGAACATGATTGGATAATAAACTAAGAATATTAATGTAATTTAGAATTTTCTTGTACTACTCTTATAAGATAAGACATCTTGTTTATTATGTAAACCTTATGGATTTCGTTTAAAATTATTCTACATTTAAGGACCCATGATAATCACTGTTTTAATATGAGGGTAGAGAGTGTAAATTTATAACACAAATTGACCGTGTCACACGTAAATGATAGTAGCGTATCACAAAATACCTACAAGGTTATATGACTATAAGTGTTAGATTTAATATATTCCTATATAGTGATAATAATTATGTGTATTAATACGTTTGAGAATTAGTTATGTATCTGATATATAGATTTATGGTGATATGCAAGCATGTAATAATGATAGTCTTATGAATGTGGGATGTGGATGATTGTACAGAAGTATATGACAGAGTTGTGAGAGGGGATATGTGGAGAGTTCGTTATTTAGGTAAGTGGGAATGTGAGCAAGTGAACCGATGGGGTCTGCTGGTTAATGCATTGCTGTGCACAAGATTGCTGATTGACACCCTGCATTCTATGTGATCAATAAATGCGCGTATCCCATTTGAACTGTGATGCTACTCGTGCAACATCGTCTATTACAATTGTAGAGAGACGTTTGGTGTTGGTGTAATAAGGAACTGCTCATGTGATTATTGGTACTAAAAACTGTTGTCTTGATTTAATTGTTTAAAAGCGAATAGTATAATAAAGAGTCGATATAGTTATGTTTGAGTATAAATCGAGTAGTTGAGGAGATAGAAGTCATACCTCTAAACTGTACTGAAGTTTGAATTGTATGTGGGGTATTGATTGGTCGTGTAAGTTTCTATCGGAATATATCTCTTTGTTTTAAGGCTTCTTCATCCACATACGCTGTAGTTTGAATTATGGAGATCTCACTTTGTTTTGTGTGTGGGCGTGTAGAAGAGAGAGAGGTTCGTAGCAATTGGTTGGTTACCGAGAGCTCTAGTTTGTAACCTTTTCAGTGGTTTGTCCTATTTTTGGTATGCTTTAGAGGAATTGGTGGATCACCTAAGTAGTGTTTCATTACATATCTATACTTACTTTCGATAGTAAGAGATAAGCAGCTAGATTAGATTAGGATAAACTGCTTCGGCGGACCATTTGCTTCTATAGCATGCATATCACATGTCAATTTGGCGTGAAGACGCGATACCTTGTAATTTGTGGGACGATGCCTTCATT
>CM068959.1:83274104-83291165 GCA_035128595.1 Eptatretus atami | reverse complement strand
TTAATCACCATTCGGATTTCTCTTGTCAGAGGGTTTTTAAGAAGTTAGAAGATTTTTAGTCGAAGTTCGTAGTATGATTAATGACAGCGCGTCGTTGTTATTTTCTTATATTGGTCCATCTCTATCTCTTACTCTTGTAGCAACAGCATTTTTGTGATTTGATTTAGAATGAGACTCAGAGTAAGTCATCAGCTCATAGATAAGTCACCAGCATATCAATAACAATCCGTCCATCTTGTCATATTGTCAGATTTAATTGTAATTTGTGAACATTGTATGCCAAATCATTCCTGATCAGGATCTGCCAAATCTATAACATAAGTTCAGTTGTTGATGAAAAAGCAGTTATAATTTAAGTGTTGATTAATCTCCAATTTGGGGGCCACCACATCATTGTGCCCACAGCCCCACATTGTAAATCCGGCCCTGGGTGCGGTGATTGTACATGAGGTGCAAAGAAGGAAGTGGAACGATGTGGATCAGGAGGTGTTGAAATAGAGGAAAGAAAGTGTGAGAGGATAGTCCTAATCATGAGTACAAGAGGTCTGTATGTGTAATTACTAATGGGCGAAGGAGGCATTTGGTCTGGTGTCTCCCACTCATAGATGGACTCTGTTCTGTTCCATTCCACTGCTCCGTGACCACTGGAACAACAAAGGGTGGGTCAGATGTGAGAGAAGAGCTGGCGGGCCAGATGGGAGAAAAGAGCAGAGAAGAGGTTGAGCCAGGTCAGAGATGGCAGGCAGGCCAGATCAGAGAGAGAACCAGAGAACAGAGCCGGCTTTTATAACCTCCCGGCGTGGGCGGCGCTTGAGAGCGGAACAGGCAGAGTGATGGATGTTCTACAGTGCCCTCATTGGTGCACAGATGCTTAACATGGCTTTGGCTCTGCCCAAGCGAGGATTTTTCACTGGAAATGGCCTCATTTGCTCTGCGCTTTGACACGCAACTCATATCCGAGATTAACATGGGTGGGGTATTTGGTCACGCAGCTCCGCCGTGAATGCTCCTCCTCATCGCCACTGGTCCCAAAAGGTGATGGTGGTCATTAGTGTTGACTGTGGTTGAGCGACTGCAGCCGTGGTGTAGTGGTTGTGGTGCGGCGAGTTTGTGGTGGAGGCGGTTGTGGTTGTCATGGCGTCAATGGTGAGTATAGGCAAGTTTGAGTTGAGATCAGATGATGTGTGTATTATTATGAAGGCATTGTGATGGTTGCAGAAATGTTGTAGCATTGGGGTTTGAGTTCGGCGAAGGTCTGAGATGAGCATTGGTTGGGTAATGGCATGGGGTTTGAACGGGAAATGGCATGCTACGCTAATGAACTGCCTGTTGTTATGCCTGTTGTTATGCCCCTCTGTCATGCAAGCATGACAGAGGGGTCGTGTGTGAAGTAAAATAAGTAAAGGATAAAGAATGGGAATAAAGACTTGCCTAAAAGCCCTCACAACGCATTTTGTCCAATAAACCCACGAGACATAAGGGAAGGGCTATCTAAAATGAATACTGATAAAATAACTGTCTTGGGACCGCTATATGTTGTGTGCAATTGCTTAAGTGAGAGTGCTGGCTTTGCAGAACCGCAACAGTATAAAGGGGTTGAAACGGTGTAAAGGTCTAAAAGGTGCATTTCCAAGAGTACGTAAGCTCTGGACATAATTAATAGATGTAGTCATGGTCCAATTATCCATAATTAATAGCCATCTCATGGTCCAACTCAAATTCAAATAGTATGCAATTAATAGATGTACTCACATTTCAATAGTGCATAATTAACAGACATACTCACGTTTTAATATAATGTAATTAATGTACCTACTTATGTTCCAATGAAACTTAATTAATGGACATACTCACATTTCAATAGAACTTAGTTAATGGACATACTCGCATTCCAATGAAACGTAACAAATAGACGTAGTACTCACATTTGTACAAAATTAATAGACATCCGAATCCAGATTCGGATCTTCATCATAACTGAATCAATTCGTCCTTGTCACACAACCAACCTACCCACCAAGTTTCATCCGAATCCGTCTACAATATTTTGAGATATCATACAGTATAGTTTTTAGCCCCATCTCTCAAAGGTGAAGAATCACTTAAAATTCTAGGATCTGGATCCGGATTCGAAGCTTCATCAAAATTATGGGTTGCTGTCTTTGGCCCACAACCTACATATACAAAAAACAAAAATTCAGAATGATTGCTTGAAAATTGTGGCCAAAAATCGTGAGACAAACAGACAGAGAGACAAACAGGCAAACGCTTCAGACGAACATACTTGGTGAAAAAATATTTTCGCCAGGTCATAACAAGACAAACGCTGTGGACCAACATACTTGGCAATAAAAAAGTTTGACAAGTAACAAATGCAACAGACCAACGTACTTGGCAAAATTATTTTTCCAAGTAACAAACAAACAGACCCAAATGTAATACCCTCTCGTCTGTCTCGGGAAATAATGCAAATGTTTTTTTTATCCATCAATGTACAATATATAATGAATACAATATATATAGATATATAGATATAGCATATATACATATATATGTTGTTGTTCTTCTTTCGGCTGATCCCGTCAGGGGTTGCCACAGCGGATCATCCGTTATGATCCGCATACTGATTTGGCATAAGTTTTACGCCGGATGCCCTGTCCTGACGCAACCCTGGTCGCCTCTTACGACACAGGGATAAGGATTGGGTTTCGCCATGATTCCGGGCTGCCCTACACCCTCTCATAGCACGGCCTTCCGGGCTGCCCTACACCCTCTCATAGCGCGGCCCAGCGCAGAGCACCCGTCCTCAAGCGATCCTCCAACCCAAGCCTCCGAGTAGCCGGATTACAGGCGCACGCACTACGCCCGGTATATATATATATGTATATATATTATATATATGTATATACGTGTACTCTTAAGTCCCGAATAAGCGTGGGGGTCTGAATAAGCATGTAGGGTGGAGCATTATCCAAATTTTAATAAGAGTAGAGGGCGAATAAGCATGTAGGGTGGAAAATCCAAAAAAAGTCTAATAAGCTGCAGGTCCGAATAAGAAGGAGGGTGGAAAAACCAGAACGTGAAAATATAGAACAGTATTTTATTGTTCAAATACATACATTACATCAGGACGACACATCTCTCGACGGGACAACATTGTCACCCTACACGCTCGCCGGTGAAATATGACCTGAGGGTGGCGAGAACGATTTTTTAATAAGCGTGTAGACCGAATAGAGGCCTGTAGGGGGGATTTTCACCTCGAAAAAAAAAAAGCGTGCATGCACGCTTATTCGGGACTTGAGAGTATATATATATATATATATATATATATATATATATATATATATATATACTGTATATATATATATATATATGTACATATATGTAATATATATATATTATATATTATATATATATGTATATCTCTATTATAATACCAAGCTTGCACACTAAAAACTCGGCTCGCCGTCACACGATCGCTATGAAATTGCTGTGGCACTTAGCGGACATGCCGACAATGTTGGGAAGTCTTGGCGTTCCATAGTACCACTTGCATTTTGCACAATGCATATTTTTGTCATTCCCCGTGTACGGTCTGTCGTCTGCTACCAGCTATGTTGTACTGCTATCCCATGCATGTGCACGGGTATCGCTAGTGTATATATATATATATATATATATATATATATATATATATATATATATGTATATATATATATATGTGTATGTATGTATATATATATATATATATTGTTAGCTTGTTTTCATATTAATCACAAGTACTGTACTTATAATTATATTGAAAAAAAAAATTCAGTTGGAGTGCGTTGAACTATTGTGTCACTTTTTAAACGTCCCTTGGAGCTCAATTGCCGGCATGCTCCGCATTAAATTATCTCGTCTGAGTTTAATTCCCTTGTTTCAATAGGCTTGCACTGTTCATTCGCCATATCACTCAACTGAGATCTCTTGCTATACCAAATTAACATTTGTTTAATGTTTAACATTTTTTTCTACTGCCCTTGGAGTCAATTGAAAAATCTTTAGTGGTCGAGTTCATATGTTATTGTTTTATAATCACTTCAGGCTGTCAGCTCAGCAACATCACAAGTTTACCTCCTCTCTTCAATCATGTTCACATCCAAAAGGTGACACAAATGATTATTTTAGTTTTGGTGCAAAATTATCAGTTTATCCTTCAAGAGTTTCAATGGTTTTTGCAAGTTCAAGTTTTATGTAAGAAAGGAACTTTGCTCTGACATCAGCCTGTTATATATCATTTTAGGTGAATGCTTTGTGAAAATTATGCCCCATTGTTGGTTTTGTGGCAGCTCCACATTGATGAAAACCACCTGCAAGAAAATAGCACACCATTTTCTCATTTTGCAGACAACCCAGCTGCCAGTATGAATTAGCTTTCCCAGCTTGTAAGTATGCCTTAGAAAACTGCTCGTGAGACTCAAAAAGCCAGAAGCAACTTACAATGAGCCAGTAAACTTTCTTGTGCAATAAAAAGCTGGTCATATTGAAAAGTATGCTAATATGGAAATTGCTCTGAATTCCATTATGGTTTGTGTGGAATGTGTTTTTGTGTTATTATTTTCTAAGGATGATTTCCAGCAAATAGACAAATCTACGGTTGCATTTGATGTCTCGTGTAAAAATGTTGTATTTGAATCGAGAGGAAACTACTGTAGAGTGAAGAGGATAAACAGATGAACCCTTTATATCAAGTGCTAAAAAGGTAATTGTTCTTTTATGGCATGTTGGCATTAAACCAGATTTAGTGACATTATGGTTAGGTGTTTATCTGAAGACAAGTGCGTGTGTGTTGTTTGCTGTGTGTGTGTATGTCTTTGGTTGTTGGCTTCATATGCAGGTTCAGAAGATGGAACGGAGTCCTCCCAGGTCTTGATGTATCCACCTCCATTTTAGTAAGGGATTGCGATTCTTATTCTCATCAATCAAGCTGTGAATCAAATTCTCAAATGGATCAAGCTGTAACATTTTCTTATTCTCAAAGTTTTGCTCTGAGGGCTCTTTTCAGGAGTGTCACCAAGCCCCAGACAGCCTCCAACTGGAGTTTGTTTGAAGTAGTATTCCCATGGATGGTTATTCCATCCATCCATCAGGAACATACTCTGTGCAGAGCGTTGGTGCTGCCTAAGCAGTCTCCTTGGCGATTGGGCACAATTCTGGACAGGTCACCACTCCGACAGAGGATAACAGCAAGCTGACACTCATTTTGCCAACCTCAGAAGGATGACAGGCAGAGTCAACCCCACCTGATATTAATTCAACAGCTGAGTGGGATTTGAACTCAGGACCTTAGGATCCCAAGCCCACCACCCGAACCATTAAGCCAACACCAGGCATATGGATGGTTATTAAGATCTCCTTGAGGTTCTTCTTTATCATTCCTGTTGCTCCAATTATCACTGGTGTAATTTCGGCACTCTTCAGCTTCCAGCCACTCCAATGAGGTTATTTAGATCTCCTCTTCTTAGCCATTCCCATGAGCCTTCTTTGTCTCTGCCTAATCTGTCCATCTCTTTAAAAAATATATATATATTCTGCTATTTTATCGTTATTCCAGTTGATATTTCACTTTATATTTTTCTTTTGTCATTTTTGCAATCATCGGAGATGTATTTATTGCTATTTTGTTTTCACATGACATCTTCTTCTCCCATCTGCCTTTCAAAAAAAATTTGCTAGGTTGGTTCAGGCTACCTTTTCTGGCTTGCTGTCTTCATGTTTGCATACAAATTGGATTTGGTAGTCTGTTGAACTTTTCAGGTACTCACCAATCTGACAGTTGTCATTCTGTGCACTTGCTTGAGCTCGATCAGGCCGCTGCCTCCTTCTCGTCTTGGTAGGTATGTTCTTGAAATGCATTGTTTTTTGTAGAACATTTGGTGGATGGTGAGTGTTTCCGGAATCATTATTCACAGATAACGCCGATGACCACCGATTCTGATTCAGCAGACGTGAAACACGTTTATTCCAAAAGCAGCCATGACACACACACAACACCAGCTGCGCATACGCAATGCAAGAAGGCTTGGGCGGCCGTGCCGCTCGTGACAATGACAGTTAAAGATCAATATCGTTACATCCTTCCCCTTTTGTTGTTCAACTGTCTCTGGCGGGATCACCGTGTGTACAGACTCTTGGAACAGTCGGATGTGCTTCACTGATGAGTTGGATACTGACAACATGCAAAATATAGGCACACATCGTGAACAATTAAATAGTAAAACACAAGTGTCTACATGAGAATTATTGTTTATGATAGGAACTCTGCAGGGGAGGAGAGGTTCCCAGCACATCACTCCCTGACTGGGTCTTCAGCACCCGTCATCCATGGTGTCTGTGTAGTCCTTGAAACGGGCTGGAGTTTAATGACTCGTCAGATCTAGTTGTCTTAACTGGTACGGACTGCAGAGCTTTTCCCGTTGTGCCACTGGTGGTTTTCCCAGAATTGTTTGGGGCCCTGTGATCAGCACGCCCTTGTCTGTCTTTGGAACAGTTTCTGGGTGTGACTGATCATCGTCCTCATAGTCTGGGACCTGGATAGGGTCAGCATCTTCATTAGCTGTGGTTGCGCCGAGAGTTGGTTTTTCATTTGTGCGGCGCAAGTGGACACGGTTGCGTCTGTACGAGCGTTTGCCGTTATCCACCAAATATGATCGCTCGTCCAGCTGCTTGGAGATGACTGCTTTCTGCCACTTCTCTTCCCCTTTGGTGAATGGTGCATCCTGACAACATCACCTCTCCAGTGGCTGAAGGTCACGAGCCGACCTGTTGTAGAACGCGGCCTGCTCTTCTGTCGCCGATGCAGACGCAACTTTTCCACTGCTCTGTCAACAGTGCGTGGCTGCAACAGAGTTCCTGCCATCGGGAGGAGGGTGCGCGTCCTTCTATTCATCATGCGCTGGGCAGGGCTGCTGTCAATCCTTCGTTGGCGTGTTGCGGTGGTCAAGTATAGCCAAATATGGGTCGCTGCCAGCTTTCTTGGCACGTCTCAGGAGACGCTTGGCTGTCTTGACAGCTGACTCAACCTTGCCGTTGGCCTGGCTGTTCCCAGGACTGGTGGGCGATGCTCAAAGTCCCATTCTTTGGCGAAAGCAGCAACTCAGTTGACTCAAACTGAGGCCCATTGTCACTGACAACCACCTCTGGAGTTCCATAGCGAGCGGAGTGGGCCTTGAGCTTTCTGATGACAGTGTCTGCCTTTGTGTCCGGTTGTAACCTGTCCACCTCCAGAAATTGCTGAAATAATCGACTGTGATTAAATAGTCTCTTCCATCTTGAGCGAACAGATCGCTGGCGATCTTTCCCCACGGTCGGCTGGCTAACTCATGTGACATAAGTGTCTCTTTCCGCTGTGCTGTTTCATGCTCTCTGCAGATATCACAGGCTCCAATCTGCTCTTTGATCTCGCTCGACATGCCTGGCCAGTATAAACATTCTCGAGCACGGCGCAAGCATCCATCTGCACCAATGTGAGACATGAATTCGGGCTCGCATCTCAGCCCGGAGACTAGCTGGAATGATGATTCGATCTCCTTTGAAAAGGAGAGCATCTGTTACCGTGATTTCATCCCGCATGCTGAAGTAGGGCATCGCCACTGCGGGGACATCTGCACGTGCCTCTGGCCAGCCCTGTAGGACAACCCGTTTTAAAGTCTGCAAGGCTTCATCCTCATCTGTCGCCGCTTGGATCGCTGCCAAACGCTCAGGTCGTATGGGAAGGAACTTTGCCATGTTGACTTGCTCGAATTCGCACTTGTCTCGGTCACTGCAGGGCAGGTATGCTCTAGACAGCATATCCCAATGTGCATTTCTCTGCCTGGCCTATATCGGACTTCAATCTCGTACCGCTGCAATCTCATCAACATGCCTTGTAGACGACGTGGCGCACTGGCCAGTGGCTTTTTGACGATAGTCTCTAATGGCTTATGATCACTGTGGACAACTGTGAGACGGCCCCGTGTATATGATCGAAACGTTCCATCGCGAAGACAATGGCCAAGAGCTCCTTTTCGATTTGCGCGTATCTCGTCTCGGTGTCTGTCAGGGCTCTGCTGGCAAAAGTCAGTGGGCGTCCTCCTTGGAGCAGGTTGCACCTCGCCCTTTCTCACTGGCATCGCACTGCACGACAAGCTCTTTCTGTGGCTCATAATAGGCCAAGACAGGTGTCGTCGTTACAAGTCGCTTGATCTCAGCAAATGCACTAGCTTGTGGCCTGTCCCAGTGCCACTCTATGTCTTGCCGAGTCACAAACGAATCGGCTCGAGGACGTCGGATAGCCTGGGCATGAACTTTGCAAGTAGTTGACAAATCCAACCAGGCGCTGGACTTCATGGACGTCTTTTGGTTCTTGTAGTTTGGTGACGGCCTCGATCTTGTCAGGGTCTGCCTTCAGGCCATCAGCGCTGATGACATGGCCCATCAGTGGCACCTCACTTTTGCGCCACTCGCATTTCTTCTGGTTAAGGCTAATGCCTTTCTCCTGGCAACGCTGCAGAAAGGCACGCAAATTGCTGTCATGGTCGACTTTTGCTTCTTCAATGGAGGCGCCTTTTCCAATGATTGTAATGTCATCTCTTATTACTATCGTGCCTCCCAGACCCAGCAGCGCTTGCTGTAGGCGTTTCTCAAAGATTTCCGATGCGTTCTTTATTCCAAAAGGGAGACGATTGACTTGTATCGCCCACGTGGCGTCTGGAATGTCGTCAGCAGGCTTGATGCCTCATCAAGCTCGACGTGCCAGTAGCCTGATGCCAAGTCAGCCTTTGAAAATACTTTGGCACCTTGTAAATCTGGCAAGATGTCCTCTATGATTGGAGAGGGTGATGTTCACGTTTGAGAGCTCGGTTCAACGGTCGGGTCAATGCATAGTCTCAAATCGCCCGACTTCTTTGTGCAGATGACAAGTTGGCTGACCCAATCGGGTCGGCTGGTCCACAGGAGTAAGCACTCCAAGATCTTGCAGACGGTCCAGCTCTGCTCTCAATCTGTCCTTCAGTGCGATGGGTACCCGACGTGGTGGCGAGATGACTGGCGGAACTGTTGGGTCAGTTTCAAGATGGGCCTTCCCTGGTAGTTTGCCCAGACCATCGCCAAAGACATCTTTGTACTCCTCGAGAAGTTCGGCCGTAGGGTAAGTCTTATCCCTCACGCAACTCTCTTGAATTCACTATTGTTAACAGTGATCAGTCCCATGTGTTGCACTGCTTATGCAGCCAGGAGTGGGGCCAAGTTCTCTTTCACTACAATGAATTCCACAGAGTATTTCTTTCTGTTCTGTGGATATGTGTAGTTTCAGCCTTGTGGTGCCCAGTGGCTTCACCTCACTTTTATTCCACATAAGGAGTGTCTTCTTGCATGGGTCACGCTGGCATCCATTTTGTTACTTGGCTGGTAGCAAGTTTGCAGATGCACCACAATCTATCTGAAACTTCACTGGTGTTTCATCAATCAGCATTTCAGCACATATCTCATCTGTGCCATCAGTCACAGTGCTAACAATTTCTCGCATTGTTATGCAGTCAATCCACTCACAGTCACCAGATGAGCTGCCTCCATCCTGTATCATGTGGATGTTCGCCCTCCGACACTTTTTTGCAAAGTGATTTTCCCATTGCATTTTTTGCACGTTTTTCCCATGCTGGGCACTTCTCCTTACTTCTGATGTGCTTGCAGCCACAAAATTCACATCGTCGCTGCTTTGTTCTGATGGGCGTTTGGTAAATCTTGTGACGAACGCTTGGTGTGTAGCCTTTTCCTTTGTCTCGCTGCTGGACCCGGTGCACGGTTTGTGCCTCCGGCACCTGTGGCTCCGAACTCTTTGAGACGGCTGCGAGATGCCTCCATACTCTTTGCAAATGGATATGCACTTTTTCAGTGAGAGGTCTCGCTCCAAAAGTCGCTTTCTGGTGCTCTGGTCAATTATGCCTATCACGATTCTATCTCGAACGAGACTGTCATGTAGCTCGCCAAAGTTGCACGTCTTTGCCAAGGTTCTCAGGGCAGTCACATAATCATAAATGTTCTCATCAGGTCTCTGGTCTCTTCCGTTAAAATGGTATCTTTCAAAAGTTTCATTGACCTCACCTATAAAGTGATTGTCAAATTTCCTGATGAGCGTGTCAAGATCTTTTGGTCCTCGGCGGCATGGTCATCGGTTTCCGGTTCGAAGGTCATGCCGTTGTAGATCTTGAGTGCGGACGGGCCGATGGAATGCAAAAACATCGCCGTCCTGTATTCCGGTGGTTCACTGGATAACTTTGCAACAATCGCGTAGTTTTCCCACTGTTGCCTCCAGCTTTTCCAGTCCTCCAGTGGAGCACTGACGGTGTCTAAAAAACGGCGGTGGGGACACTCCATTGTCGATGCCCGGGCCACGGACATGTCGCAACAAACAGCTCAAAATACACGTCAGTGGGTGCGTGTCGGCGCCGATCAAGTCGTCAGGAGGCGTGCTCTGGTGCTCTACCTCGCTGCCACCATGTTTCCGGAATCATTCATTCACAGATAACGCCGATGACCACCGATTCTGATTCAGCAGACGTGAAACACGTTTATTCCAAAAGCAGCCATGACACACACACACAACACCAGCTGCGCATGCGCAATGCAAGAAGGCTTGGGCGGCCGTGCCGCTCGTGACAATGACAGTTAAAGATCAATATCGTTTACAGTGAGGTTTCCTTGTTTGTTATTTAGTTTATTTCTTTCCGCTTGTGGCCACTTTATTATTCCACAGCTGAACTGGAATACTGGTATTGCTGGTGGTTAATGGCTTTGATTTTGTTTCTCGGGAGATATATGTTTTCAGTATCAGCATTGTTCTACACAGGTATTCTTTGGCAATTGCTTTGCACATTTGTTTGTGACATATTTGGTGGCCTTCTTCAACTCCGAGGTATTTGTATGATGCTTCGTTTTCTCGTTTCTGTATTGTTGTATTTGTCTATTTTTATGTGTATGTTTTTGTTTGCTTACCTTACACAAATGTGCACTTTGCACACTTACCTTGGCCAAATTCCATTTGAATGTTGTCCGAGTACCGTTTCACTAATTTCAGTGTGTTCTACAAATTTTTCATCATTTGATGCAAAGAGCTTTAGATCATCCATGTACATTGGATGTGTCACCTTTCTTGTCGCTTTCGACATTCTCTTATTGGATGTTTGTGGTTATCCATATCCTTGCTCATTAATGGGTTTGTTCTGTGGGTCCAGGGCCAGGCAAAACAAGAAGGGCAAAGGCTATCACCCTGGAAGATTCCACGTTGTATCTTCACCCCTGGTATTCAATCTTTCCTTCCGTGTGCTCTAATATCAATGTGGTATTTCAAAGCTCCATTGCTTTCTCAATGAGTTTATTATTTGGGGGTTGATCTTGTACAATTGCATACATTTTATCAACCATGAATGTGGAACACTATCAAAAGCTTTTTGTTAGTCTATCCATGCTGTGGATAATTTGGTTCTTCTGCTTTTACAGTTTTCGAGTATGGCCTTGTTTAGTAGTAGGTGGTATTTTTTTCCATAGAATCCTCTTTGCATCCCTTCTAATCTGCCTCTAGCGCACCTTGCTGCGTTTTGTGGTGGTATATCATTTATGTGATGATTCCCATCAGAAATCTTGTGTTGTTTGTGGACATGTTATTGATTTGTACTGTCGAGTCCATGCCGGTTGAGACCGACCTGGACGGATAGCCAAAACAGTTCTGCCTTTGGAGGCGTACAGCTGAGTTCCCTGGATATTAATGCACACGTGGGACAGGAGGTGGCTAAGTACATACCAGACGTGTTCACCAGGATGGAGGACAAGGGTTTATACTCAAACCCACAACGAATAAACAGACACAAGCAATCGTAATAAATCAGGTTTTAATGAACATAAATCAAGTATTCATAAGATGAATAAATTAAAACGTAACAATGAAAATAAATTTAAGCAAGAGGTAATGAAACGTGAGGTAATTTACAGCCTAAAGTTGAGGCTCCTCGACACACAGTTACAAAAACGGACAAGGGGAAGAGATAAAACGTAAGAAAAATCCCTCTCTTTATTCTGGTGCTTATCTTTGTCCAGAGATGGTCTTTTAGAGCTTCATGATAGACCGTGTCGTCCTGCGTGGGAAACCGCACCCGAAAATGTGCCAAGCCGCTCTCTGGGCGGGAAACATACGTGAGGTATTCGTGTAGCAGTATTCAATGACAGGGCTCAGAAACCTCCATGCAGCTTCTTTTCACAAACAAATATGCCGACCATTCCTCTCTTGCACCAGGTTTGTTCACCACGATTGCCCACCTTCCTCCTTGACCAGATGACGAGACAATTTCTGAGGCCCCGTGATAAGGTCACGAGGCACGATAAGGTCACGAGGCACACACATACATGCTTCATGACTCAGCCGAACAGTCAATGGCTTGCGTTTTGCTCCAAACGCATGAACAAATTCGCCTCAGAATTAACACGAGAATCATACAGCCTTCTTCACCATGTTGAGGGGAATACTTTTGCCTCCAATTGCATACCTCACACAACTCTCCTCTATCCCGAACCTTCTGACGTCATGCACATCCATCATCCACCCCGGTGTATGGTTTGCTAGTTGTCATTCCTGGAGGCAGGGTTTTTACCTGCTGGGAATGCTCGGCTCAGTTGTTGTTGTTTTACGTATGTGATTCCTTTTTATCGCCGGTCTTGTAAATGCAAAAACATAGGAAAAGGTCACAGGGGGTAATCACATACTGGGAGAAATTAGCCTTAAACCCTACTTAATTAACACAGCACTGCCCCCGTGCCGTGACACGTAACAACTTAAGCTGACCGTTTTCCCGACTTAAATTACATCGAGATGCTTCCTGCTCATCTATGGACCATGCTACCCTATAAAATCCTACCTTTACTTTTAAATTCCTCAATCTACCTCACAAACATAACAATACTTCTGAAGTAGTTGGGTTTCTCCAGATTTTGTGTGAGGGTTGTTGGTTGTTATTGTTATCTCAACAAGTGTATTTCGTTAGTTGTTATCTACATATGGGGTTTCAAAATCTGGAGCGGAGTCCACCCATGGCTCAAGGTATGTACCTCCGTTTTAGTAATGGATCACAATTCATGGACGAAGTTGTGAAGTTTTCTATGATGGTTCATGGACAAAGTTGTGTGTGTGTGTGTGTGTGTGTGTGCGTGTGTGCGCACACGCATTCACATACATGGTTTGCGTGACAGCTCTTCTATGAAATGTAGACACAGTTTAAAGATAGTATTTTTACGGTTGTGGGGGTAGATGGAGGAATTTCATAGCAAAGTTAGGATTACATGGAGTTGCTTGATCCATGGACGTGTAGGAGGCATCTCGATGTAAATGAAGTCGGGAAGCTGTGAGCTTAAGTGTTACTTGTCACCACAAGGATGGTGGTGCTGTGTTAATTAGATAGGGATTAAGGCCAATTTCTCCCCCGTATGTAATAGCTTCCTGTGACCTTTTCCTACGTTTTTGCATTCACAAACCAGCAATGAAAGAACTACATCTATCGATAATTCCAGCAATCTCTGTGTGTCTGTGACCGCTGTTTCTCGACAACCACTGGTCCAATCTAATTGAAACTTGCCAGTATATTGATGGGGACCTGAGTATGTGCCTTTTCAAGGTTTGATATTAATCGGCCAAGTGGTTCCCAAGTTATGGCCATTTATTTACCAAACCAATGACAGGACACGTTGCTGCCTAGGCGTCGCCGATGGGGAAAGGGCGCCATTTAGTTACCAATGACAGGACACGTGCTGCGTAGGCGTGGCCTGGGGAAGAGATCCTCAGCCGCGTTCCCCATTATGGGTTACAACGTATGGACTTCCGGATAGTGCTGACTTACTGTAGTCTAATAATTTCTCGATTTCTTATGCGCATTTATAGATGAACACAATGCCCAATCCAGTCGTCGTTTACGAGAGCGAAGGAACGGCCTGTCTGTTTGTTTGAAAGATTTTTTGTTTTTTTTTGCACGTAAGGCCACGCACGTACGGCCACGCACGTACGGCCACGCACGTACGGGCACGTGAGAGCGAAGGAACGGCCTGTGTGGTTGTTGTTTCTGGCACGCGGTTTGAAGGTTTTTTTTTTTTTTGCACGTACGGCCACGCACGTACGGGCACGCGAGAGCAAAGGAACGGCCTGTGTGGTTGTTGCCTCTGGCACGTGGTTTGAAATTTTTTTTTTTTGCACGTACGGCCACGCACATACGGGCACGCACGAACGGGCACGTGAGAGCGAAGGAACGGCCTGTGTGGTTGTTGTTTCTGGCACGCGGTTTGAAAGTTTTTTTTTGTTTGCACATATGGCCACGCACCTACGGGCATGCACTAGTTATTAGAAAGATGTCATCGGTCACGTGCCATGGTGGCCATATTGTATTTCATGAAAACCTTTAAAATGCATCTCCTTCATTTTTTGATCGATTGAGTTCAACTTTGCATAATCCGGTCCGGCCTGCCATTGTCATTAATGTCATCGCTCACTCGGCCAATCAGAGTGGGGTGTATCGGTCCCCGGCATCACTGCCAGCGGTTTTCATTTATTTTATTTGTATTTATCAATGCCGAAGTGACAAGTCTTATAATGAAAAAATATCAAACAAAACGAGGAAATTGCACATTTTCAGTGAGTTTTCCCGCCTATTGCACTGCAGAACAACACGTGGCCAACGCACACGATTGGGCCCTGAACTTTGTTCAAGTCGATTGGTATAGGAATATGATTGCATGTGCAGAAATGAAATAAACACTGCGAATATTGTAGAGTGCTCGCCAAGTGGCTTAAACACTCCACCGAAACAGTTGATAAGAAATGGCTTGATTGGCACACAATTATCAATCACCGAATCATCATATTAAATATACACCTCACTGAGATGCTCAAAATGTCAAATATGTCTGAAATCAACAAATGAACACTTTTTTTTAGGAGTAGGAACTGCTGATAAGTTCGATTCTGGAGCTTCAATTTTGTAATTCAGCTTCGTTTAAGACATTCTGGAGGTTATCACATGTGCAGAAATGAAATATAGCCACGAACCCTGGCATCTCTGGGCATTTATAAGCATTGCAGTGTCCCCAGTGATTCGTAGCGCTGATGAACTGGCATTCGATAATATGAGTGAGGAAAGTGAAAAAAAAAACTTTATCATTAAGAAATTGTTGCGGCCTGTTCCAAGTCAAGGTGTGGTTGAGCAGGCCAAAAACATGGTGGCTTCAGACCCCAGTTTGGTAACCCATAATATGCCTTTAGACCCCAGAGAGCAAGGTGGCCGAAGAGCGCCTGATAAAGGAAATATTTAAATAAGGCCGTTAATTACCTTCAAAAAGTGTGTTTTAATTAAACCAAACACCCAATTTTCAGTCGCGCACTTCCTTGGAGTTCCCTCAGTATGCATCCAAAGTTTCATGGTTAGGTTTCATGGCTTTGGAATTATGGAGGAGACACACACACACACACACTGACATTTATTAGTGTAGATCACTGACAACAACGACATCCATTAACAGGAAATATCATATATCTGGAACACCTTCGGTCTCGACCAATCCAGAAAAAATATAAGAGGTTTGACTGTATTTTGGTGTCAAGCAAATTTCAATTCTGGTTTCATTTGAGCACGATTTGACAAAAATTAATTTTATTGATTAATGAAACGCCTTGGATGAGGATTGTATTCCAGGGAAGGATGGGTATTTGTTGGATACTGTGGCACCACCAGCAGATGCATGGAGTGATCACACAGACACAATTGCTTCCTCATCGAGTAACATACTTTTGGAAGAATGGCTAGAGAGTGAAGAAGGAACTTTTTTCTGAATTTGTTGAGCAGAGTAGAACAATGCCTTCAGAGGGAGCAGAGCATGGAGGTGTGATGATGAAAACATTGTAGATGATAGAAAGTAAGAACAATGAAATGAAAGAGGAGATGGGGGAAAAGAAAGATAAAAGCATAGCAGGAACGAAGGAACAGGTGTGAGAGAGAAGGAACGACAACAAAATAAAAAGCAGTAGCGAGTCGGTTTGAAGTTGTTGGAAAAAAATAAAATGATTGAAATTACTGACAAGGATAGGAATTTATTTTGGAGAAAAAGATTGAAACATATTGGAAGCAAATGGTGGAAATTCATGTACAAGTGGGTGAAGTTATAGAAGACCAGGGGATATATTATAAAACAAAGTGTGAGCAGATGGCAGATGATGTTAGGGGATTGAAAATTGAGGAGAAGGAATGAAAACGGGAAGTGCACAAGAGTATGAAAAAAAAAAATCTCAACTGGAGGAAATGCAGAAAAAGATGGAAACTGGACAGAGGCAAGTAAAAGGAGTAATGTCCAGTGTTAGGAAAGAGTGTGAAAACAGGAATAAGGAAGTGATAAAGAATATGGAGTCGAGAAAAGAAAATGTGAACAGGGAATTGCACAAGGAAATGCAAGAATATAAAGGTGATGTAAATGAGGATGCGAAGATAATAAATAGTGTCGAGTGACAGAGCCAGTACAGGGGCAATACGAAAAGGTGGAGGAGGTGGAGGAGAGGTTTAACGAACTGATGGAGAGGTGTGTCTAGTTTGAGGGAGAGAAAGCAGAAACAGAGGTAGGTACACGTGAAAAAGTACCTTTTCATGATGTGAAGGAGAAGTGTCAGGAGATGGTAAGAACACACACACACACACACACACACGTTGGGGCCCCAATGGTGCATGAGGGGCGTGCAGAAGGTGCATGTATGTGAGAGATCTGAGGGTGTGGAAAGTGGTGACATTCAAGATGAGTTGTATGAGCAGAAGCATGATTTCAGAGGAAAACCAAATGCGTGCGGACTGCGGAATGGCAGATTTTTTGTTTTTAGGATTGGGGATGAGCTATAGGCACAGAGCCTGCGTGCCTTCAAGGAAAGGTGGTGGCCAGTGTGAACAACTGCATCAGTTTTGACAGCCAAGGAAAGGTGGAGGTCAAGGTGGGCAACTGTGTCAACTCCAGAACTGAGAAGGAGAG
>CM068959.1:83245559-83274091 GCA_035128595.1 Eptatretus atami | reverse complement strand
CAATGGGCGATATTAACGGGCTCAGGGCACAGATGAGCAGCTGGAGAGAATGTTATGGTGACATAGTTGACATGATAGGCAGGTTTGGATGAGATGAGGTCATGACAACAGAGGAGACATTGTTAGATAGGTAGCATAGGACTCTCAGGGAGGTGCACGAGTGTGTGAGTGGTAGAATATAGTGTGAATATCAATGTATTTGAGGATGTGAATGGCACATGGTGAGGAGGTGGTGGCCTCTGGTGTGACCATTGGATGGCACAGGAGAAAGTGTTATCATTGGGGTTTAGTAAAGCAATTCGACATCTGGTTAGACCTAGTATTTGTGAGAAGTGAAAACACATATCTGGCAAAAGTGTCAAAAGGTCATTATGAAGTTTGGAGTGGTGTGATTCGGTGGTGATACAAGTAGTGAGGGAAAAAGGATGTTGAGTCTGATAATGCAGAGATCCTCAGTGAGGAGAGAGGGGGGGGAGTATATAAATGCCAAGAGGACATATGTGAGGGAAATAGTGAAGCTAGGTTTGAGGGCCCAAGCTAATGAGGTGCCAGAGGGTCACAATATAGTGTTGAAGAATTATAAGGGTACCAAGGGACATACCAATTGTGCAGTTAAGGAAGGGGTTTTCCACCCTTAGGGTTGCAATGCTAAGTTGTGTTTTGTTTTTCACTGAGAAGGCAAGAGTGGATCTGGGGGGCGGTTGGGGGGGGGGAGGGAGGGATGTAGGGGGTACGCACCCCCCCTCCTTCGGACTACCGGAGAGCTTACGGGATGGCACGTTGTCCGTCCGTCTGTCAATTAAAAGCTAGATGTTGTGGTAAATTTAAATACTCGTAAATGCATATAAATGAACGATTAAAATTGACTGTTCCATGTTATAAGTTTCGTTTAGCACACATTGGTAAATTGTAATATAAACTGCTTTATGTAATGAGCTAATTTTGACTGTAGATGGCAGTATTGTACTATAAACCACCTGGTAAGATTCGTGAAGGTGCTGGAACGTTCTCAGATGAAACTTCAGTTTGGACTAGAATCGCATTTGCTGGAAGACACGATATTATTCTGTGATGCTATATTAACCCGCGAGAGGGAGCTGTAGAGAGACGGGTGATATGTGATGAGCCGTGTGTTTCCATCGTCCCTACGCGCTTGATTTAACTCTCGGTGAACGAGGTGTTAATGCCCAAAGTGGTTGTTAGTGCGTGGAGGCTGATTAAAACGCATTAAATTGTGTATCGGAAAAGAGTTCCTTTGAGATCTTTAATCATCTGGAGGGGCCATTGTGCGAGAGGACAGCGCGACAAGACAAACGCTCAACAACCCCGAAGGACGAGGTGAACACGCGTGAGTTGTGCAGGCAAGGCTCGAACACTGGGCGGCGGAAATAACTCAATGCGGGAATCGGAGTTGGACATTGCATGTAACTGTGAACTTCCTCATTTGACTTTGTTTCTGTTTGTTTGAAATACAAGTTTAAATAACGTAACACTGTTGATGTCGTCATTGTAACGCCACTTAGAAGTCAGAGACACCGACTGACAAAGATCCTATTTGAGTGGTAGCTGAGCTATACGTTCATCCAGACTCGTGAAGCTCAAAGCTTGAATTGCAGTCGGGAGAGGATGTGCTGAGTCCAGCATCACAAACAACGTACGCACACCAAAGGGAAGGAAACCCGGCAGGTGCGCGTAGTATCCCACCACCCCTGACACCGTCCGTCCGTCCCTCCACAAATACTTGCAATTTCTTCTCTGAAACTACACATACCATTTTGATGAAACCTTACCAAACGTTCATCACCATGTATGTACCAAAGTTTGTTCATGGCATGAAAAATTCTGGCCTCGAGGGCGTTTATGGGGGTTTCCCCCCAAAATAGGTATTTGCTTTCTTCTCAGAAACTACACATGCAATTCTTATGAGGGACCCGACTTAGCGCTTTGCATTCAGGCCAAAGAGTTCAATTTTCATCTCATCAGACCACAGAATCTTTTGCCTCATACTCTCAGTCTTTCACGTGCCTTTTTGGAAACTCCAGTCATGCTGTCATGTGCCTTTTTCTCAGGAGTGGCTTCTGTCTAGCCACTCTCCCATAAAGCCAAGATTTGTGAAATGCTGCAGAAATGTTGTCCTTTCAGCAGGTTCTCCCATCTCAGCCAAGGAACTCTTTAGTTCTGTCAGAGTGATCATTCGGTTTTTGGTCACCTCCCTGACCAAAGTCCTTCTTACCCTGTTGCTCAGTTTGGTCAGACGGCCAGCTCTAGGAAGAGTTTGGATAGTTACGCATTCTTTCCATTTCCTAATGATGGAGCTCAGTATGCTCTTGGGAACTCTGATCACTGTATAAATTGTTTTATACCCTTCCCCAGATCTATGCCTCCTCATCATTCTAACTCGGAGTTCTACAGACAGTTCCTTGGACTTCATGGTGGAGTTCCTGCTCTGATATGCACTGTCAACTGTGGGACCTTATCATAACAGAGATGACCAAAAAGTCTGGAAACATAGGTGAATATACATTTAAATGGTTTATTGACATATACATTACAATACATGATATGTTCAATGACATTACCCGAATGTCAATGTGTTGTCCCATGAGAAATGCACAGTTCAATGCGCTGTGTAAAATTGCAATGAACGTGTTGCATTAAGCAGCATTCCATTAATCCCTGCACATGCATCCGTGATGCTTCCTCAGATGATTTGTGTCTGATTTTCATTGAATAAACCTGTGTCTTCAGCATTCCCCAGAACCCTCGCGTCCACTCAGCAGTATCACTCAACGTGTTCGTCTTTCGTCAAGGACATCTTCAAACTGTAACAGATTGACTATTATCATCTATGTTTCCAGACTTTATGGCCACCCTGTAGAAAGGTGTGTCCTTTCTAAATCATGTCCAATCAATTGAATTGGCCACAGGTGGACTCCAATCAAGTTTGTGGAGACATCTAAAGGATGATCAGAGGAATTTGGATGCACCTGAGCTCAATTTGGAGTGTCATAGCAAAGTGGTTGAATACTTATTGATACAAGACATTTCAACTTTTCATTTTTAAATAATTTGTTAAAATTTCTGAAAACACTTTTTCAGTTTCTCATTATGGTAATTTGTGTAGGCCGGTCATTAAAAATAAATTTTAATAATCAATTTTAAATTCAGGCTGGAACACAACAAAATGTGACAAAAGTCAAGGGGTGTGAATACTTTCTGAAGGCACTGGAGTTACTCTAATATTATTATTATTATTATTATTATTATTATTACTAGTACGGGCCCGTAGGCGGGCCCGTAGGTGAGTGCCAGTATGTGCAGCCTCTCCTCTCTTCAAACCTCGAAAAGGCACATCCGCGGGTCCCCAGCAATATTCCTGGCAAGTTTCAATCGTGCAAAAGAAATAATAAAAAATAAATAAATAAACATTAATTGTGATGTCATTCGTGATGTCATAGCACCGTGTCCTGTCATTGGTCGACAGATAAATGGCCGTAACTTCGGAACCGCTCGTCGATTAATATCAAACCTTGAAAAGCACATCCGCGGGGCCCCGGCAATATTCCTGGCAAGTTTCAATCAGATCGGACCGTCGATCGTGCAAAAATAAAAAATAAAAATAAAAACAATGAATAAATAAATAAACATTAATTGTGACATCATTCGTGATGTCATAGCACCGTGTCTTGTCATTGGACGACAGATAAATGGCCGTAACTTGGGAACCGCTCGTCCGATCGATATCAAACCTCGAAAAGGCACATCCGCGGGTCCCCGGCAATATTCCTGCAAGTTTCAATGAGATCGGACCGGCGGTCGTCGAGAAACGGCAGTCGCAGACAGACAGACAGAAAAACAGACAGACACACACACACACAGAGATTGCTGGAATTATAGATAGATTATTATTATTAATGTTACATTATTATTATTATTGTTATTATTACGGAAACGATATTACTGTCGTAAGAAACCGAGGCTCATTCATTACTCCTGTGACAAAAGCCCTAAACCAGTGGTTCTTAACCTTTTTATGTGCTCGTACCCCTTGAGCTTTCATAATATTTCCCCGTACCCCCTGTCTAAAAATTTCTTATTAGTTATTTATTTATTTATTATTATTATTATTATTATTGGAATTTAAGTACTATACAGTATTGAATTTGACACCATATATCGTACCCCCTGCTTTGATGCTTCGTACCCCCAGGGGGTACACGTACCCCTGGTTAAGAACCACTGCCCTAAACTCTCCCAGGGAAACAAAAACCTGAGCAGGAAGTCTGGAACGCTGCATCGATCACTCCCAGAAGAAAATATTCAGAAGCGGATTGAAGGTGAGGCCTAAAGAATGAAGCTGAAGGCCAATGTGTGTTGTTTCGTTGGAAGGCCCATGACGCCTATCCTTTCGATATGTGATATGTGATGATCATCGCTTTGTTTGCATTTCACACTGAACAGAAAACGCAAAGCTAGGGCATGTGGTTTGGTAAAATGCAAAGCTTGATAATGAATATGATAGGTTTGATGATGTGTTCGGCCTAAACTGCATTAAAATATATATGGCGGATGTTGGAGTCAGCCTTACTATGCCATAATGACGTCCCAGATGTAATGGCGTAGCGTGACAGACAGACGGACGGACAGACAGAAAACTGCCCCTACTTTAATAGATAGATAAGGACAAATTGTCAGAGGATTTTTTTTTTACCTCCCCTCTCTCTTTCCTTCCCTTGTTCTTCTCCTGTCTGCTTTCCCCTCATCATCCTCTTAATTCTCTTTTCTTCCTCAAATATCAACCCTTCTGTCCTTTACTTTAGTTTGATTTTAATCGATTTATCACCCAACCTCTCCTCTCTTCCTTTAAAAAATGTTTCATAGTGATTATTATTCTTTGCTTTTTAGGCTGTTTAATGGCATTCAGTCTGAGTTATAGCATCATCAGTCAGGGCATTCAGTGATAATATAAAAGTTATTAGCATTTCAGCTTATATTCTAATTATAGTGTTATAATCTTAGTTCATCCTCCCGGTAAGATAGTGAGACAGAATATCAGATATTATTGCATCTGCAAAAAAATAGAGCATGAACATCTGTGGCATGAAGTTAGGAAAATGTCTTTGCAGCACATGGCTTGGGTCTTTTGGGGTTTGCCTGAGAGCTTTCCTTGAAATCGCTGTCTTTGCTAATGACTCTCTGCCTAGAAATGGTGGCAATGAGGAATTTTTAATCATCTCACTGCTTGGGGGAACTCGTTTTAATGTTCTGCCCCACGATTGCCTTTTTTATTTTCCTTTAACAGAGTAGCAAAGCAAAAGTGTTTTCAAATGTATCCATAAAATATTGTTTTGGTTTACAAACAATTTTAAAAGTACATCATCACAGAAAAAGACTACATTTTTGCATTGAAAAATATGTGTGGGATAAAAAAAAAATCATTTAAAGTAGAGATGGAAAGCTTGGTGGGGAAATTGTCGCGATGGGTGGGTGATGGACGTGAAGTGGGTGGTAAGCTATCAGAGAGGAGGTGATGGAAGGGAAGAAGGGTAATGTTTGTAGGAGAGATGGGAATGGGGTTAGGAAGGGTGATAGGTGAGAAGTCGGGTTGAACATTGCGAAAAAGGAGGCATCGATTTCTTTGTGCTGATCTCCATTTCCTGCAGCTCCAGCAGCATGCAATGGTTTTGTGTTATCTAAGAGGGCTTTTCAGGTTTGATGGCTCTATACTTCACAATTCACCACTGGCTGGTGAGGATTTTTTCAGCCTTGTGTGCTGATCAGCCAACATTAAAGTGCTGCCCTTGAACAGAAATCTGCCAAAGCCACCGGCAGGGGAAATGTAATTGTTTATGGAATCCCCCGAGTATAAAATGAATACATTCGGAACTGGATTTTGATTTACATACTTCTTGAAAACAAATTTCAGCATTAAAAGCCATCCGAGAATCTCTATTAAATAAATGTAAATAAAGTATATTTTCATGAATCCTGAGGGTCACACTGAACCAAAAGAAAACAGCTGGACCTTCTCAGATGAATCGGTTATATTTGGATTATTTCATGAAGTCCTCGGACCTATTGTCATGCGAAACCACAAGGAAGGAGTGGTTTACCCTTCCCCTTGGTCATGATCATCACTTTCTGTTTTCATCATTCAACTTCTCAAACTATATACACGTACGATTCACCAATTAAAGGAATTCCATGATTGCAAAAAATAAACTTATTATTATGAATTACATACACAAATTTACAAACACTCCTGAGATGGCTTTTTGGCTGATTCATATATTCAGTATGCAAGTGACCATTAGCACCATACACAAATTATATAATCTACCCCAGTACAGCATGTACTTCCCTTGAACCTTATATTCTTTCATTCATTCTTTGTTCAGATCAAAATGTTTAAACATTCAGTACAAGATAACATGTAGGACACACACAGGAGAACCTTCGCTCAGGCTTCTTTATCCTTGCTGCAGACTTTGTTGAAGTTGCTGTATCATTGTCTTTATGGATGCAAGGATAATCACTGAGACAGTGAGGGTGAAAATATCCGGAGCACTTAAGAGAGCACGCACTATAACACACCTGATTGAAGCACATCCGACAACTTGGAAGTCACTCATATGTGCTAGACTTGGAGGTCACTCATACCCCCTGGTGCTGCCAAAAGTGCTGCAGTAGTAACAGCCAGCTGTAGGACGTGTTGTACTTCCCATTACAACAAACTCAGTATATGGGTCCAGATCATTCAGACAGGTCCACATTGAGATCACACCCTGGTTTTGTGGACCCCAAATTCCAGGTCCAGAAGGAAAATTCTCACACACAAGCAAATTGCCAAGAAAGCTAGCCCTTCACCACAGTGGCAGATCACAATGAGCAAAGAAAGAGGAGTTTCACATAGTGTTTGCCATGGCTCCTTACATTTCCAGTTTCTCCCACTCCAAGACTCTAACCCCAACCATGCTCGCCCTGGCCAAAGTCCACGATTAATTATCGGGTACTTTCTGCCACAGAAGAGAGGAGTAGGTGTTGCCTTGTGTAGGGGTGGTTGGGGAAACCCACTCATTCTACCTTCCTCATCTCTCCCCCCCCTCTCTGTCATGGTAGTGATGGGATTTAGTGAAGGGGGGCAGTGTGCAGTTGGAGGCTCACCTTAACTGAGCAAGCAGAGAGGCCACCTGAGAAAACACAGTGCAAGTTTCTGTTCATTAGAAAACAAAGAAACAGACAAAATACCATGTCAATAACAGTTCCACATGGCCAACACAAAATATAGTAAAGGAAGGCACTTTAATGCACTCACTAAATCACCTTACAACCTACATACTGAAACGTCCTATTATATGCTTGTAAGAGTATTGCCCAATATTAGATTATGTTAGCTTTTGCTCATCCACCACATACAGATGATTGGCTGGGATAGCTAAATACGATTGCCCGAAATTGAAAATGGGAATTGGAAATTGGATCTCCAGGACTTTTGTAACTGCTTTCTTTTTTTCCAATTGATGATGGTGGGAAGAGGACACATCCCCATATTAGCAGTTCAGGTAACAGTTTTAACCACAAAAAAATTATAATTAAAATAAAAAAACAACAAACAGCAATCTGTAATAATAAGTGCAAGTATGTCTCCTCCATAACTCCAAAACCATGAAACCGAGTGCCCCCTAGTGCCCCCAAATTGGGTGTTTGAGTTAATTAAAACATCCCTTTTGAAGATAATTTAGGGGGATAATTCATCACAAAAAAGAGCCTTACGAAGATGGCGGCTTGCTATCTTGGTCAGCTCACTGGGGTCTTATGCCGTCATTTTGTTCGGCCTGCTCAACAATGCCTTGACTTGGAACAGGCCACAACGGTTTCTGCATGATTAATCACTCAAATTGTTTTTCACTTTCCCCACTCGTATCATCAAACGGATGATATCCATACCTACGAATCACTATAGACATCACTTTTGTGAGTGCTATAGTTTTCAAATTCGTAGCTTGGAGAAATTTCATACATTATATGATGCGATTTTCCACGATCTACTCTCACGGACTAATTGAAGTCCATAATCGAAATATTATTTCGGCTTTGAGGACGGGATCTCATCCGGACTAAATAAGTGTCGAAATCCGGAGTGAAATCTGATAGTTTAAAGATATTAACGATTCTCATAACTAAGCGTATATACCTATTTACTTTAAGCAAGCAAGGCTGTGGTTCCTCCAAGCATTTTCTCCATGCATACACAAGAAAATGTGAAATTGGCAAAGCATTAAACTTAAATTTATTCTGTAATCTTCGGAGTTAGGAAGGGAAAAAAATTAAATTGAAGATTGAATGAAAAGAACGAACGATTAATAACATAACGGGAGGATTCGGGTGAGTAAAGCAACTTTGAAAAATTTCTACTCAATTTTTTGTTTTTTCTCTCAGGAACACATCCCCCCTTTAGTACATTTTAAAAGTAAATGGGATTTTAAAAATTCAATTCAAACGATGTTTTCCAGGAACGCGTATATGAATTCCTTAATGTAGATATGTGTGTCATTGGTTGTTATTTCCATTTGTGTGTTTGAGGAGATGGACCAAAGTACTCCCAGGACTCAAAGTATCCACCTGCAGTTCATGGACCAAGCTGTTCATCTTTGCTGTTCTCAGAGTTTTGTTCTGAGGGCTCTTTTCTGGATCGTCGCCGAACCATAGACTGCCTCCAATTGTAGTTCGTTTGAGGGAATATTCTCAGGGATGGTTTTCAAAATGTCAGTGTGTGTGTGTGTGTGTGTGTGTACACAGAAGCTTGCAAAAGTATTTATACCCCTTACTAATAATGTCGCATTTAGATGAATTATAAATACCTGCAAAAAACATGTACAAATCAAAATTCACTGGTTGTAAAAGTATTCAGCCCCTTCAGTCAGTACTTGGTGGAAGCACTTTTTGCAGGTCCATTTGGGTAGGCCTTTACCAGCTTTGCACAGTGAGATGGTGAAATCTTTGCCCATTCCACACGTGAAAATTGCTCTAGTTTGGCCAAGTTTGATGGGGTTCATCGTTGAAGGATTTAGAATTTGATGAAGGACAAGTCTGACGACGACAATGGTTCACGAGCGGTATTTGACGATGTAGATTGTTTCAGAAGTCAAGGATGAGACATGGATAATTTTTGACCAATTATAAAAATGATCAACATGATGTGGTACGAGTGACAGGTTATTAGCTGCAAAATGTCGAAAACCCGGTTTCGTTCACCAACTTTCAAAATTTGACCTTTGCATAACTTTTAATGTCACAAACAATGTTGTGGACATTAAAATAAGGAAACAGGATACGTGCTATAGCTTATTGGAGTTAGTTCGTCGAAGAAGGTCGAAAACCCGGTTCGATTCCACAAATTTGAAAATTGACCTCTGTGGCCTTTAAAAGTCAAAGGTCAAGGATTATGACCTTTGGTGCAAAACTTCCTCTGGAACATTCCAGGAACAATATAACGTCATATAGGCTATATGCATTTCGCACTCCTCGGATTATCCATACTTTGATGAAATCAGCGTAAACAAACTTGAAGGAGGCGCCACGGGCAAGGTGTTCGAGATAGAGCAAAATGGTTTCAAGACTTTAGGTGGGGAATGATCTCAAGATTATGGATAAAAAATATCGTCATCCGAGCTCTCAAAGTTTGGGCGGTCGTGTGATTTTTATGTCAAAATTCGTAATTTTCTAAGTTTTTGACCTTGTGACCTTGACCTTGGGCCGAAAATGAAAAATCGGACACGACAAGTTTTATATAATTCATTTTGCTATTCAAATACAGAAGAACCCATTCCATTCAGTCAATTCCCTCGGAGAAGAGAGATTTTTAATCCGACTACCCCCTAAAAATGGCTATTTTTTGGGTGTGGCTCTGCCCACAATGGGCGTAGCACGCCTCATCAGGAAAACACAACTAGACATTGATATCGAACACATAGCCAAGTTTCATCAAGATCGGATCAAAGTTCACGGAGTTATGCTCTGGACAGACAGACACACAGACAGACAGACAGAGAGACAGATAGACACACAGACATAACAAATATAGTGGTGACTTTGGCTGGTGCTCGTGAACCAATTTCGAGCAATCCACCTAACAAAAGCCAGTGCTGTGACTTGGCTGTCCAACTGAGACTAATATCTGTGAGCTGCAATTTGTCATCCGCAAGAACATCCTTCCATCCATACATTACTTCCTGTCCATAATTTGATTATGCCAACACATACAAACAATCAGGAATGATTTTTTCCTTTCAAACTTTCTCCTTTTTTGTCCTATTTTTTTTTTTACAGCCTACCTCCACACACCACTGCATTCCACAGCCTTGGAAATACGTGGCAGATTTTTTTTGATAATGTTTATGATATATTGCCATGAATAATTTATGATGAACACTGGGTTGTTGTTCACTGGGGGAATCAATAGTATAGGCCTTGCTTTTTGCTATTACTGCCCTTTATCTGTCTCCACCTGAATCACATTTAATTTTTAATATGATGGGCAAGGCTTGAATGCAGAGAAGTAATGTTGGTAAAACTGACGACTTACACAAATTCTTCTTCTTCTTCTGGTGTATGGCAGCTTGGCTGCCAGGTAGCTATCCTTTTGTTGGGGCGCAATTATGCCTCTGATGCAGTGCCCCAACACCAGTATACTGGTACTCATTTTTTGCTGACCTCAGAAGGACAACAGGCTAAGTCAACCCCACCTGGTGTTAATTCAGCAGCCAACGGTGCTCAAACTCAGGACCCTCAGATCCCAAGCCAGCCACCCTCACCAATGAGCCAACACCAAGCTTTAGTTACACAAAAGAGGGACCTGAACAAAAGCAAAAATCAGTTAATGGATTGAAAGCAAATTTTGTGAATTATTTGCCAGCAAATTGGAATGAATGAAAACTAAAAACACACATTACAGCAAGGAAGACTTAAAGGGATTGGAATTTATTTTCCAGGGAGTGGATTGTCCTTGGATTGATGCATTCCCAGGGTAGTAGTGATATCTTATTTTTCTTAAGATCAGTACTGATGAAAGTTTCAGCGCTCAGCTTATCTTGCTGGGTGAACAGGGAAATCACACGATGTTGAGTATAGTCATCAGAGAAACAGCACACCATTAATTGTGTTACTTTATACATTTTCTTTCATGGAGAGAGGAAGAGAGACACAGAGTAGAGGAAGGGAGTTCTAGGATCCAGAGTTAAAATCCCGCTTGGCTGTTGAATTAATACCAGGTGGGGTTTACTTTGCCTGTCATCCTTCCGAGGTCGGCAAAATGAGTGCCAGCTTGCTGGTATCCTGTGTCGGAGTGGTAACCTGTCTAGGATTGTGCCCAGGTTGTGTGGCCTGTCCAGGTTGCCCCCCAAAATATCCATTTGCTTTCTTCTCAGAAACTACACAAGGAATTCCAATGAAAGTTGACCACCATCATTAAACCTTTTTTTTTTTAGGTAGTAGGTTGTAGACAGCAACCGCTCAGGGTAGTACTAACGTTCTGACTTAGGAGCGTTAAAGTGGTGCCAGGAACCATCTTACACTCTCCTTGTCAGGATTGCTGGTCTTACTTTCTGTCTCACTCAAATTATAACTACCGGGCTAACTTTTATCTCTCTTTCTTGCAAACAAACATCACACACTTTTCAAACAAACATTATACACTTTTCATCATACACTTTCCTCCTCACTCATTTTCACTCCTCACTTTACATGCTCTCTCTTTTATTTCTCTTTCCTCTCATTTCCCTCAGACAGCCTCCAATTAAATATGATAAAGTCCGGAAAAGTTAATGGCCCTAGTTCTTCCATTACCTGCCTGTCTCTGCTGCCACCGAGGGGGGGGGGGGGCTCAAGCAGTAGTAGTATCGGTCCCTCCCAAGACCCTTGCCTTTGGAACCAACATGACTCTCTTTCAATTCATTTCACCAACATTCATGGTCTTTCTTCGAATCTTTCCTCTGTTCAACATCATCTAACAAGCTCTTACTGACTCAAATATATCCGAATATCTTACTTCTCTCAGAGACTGGAAGATACTGGCTTTTATTCCAAACCGAAACAGCATTCCGGGTCTCGTGAGATCAACGTGATCCAGATCGAGTCGCAGGAACTGCTTTACATTACATCTCCTCTCCTTCAGAATAAAAATAAATAAATGAAAATCAATTTAATGATTGGATTTCGCCCACAATCAACAAATGAACAATTTTTGTGAACACACAATATCGTCGCAATAATAACAATAATGATAATAATAAACCCATACATAGCAAACCCACCCACACAAAAAATCAAAGCAAATCAAAGATTCAGTTTGTCCGGCCATTTTATAACATGGCCTGAGTGAGTAGTAGAAGGAACAGGCTCGTGGAACTGTTCATCCAGCACAACAGTGGGGGGGGGCAAAAGAGATGAATTAGAAGGGGAAAGGGGGGCAAAGGAGAAACATTGCAATGATCACCATTGCTGGTACGAGAAGGGGAGGAAGAATCATTGTGTTCATCTTCGTCCAAGTTTCCCAACTCTGGCTCATACACATAGCCAGTGTGGTTGGCCAGCTTGTTTGAAGATCGGAGATGTTGGCGATTCCTGCGGAACAAACGGTTTCCTGCTTGGAGCACGTAGGACTGAGGGAACTTGTGTTTTTGTATGATTTCACCAGGAACCCATTTTCTAGTGCCAGGAAGTGGTTCAATACGGACTTGCCAACCCTGAAAAGGTGGCCGTTCTCGTGCTACTCGATCATGATGGAACTTTTGCTTGGTCTTTTCCATGTCAAAATGACATTTAATCTCATGAAAGCTGGAGGGTTTTGGTGCAAGTAAGCTGCACTTTGCAGGCAGCTTGTTACGTTGGCTTCTACCCATCAACAGCTGTGCAAAGGACAAGTGTAGTCCTTCTCGGGGAGTGGTACGGCAGTCTAACAAAGCCAGATGTTTGTCCTCCACTTTCTTTCCCAATTTTTTTTTTACAGTTTGCACTGCTCTTTCAGCTTCACCGTTAGCACGAACAAATCGAGGGCTGGAAGTAGTTTGGTTAATGCCGTAATCAAAACAGAAAAATTTGAACTCTTTGGACACTAACAAGGATGCATTGTCGCTCCTAACACCCTCAGGAATACCATGTGTACTAATGATGGATTTTTGAGCATCAATCATTGTGTGGTTTCTCATATCCTTGAGCTCACGTATCTCAATAAATTTTGAATAATAATCGACAACCAAAATGTATTGTTTTGACTCAAACTCTAATAGGTCCACAGTGACCTGGTTGAATGATAAATCTGGAATCTGTGTCGGTATGAGCAGTTCCGGAGGAAGCTTATTTTGGTAATCTGTACATGTAGTGCAGTTTTTCACTGCCTCTTCGCTCTGTTGGTTCATTGTTGCCCAATAGAGCACTTCCCGAGCATGCTGTTTGCACTTTACAATACCAAGGTTAGAGCTGTGTATGATGGACAGCATGTGCTGACAGAGACTAGGTGGCACTACTATATGCATACCTTTATACATAATTCCATTAGAAACACCTAACTCACTCTTTGAATCCCAGTATGGTCTCAATGGAATGGGCACTTCGTTTTGATAGTTGGGCCATCCAGTGTGGATCACATCCAACAGAAGTTGTAACTCTTGTTGAGTCTGTTCCTGCAGCTGGACATACCTCTCCTTGGTGATTGAGATGAAGTCTAACATGGAAACCTGCTCCAGATTGACTTCTTGTCCCGACAACTGGTGAGTCTGATAAGCACAAGATAGTGTATCTGGTAGCTTCATGTCTTTGGCAGTTTTATACACTACCTCGAGATCGTACCACTCCAGACGTAACAGCATCCTCTGCAGACTCATAGGAGCAGACAGAGTAGGTTTTTTGAAAATCTCTTGAAGTGGATTGTGATCCGTAAATACAGTCACTGTGTTGCCAAATATGTAGCAGTGGAAATTCATACAAGCATGGAGGATTGCAAGCATTTATTTTTGAATCTGAGCATACCATTGTTCCACCTCCGAGAGGGATCGCGAAGTGTGTGCAACCGGCTTCCCCTCCTGCAATAAGACACAACCGAGACTGCTTTGACTTGCATCTGCATGGATCTCTACTGATGCCTTCACATCATAGTATCTCAGTACAGGCTGCTGACAACAGAGATCCAATAGTTTATGGAAAACTTGGTCCTGTGCAAATTGCCAGTTAAAAATACAACGTCGAAGTGGTGCATTGACTTCACTCAGTTGAGGAATAAATTTAGCCAGGTAAGCAATGAATCCAAGGAAACGCTGCACGTCGTCTTTATTCTGTGGAATAGGCATATTACAGAGGGCTTCAATTCTTGAGGGGTCAGGCTTGAGTCCATCTGCAGTAGGTAGATTCCCAACATACCGAACCTCCTTTTGGCGAACTTGGCATTTTTGCATGTTCAATTTGAGGTTGTAGGATGTAGCCCTCTCCATGACTTGCTTTAATATGCTGTCGTGATGATCTCGATCTCATCCTGCAATCAAGATATTATCCATAATTGCTGTGGCTCCAATAATGCTATCCAACATTTGATCTATGATACGCTGAAATATTTCTGGGGCACATTTCAATCAAAATGGTAGCCTCAGCCAACGAAAACGACCCATCGGTGTATTGAAGGTCATCATTTTTGAGTAATCTGTAGAAACCCACTCTATGCATCCAATACTGAGAATAAGTTGGCTTTGTATGTTGGATGTTGGAGACATCCAACATGTATGTTGGATGTTGGTATGTTGGAGACCACCTCTTCAACCGCCTTCATGGGATAATGCTCACGTTTAATGGCCATGTTGAGATCTCTCGGATCCAAACATTCTTAGCTTGCCATTGCGAACTGCAGCTACTATTGAGCTGACCCATTTGGTTGGCTCCTCCACCGGAGTTGTGAAGCCGTCATCTACCATCTTGTTCAATTCGTCGATGATCCTAGGCATTAGCACAGCCGGTTGCCGCAGACGCAACCAATTAGTGCAGCTGGTTAGCGCAGCCGTGCAGCATGTACAACCCATTGGCTGTTGGGTGTATTTTGATTCAGTAGACCCCTGGTTGGGTACCTGATGTACCAATGATATTGGGAAAATCTGACTGAATTATCCGCTGACTGAACTCCCACCAGGGAACTCAGTCGAGCAATGAGGCCAAGGTTCTCAGCGGTCTCCCCCGATATCACGTTCTCCTGATCCAGATTGACCAGCTCGCATGAAGCTATTACGGACCTCTCTTCAAGTTCCAGGGAAAGATCTATGGAAGGAATTGGCCGAACGATGTGGTTGGAGTAAGTTCTCAGGGTTCTCTTAGACTTGTGAAGTTCTGTGCTTACTGGTAGTCTTTGAAAATCCCTGAGTGTAAGTATATTGCACCTTGCCCCTGCATCAATATGGAAGGTAATGTTCGCAATGTCACTGAATCTGGCAGTCTGGGACCATTTGTCATCTGCCAGAGTGCCGATGTTGTCAACCTTGTATATTCTAAGAACCTCCAAATTGCCTTCAGGTAGTTAGTTGTTCCTTGTTTTCTCCAGCCTTGATGAGGAGTGTTTTGCCCAGTCGCTGTTGCCTACAGCAGACCAACATCCAATGGTTCAGGCATTTGCAATAGGAACAGGTGGAGCCGACTGCAGGACATTTCCCTTGGTTACACAAATGCTGCTCATCCTTGCCACATCTACTGCATGATTTAAATGCTTGCAGCTGCGATGATGAAGCACAAAGCTTGGGATGCGATTTGCTTTGAGCTGTGATAGCTGACACTGCAAGTTTGTAGTTATCTTCATTCTGCACAATGCGGATTTGCTTGCGAGACAACTCAAACTGTTGTCCAATCTCCAGAGCCTTTGCTAGTGACAGTCCTAGCCTGGTGTTGGCTTAGTGGTTAGGGTGACGGCTTGGGATCCTGGGGTCCTGAGTTCAAGCCCCGTTGCCCGCTGAATTAAAATACACCAGGAGGTTGACTCAACCCATCATCCTTCCGAGGTCGGCAAAATGAGCACCAGTGTACTGGTAAGGGGGACACTGCATCAGCGGCATAGCCGCGTCCCAACCAATGATGCAACCAGCAGCCACAGGCTGCACTCGATAGAGAGAGAGAGTGACAGTCCTTCACCTTGATCCAGTAACCTTTCCTGCACCCTGGATTCAAAAATGCCATCAATGATCGCATCGATTCGAATGTCCTCGGGATCGGCGAACTCACAGTCCATGAGAATAATCCTCAAGTCCTTTACAAAATTTTCAGAAGTCTCCTCACTCTTGTTTCCGCTACTTGAGCTGGTGTCTGGTGAATCTGCTAGTTCTCTCTCGGTCACATATATGTTTCAAAATGATTGAGTACCTTGTAGGGATCATCTTTCTCAGTCTCCTCCCATGTGAATGTTTTATAAACCTCATGGGCATGAGCACCAATCCACATGCCCAGCCATCTGGCTTTTTGCTTTGGGTTTAGCTCCAATAGCGGTCCCGCGAACACGAACTGAACATGGTCTTGAAACTGAGTGAATTCTCCAAATAAATCTGCAGCATCCCAATCGATAGTTGGGTATTCAAAGTCGGTACTTATGGATGGTCGTTTGTTAAAAAGCAGCAGATACAGTTAACTGCTGACACCATGTAAGACACTGGCTTTTATTCCAAACCAAAGCAGCATTCCAGGTCTCATGAGATCAACGTGATCCAGATCGAGCCGCAGGAACTGCTTTACATTAGAGAGACCCAGTTATCAATGATGTTCTTGTTAATCCTTATAACATTTCGAACTACAACCTTCACTCACGATTCCGCTTCAAATGAGGAGTCTGTGTCTACTCCAACATCAACATGCCTGTATGCCTTGTGGACCTCGAATCTCCAAACTTTGATATCATCTGGCTTAAGATTTGTCTCCCGACCATAACTATCTTTCTCTGTTTCACTTACTGCTCTCCCAATTCTACAAACTTCATAGCTTTCTTTGATTATCCTAACTCTTGCCATGAGGCCATGACATCCGAACACCCTCAAGCAAAATTTCTCTATCTCGGAGACTTCAATGTACACCACAGGGAGTGGCTGAAATCTTCCCACATGGATGTTGGGGGAGTTGAAGCTCTCACATATTTACATTTTTAATGATTTGGAACAAATTATCACCCACCCTGCCCATATCCCAGATAGTCATGACCACACTACCAATACTTTGGATTTATTCTTCACTTCCAATCCGTTGCATTACAACTACACAATTTCACCTCCAACTGGTTCTCCTGACCACAATCTTGTGAACATCACTTTACTTACCACCAATTATTCTCCTCCAACTGCTCCGATGAAACACCAGTATTGGCATTTCAATAATGCTGACTGGACTGGCTTACGAAATTTTTTTCCTGACTTTCGCTGGAAAGACAACTGTCTCTCCTTGGGCAATGCCCCTCTCTCTGCTGAACGTACAGTGGAGGTTATTGTTGCAGAAATGGAGGCTTATATCCCCTTCTCTTTCAAGTCTATCTCTCTTACCAATTCTTGGTTTAATAATTCCTGCTCTGTGACCATTCGTGCAAGAGAGGCCGCATATCGGACATGGAAAAACTCTTCTTCCTCCGACTCGCATTCAGCTTTCATATCTGCCAGAAATCATTGCAAACATGTTATTTGTGAGGCGAAGCATTCCTTTATTCAAAAGAAATGTGACAACCTCTCATCTTCTTCCACTAATACATCTTTCTGGTCCTTACCTAAAAGTATCTCCAACAACTTCTGTCGCTCTTCCTTTCCCTTGCTTTTCCATTCCGATGATACTATCGCTGTCTCTCCGACTGATAAAGCAACTCTTTTTGGTTCTCTTTCCTCCCTTAACTCCACACTGGATGACTCGAACATTCCATCTCCCTCTGATGTTCCCCTCACCAATCCTATGTCCCTCCCGATAATCTCTTCATGCAGTCAAAAAATACTCCTCTCTCTGGACATCAGCAAGGCCTCGGGCAAGATGGCATTCCTCCCCATGTCTTGAAGGAATGTGCTCCAGAACTTGCACCTCGGTTCATTGGAAGAGCACTGTTCACCAACACTGAAAGATTTCACCAGGCAATCAGCACTCATTGCATTGGATAAAAACATGAAATTTCTGCCTGCATATTTTGAAACTTTTGCATATTTACAATAAAATAAATTAGGTGAATATTTTCCACTGTCGGGCAAAGATCAGGCCGTATAACTTGATGGACGCGTGCACCGTTTCTGACAGTAATTGTCATCAGCCACTGATGTTACAATTTGTTGAGAGGTTGCACTAGTGGTGCTGTGATATAATGAAAATGGTGGCAGTTTTATCAGGAATTGCCATGAAAGCTCCTTAACAACCTTTACCGTATGCCAGGTGCATGTTATTGGTTTCTTCTATATATAGTGTATGATGGTTGAATGGAAATTGCTACCGCAGGCCTCACGGATGTGGCTTGAGTCCAAATTTTTCCAAAAAGGGAAGAAGAAATTTGCTCGAAAATTCCCCTGCGTAATGGTGCACAAAATGCAAATGTAGTTAAATTGCAGGCAAAGATTAAAGTGGAGACATTTTTTGCGTTTTGATGCGTATTGTGATTTTGATCGTTCTCTTTTCCTCAATGAATATCCAGTTTGTCAGCATGGTGAAAATGAAATACCGCTGGGCTCACAGACATTTTAATCCCTTTGAGTGATTGGTCCATTATATTTTCCTGCTTTAATCACCAACATGAGCTCGCACAATTATTGGGTGTTCCTTTCAGATGCAAATTCCTCCCATTTTCAGTTTGTTTGAAATGTGTTTTATGTGATGTCCAGACTGTGAATATGGACTCACAAAATAACTCCACTCAAATTGTGTCCTTGGGAAGATTTTAAGTTTCAAAAATGGATTGTCATTTTCACAGTTGGGATGTGACAATTCCCACAAACGATTCAGTTAATCTCAAAGATTGCCAATTCGCTTCTTCCATGAGTCTTGGAAACTAAAATTCAATTGAAAGATTTGAATATACCCTCACAGCTTGGAAAATTGCATATGGAACAAAGGATTAAAAAAAAAATTGTTTCACGACTTGTTTCAACTACCCTTTCCACAGGTTGGTCTTAGGTCCTAAAGAGAGATTCGTTGACTTAATCAACATAAGGGAGGGTTCTGTTGAAATTATTTTTCGAATGAATTCAGAATTGCGAATTTTAAGGTTAAAACCATTTCAAAATATTGTTTACTTTCAACATGACTATGAGGGTTGCAGGATAGTCAAAGGTAGTGTACTGCCTAAAGCCATCTTCATCTGAGTTTAACTCCTACTTTTGATGATAAAACTATTTACTCTGGTATTTTGCAGGCAGGCAATTGCATCAATTGGTCCCACCGTCTGTGGATGGGATATTAAGTTAGGGACCCCAAATCTGCTGAAATTTGTTTCAAACGGATGTTAAACATCCCACTGTGTCTTTACAAAACAGGGCAATTTGTTACCGGCATCCTGGCAAATTGCAAAATGTTCTGACACTAACCAGACAAGCGGGCTCTACTGGGAGCTTTCTCAGGTGAAGCCACACACCCCCAACCTACCACCGCAAGGCGGCGGCCACACTGGGCACCACATTGAATTTTCGAATCTGTTACACATGCCACATAACAATAATACATGTCCGGATTAATCCAATAAAATAATACGTTTATTACCTGCGCTTTGCCGAAACGTAAAAAGCGGGTGTTAAAGCGTTCGGTCATGTCCGTGTGCCGTACGTACGTGCGTACGGTATGTACGTGTATGCATTCTTTAAATTCTCTTCCTTAGAAACGTGAAGATTGATTGACATGAAATTTCCCAAAAGGTGCTCCTCCTCCTGCATTAATTTTTGTCATTTGATTAAGACATCATAGGTCACATGGTACAGGTGCCATCTTGGAAAACCAAAAAAACTTTCGCTCTCTACACTTCCTGAAATCACTCCATGGAATTTTTTTTACACATGGCTTCATTGTCAAGTTCTCTCGTAGAGAATAGATGTGTTAATGATGAGGTCATCACTGTCTTCATTATGACGTCATAAATTCGACAAGTGCAATGCTTGATTGGATAAAGTAATGAAAAAAAATTATTTGCAACTGTTGGTCCAATGACATTATCATTTGATTAAAGGTGCAGTTTCCTTCTGTAGGAATATTATATGATAATTATGTGTCTATGTCAACGTGATACAGCGGCCATCTTTGGAAAAAATAAACGAAAAAAATTTGTACCTCGATATCTCAAAAACCGCCTCCATGCGAAAAAATTTACACATTGGGCTCATGGTCAAGTTACTCCCCATGGAAGAATAGATTGTTGTTAATGATCATGTCATCAGTGCCTTCATTATTACGTCATGAATTCGACAAGTATCCGGTCAGTATGAAAAAAATAACTTAGCATCCGCACTTCGTCGTAAATCCACAATGTGCGTTTACACACAGATTATTCACCTTATTGACGTCGGTTAAGCGCCGCAATTGGAAATATCTTGGGGCCTAGCTGGATGACATTTTATTCATTACGAAATAATTATGTGTTGTCAACAATCAGTAGTCATCATGGTACGAGGACACAATCTTTCGAAAAACCGAAAAAACATCACAAAACTGCACCCTCTATATCCTCCGAATACCGCTCCAGGGAAAAAAATGACAACATGGTTCATTAATATCAAGTACACCCGATGTATGGAATAAGAATAGGTTAATGATTGATGCCATCAGTGCCCTTCATTCTTGATGTCGATAACGATTTGACCAAGTTGCAACGCTTGATCTGATCAGTAATGAAAAAATAATGTTCTCTGCAATTGTTTGAAAACCGTGAACGATCAATGCCCAAAACTTAACTATTGATCAAACTACCCATGGGAAATATAGTTTGATAAAAGTGACATCATCTGGTTCAATGGTCGAGCACCATATTGGATCAAAGAGAAAAAAAACCTTTAAAAAACAGAAGAGTTGGTTTGCACAAGTCCTTCTCAAGAACTGCGCAGGTTAGCATTATGACATACCATCTAAGTTCCGTTTGTTTTTCTGTCTAGCCGGACGGATTTGCACTTAAACACTCGACCAGGGACAATAAAATATCCATGACCATTTATAAAGGTCTTTTCCAGTGTATTTATTTTTTTCTAATTACAAATGACGTTATATGTTATCACACTTATTTTACTGAAGAATCGTGAAGATGACAGAATCTCATGAGATTTGATTCTTAAAACGTTTGTTAAAATTTATTTTAACATTGTTCTTAATCAATGGAAAAGGGAATGTTAAGAACAGGAAGAATGGGGAAAAGATTGTGAATTTATCGTTGTTCTGTCATTATTTGATTTTAAACATTCTGTTCTAAAATCTTAAATGAAACGGGAAACAGGAACAACGCATGGCATGATAAGTCAAATTGTCTCTCTGTGCCAAATTTCCTGTGTATCCTTATGTAACATTTGTTAAGAAATGGGAAAGACAGGGGCGAGGGAAGGAAGCTGGGGTTGGGTGGTGGGCACAGAAATTGGAAGATGAGGTTGCAGGCAATGGGAAGGGTAGGGGGGAGTCGTTGATGATTGGGGAGGGAGGATAAAGACTTGTATTGGGGAGGAAAATTTGAAAAACAGTGGTGAGGAGGGGTTTGAAGACTGGATTTGGGGGGGGGGGGGGGTGTTGCATAGACTGGCCGACCAAAAGTTAATGTTATTAATTGGTTACATTTAATTAATATTAATGTGCTGAAGTTGACATTAGGGATTAATGAATTATATTATAATGTCTTTCTGTCCTTATGTTGGTTTCACACTTATAATAAACTCAGAGGAACATTAGTGTCATTATTTATTTTCAGTCGTCTCTGGGTTACTGGTGCACTTGCTGTGGGTGCCCTGAGTAGACACGTTGACAAAACTTGGCGGGCTTGACGGGATCTGAAACTAAATTGTCAATAATCACAAAAAAATCCATACATAGTCAAGGCTTGTGAAGAGATAGTCCCAGTACCCTGATGATCAGAACACAAAACAGGATAAAAATAACAATTACAGAGAGGTGGGGAACACCAACAGCAGAGTGAATATCAACATTGAGTGAGATTTGTTGATCAAACAATGAGTGTGGGGAGGAAGGGAGGCAGGGATAGCATCATGGAGTGGACAAGATGGATGCCAGAAGGAAAACTCCCAGGAGGAAAATTGAGAAATTTGGAATGAGGAGGGTTGGGGTATAGTGGGGGAGTTAATGGGGGTGCAAAGGTCATGGGTTTTTGGATTGGGAACACATCTGAGATAGTAGTGATAGCCTCTTGAAAGACCTTGGAGGAAGAATGACATGGAGTAGAAATGTGTAAGTGGATCCCAGGCTAGAAAAAATTTGGAACAAAGAGTGGAGGTGAAGCAGTGATCCTGGATTTTAGGTAGTTCACTAGAAAGGGGTTATGGGGTACTGTGTGCCCTACAGAAACGTTTGGCAGGGGCAAAGCAGAAAGAGCAGATGGTGAAGACCAGCAAGGAGGGGTTAGTTAAAAGAACAGCATGAGATCACTGACCTGTCTATGATGGTAAAGTGATAGGCCTATTCAACTCAGCGTCATCGCAGGAGATTCAATAGAATTGGTCAAGGCCTTGGCTTCCCTCATGGCATTCAAGGTGAAGCAAAGATGTGAGGCGGGGGTGGGGGGGGGGGCAGTCCAGCCGGGAGAGAAGTACTCCCATCAAGCTGCAGATGAAAGCTTTGAAGGTGAAAGAGTTCATGTGTGCCAAGGAAGGACTTTGTATGACAGTAGAGGATGTCCATGTTGGCGACTGGCTTGGAGGCCAACTTTGAAATGCAGTTTGCTGAAGAAAGTTCATGGCTAATGCGTAAGTGGCAGGGAAGATTGAGTGACTGAACTTCCTCATGAATATTGTGAAGAAAGTAGATTGGGGAGAGGGTGGGTTTGCCAGAGTCCTTTCGGAGACAAGAAGGGTGAGAGTGTGAGACCTAATAATCTCAATGAAAGACATTGTCAAAAGTGTTTGACGAGCTTGTTTTTTGTCAACATCTGAAAAGGGGAAGATGCGGGCAGCCTGCCTGTCTGAAGGATGAGGGATATTATGGAAGAGGGTGGAATTGTCACATAAAGATAAAGATAATTTTTCTAGAGAGTCAGAGAGATCATTAAAGAAGTATGAAGAATAGGACTGGGCCATGAACACTGCCTTGGGTAAATCCAACTTTGACAAAGAGAGGAAACGAAAGCGATTCCATTGAAGAGCCACACATTTGGAACCAGAGGTAGAGGAAGTCAGTAAGTCCTGTTTAAGAGTTGGCCTTGTAATGCAATAGGCAGAGAGTTATGGAGAGAAAATCGGAATACAGATGGTACGAAAGCACCGAGATATGTCCAGAGAGATGGTCTAATCTCAGGTTGACATGAGGGCTTCTAGACATTGTTAGTGAGTAGAAGCTGGCATGTCCCAAGGTAAGTGTGACTGGATACTAAATCCACATTGGTGGTTCTGAGATGAGGCTGTTGGAGAAAAGGAAGGATTTCATATCAACTGTGATGATGGATTCCATAACCTTGCTGATGATGGAAGTAAAGCTGATTCTGTAGTTAAGGGGATCAGATTTCGCCTTTTTATGTAATGCAGTGATGTTGCCTGATTTCCAAGCAGATGAAACAGATGGACCTAGCCCCAAATGATCGGGTGATTAAGGGAGAGAGAAGAATATGCGACAACAGAAGATGGAGGTTTTTAGGACAACGTTGAGCTGATTCCATTTGAAGTGTTGACAAACATTTCTCCATCTTTCTCTGGTGCAAAATAACAGAGTCCAGGAGGCAGATGTAGACGACGGGAAGTTTCATAAAGATAGGAAGGTTTTGGGGACACAAGATTTGGAAAGAAAACACAAGCATTTTCCGCCTTCCATGAGCGAAATTGGCTGGTGCCATTTAGAAGAGAGGAAGAGTCGGAGCGGAAGCATACACCAAGAGACAGACTTACCAAGGTCCCACCAGGTTTAGAGGAGGAGACATGTTTGAAAGTTCAATTTCTGGAGGTCATACATGTTATTTTCTGGCTCCCTGAACAGTGGAAAAACACTTGTTGCATCTTTGTGGAAGGCACTTGAAATTGCTTCGATGAGATCACCTTCCAGGAAGAGAAGGCAAGTTGACTTCAGGGCAACTGCTCTCCACAGGAATTTAGTGTACAATGGGTGGAAAGGAAGGATAGGATAATTGAAGATGAAGATGGGATGAATCCATGTATGAGAGAGAGCAGGATTCTGTGGAATAGGCTGACTTAATATCATGGGACAGTAGACACATGGAAGACTAGTCCTGAAGAAGATGGCTGCTTGCAGTCCCTCCAATTTTTTATTGAATGCCAGACTCACCATATTTGAGCGATGCTCTCTGAGAATTAGCCAGAGAGATTTGACTCTTTAGAAGCATATGAATCAGATGAACCAATGGAGACAAGGACGAGCAGGGACAATTTGTGGGGAAATTTGTCATCCTTCAACCACAAAAGGGGATTTGACATTGGAGAAATTCCGGGTGGCGAAAAGTTCACATATGATGTCAGTCCTGTGGAGTCAAATGAGTCCTTTGGCTGATGTTCCATGAGTGGTGAGAGAGGTACCAACAACAAGCCAATTTGCATGGTGACAATTGAAACCACCATATATAAGGCCCTGTTCACACCTTGACATTAGTCATGCGTATGCCGATGTATGAAAAAATTGTCTAAAAAGCTGCACACAATCGAATACGTTATGGGTAACTCATAGCGTTTTAGAAATAAGTTTCGGGTACGCTAAAATTACCTCGACGTGTTTGACTTTTGAGTAACTTACAAGTAACGTGTGTCGACGTGTGTCAACGATCGCATAACGTGCATACAACTTATGCCAGTGTATGCGCAACGTGTGCGTCATACACTGCGATACGTCAAAAAATTTTCAACATGCTTAAAATTTGTCGACGTACTCGGCGTACTACGAGTATATGCCAGCCGTGCTTCAGCGTGCTCTAACGTATACAAAACTTACCCATAACGTATTCGACGTGTGCCAGCATATTCGCAAATTTTTCATACGTCGGCATACGCTGGCTAAACGTCAAGGTGTGACAGCGGCTTGACACTTCGATGTCTAGTGCGGTTATGATTTTAATCATCGAGCCGCAGCCTTTCTTAATAGGCTACGCACGTGATCGTCGGCGATACGCTGCCGCACGCTATGCATAAGTTAGACTATCTTGGGCATAGGTGTGAACGCCGACAACACGCTCAGCATTCGTTGATATAAGTTATCTATATGTTATCAAAACGTTCTGTGTACGCTACTAATACGTTATGCATACGTCCAACTCGTTATGAATACATCCAAAACTGGAAAAAAAACATCAATAGTTCAGCGTACGCCAGCGTTTACATACATTTTGAGTACCTTGCCATACGCTGGCTAAAACATCAAGGTGTGACAGGCCTTAAGGCAGAGAGAGGAGAGCGAGAGAGAGAGAGAGAGAGAGAGAGAGAGAGAGAGAGAGAGAGAGAGAGAGAGAGAGAGAGAGAGAGAGAGAGAGTTGCAATGAGTGGTTAAAAGTTATTTTTTACAATGTCAAGGCTCATATAGAGCTAACACACAGTGAAAAGTCGCTCTGGAATCCTATGGTAAGACTAGCTAGTACGGAGGATAATAGAGAACAGTGGATCCAGAAAAGGTGCCGTGATCAAACGGTTTGGACAAGACGAGACCCCAACTCCTTTTCTGCACAACGGTTTTAATCAAGCAAGGCAAATATGGTGGCAACCAACTCTCAGCTATTTGCACCAGCAAGAATCCGGAAGTCCCTCCTTTCCGGTGGAAAAATTATAAGAAAAAAGGTAAGAATTACAGGCTCGCACTCCACCAATATGGCATCAACAGATTTCAAGAACAAAAGCAAAAGCAAAAACTCACTTGCTGTGGGTGAAGACGCTGGACGAGAACAGGTTGAGGAAGATAATGTTTTGACAGTCCACATCTCCCCCTCGGAAGTTGGTGCCTCTGTCTGATAATTCTTGTGAGGTTTCCCTCCATGAGCGATGAAGCAATGGACAAGTTTCTTCATCAGTCCATAATTATTTTTTGGCTTTGTTTGCTTTATTAAATATCTGTAGGAATGCCAACACGAGAGTGGTGGCCCTTTTATTTTTGAAGGAACAACCCATGATATTCTTAAACAATAATTAAAACATACACAATTGTATCTTCTGTCATTTTTTAGTTCATTTAAGTTGACAGACTTATGTAATTGACACTTTGGAATAGACATTCACGTGTTAAACTTAATAATTGTTGGTTTACGCAATTCATCAGCAAAAAGGTCTGTAAGCTTTTTGATTTATGTTTGCTCCTCAGTCTTTGCAACCTGCCAATTGCATGACATCATCAGAGTTTTAATAGATCATTTTTTTTAGCAGATTACTATTAATACAAAAGCATTACCAAGCCACAATTTTAATTTTGCACTTATCAACTTTTTCAGGATAAACCTATCTACTTTTTCTCTCAACATTGGATTTTGAATTAAAAATAAATTCTTGAACATCTCTATCAGCTTCATGTTTTTCATGCAACATTGTGCTCTTCCCATTTAATTATAATCAATATCATGTTTTCATACAAACTTCATTCATTCCTATTTTTAGGTTTGGTCCAATATTAGGATTTCCATCTTCATTAATCTCTATCAAGTTGTTCCAGGTCCACAAAAAGAATAACCCCAGTAGTGGAGTTCCCTACGTATCCCAATGTTGAATATACTTCCTGAAAAACTTTTGTCAATCACACCAGTTTATTTTAGAGATGAATTGGCTCTTTTAGTTGCACACATTGAACATGTTCCTTTTTGAATAACTATTATTTGTACTTTTAATACGTGATGTATTTTAGAATTAGTTTCTTTTTACACTTGAGACAATAAATTATTATTCTATTTATTGTGTAACAATTTAATATACTCTGCAGAGTGCATAAGCTTTGCTTTTTAAACTTTCAGTATATATAATCAAATCTTATGTTGTAAAACAAAGTAACTTCAAAAACGTCGTTAGATTATCATCCATTTATATAACAAAGAAAAGTTTATAAAAATCAGAGCATAAACAAAAGTAGATATAAAACACTGAAATATTTTAAAGTCATGAAGAAATTATTGTATTTAAACACAAAGTATCCATAAAAAGAAGTCCCAGAAATCATATTTCATTACTATATAAATATGGTGAATACAAGTCATTGCAATCAATGCAAGGTAACAATCAGCAAGTTTTGTTGAGTAGAAACCGAGAAGTAAATCTATATAAAGAGAAAGAGAGCCATTATGCGGCGTAATTTGAGCGGGTCGAGTTTGAGGTCACATTGGTAGAGTTGATGAGTCAAATAACTTTGTATTGAATTCTGTCCAGTAAGTATGTTGGAGCTGGAACCTTCCCAGATGTGAGAGAGCTGAACTCTATATAAGTATGAATCAATTATTTATATAGTTGGAGCCACTGTTCAGAGGAGAAGAATCTTCGACATCTGAACAGGATCCTAATTTCTTTCAAGGCAGACTTAGCTATTTGCATAATGCGTGGATTCCAGGATAAATTTTTATGTTAGAGTAATACCTAGTAGGTTTATTGTATCACATGGGTAATTGTAGAGCTTTCAAAGGAGATTGGAGAGTTGAGGGGAGTGGCGAGATAGAGATGTGAAGAAATTGAGTTTTTGAAGCATTAAACTTAACTTAATTACATTTTCCCCACTGGGAGATCTTGTCAAATCCGAATTTAAAGAGATGGCTGTGATGAAACGAGATGTAGATCGAGTGAGGAGATGGGGCAGAGGGAAAGACTGGAGGAATGTAATGTTGAGTCATCAGCATACGAGTGCATTTGGTTATTTGTGGAAGAAAGAAGGTCATTGATAAAAAGAAGGAAGAGCGTTGGAGACAGCACGGAACCCTGAGGTACACCGCTGTTAATTGGGAAGGAGGAAGATGTTGGACCATCAACAATTATGGAGATAGAGTGGTCGGAGAGAAAGCTCGATATGAGAGAGCAGTGTGAAGGAGAAGGCCGAAAGAGGGAAGCTTGGATATCAAATCCGATGCCAACTCTGTCAAAGGCTTTTGAGATATCAAGGCCAACAACAAAGGATTCCCCAAAGTCTCTCAAAGAAGAGGCCCAGACATTCGTATGCAAGAAAGGAGATCACCTGGAGATCTTGCCTTGCGATAGCCATATTGCTGGTCAGATAGAAGACTGTGAGATTCAAGATGCTGAGAAAATGGGAATTGAGAAGACATTCAAAGGCTTTGGAAACAGTCGAAGTCAGAGCAATAGCATGGTGGTTGGAAGGGTTTGAACGATCACCCTTCTTAAAATAGGCTGTACTAAGACATGTTTCAGGTAAGAGGAAAAGTTTGTGTTATTAAACAAAAAGAAACAAACGAGCAACACGGG
>CM068959.1:83219862-83244275 GCA_035128595.1 Eptatretus atami | reverse complement strand
ATCTCTATTGATCCTGAGGGTCAACTGAACCAAAAAAGCAGCTGATTGACCCTATCTTCAGATGAATCGGGTATATATATGGATTATTCATGAAGTTCCTCAGACCTATTGTCATGCGAAACCACAAGGAAGGAGTGTTTACCCTTCCCCTTGGTCATGATCATCACTTCTGTTTTTCATCATTCAACTTCTCAAACTATATACACGTTACGATTCACAATTAAAGGAATTTCCATTGCATTGCCAAAAAATAAACTTTATATTATGAATTAACATACACAAATTTACAAACACTCCCTGAGATGGCTTTTTGGCTGATTCATATATTCAGTATGCAAAGTGACCATTTAGCACCATACACAAATTATATAATCTACCCAGTACAGCATGTACTTCCCTTGAACCTTATAATTCTTCATTCATTCTTTGTTCAGATCAAAATGTTTAAACATTCAGTACAAGAATAACATGTAGGACACACACAGGAGAAACTTCGCTCAGCTTCTTTTCCTGCTGCAGACTTTGTTGAAGTTGCTGTATCATTGTCTTTATGGATGCAAGTTATAATCACTGAGACGTGAGGTGAAAAATATCCGGAGCACTTAAGAGAGCACGCACTATAACACACCTGATTGAAGCACATCCGACAACTTGGAATCACTCATATGTGCTAGACTTGGAGGGTCACTCATACCCCCTGGTGCTGCCAAAAGTGCTGCAGTAGTAACAGCCAGCTGTAGACGTGTTGTACTTTCCATTACAACAAACTCAGTAAGATGGGTCCAGATCATTCAGACAGGTCCACATTTGAGATCACACCCTGGTTTTGTGGACCCCCAAATTCCAGGGTCCAGAAGGAAAATTTCTCACACACAAGCAAATGCCAAGAAAGCTAATAGCCTTCACCACAGTGGCAGATCACAATGAAAGCAAGAAAAGAGTGAGTTTTCACATAGTGTTGCCCATGCTCCTTACATTTCCAGTTTCTCCCACTCCAAAGACTCAACCCCGACATGCTCGCCCGGCCAAAAGCCACGATTAATTATCGGGTACTTTCTGCCCACGAGAGAGGAGTAGGTGTTGCTTGTGTAGGGGTGCGTTTGGGAAACCCACTCATTCTACCTTTCCTCATCTCTCCCCCCTCTCTGTTCATGGTAGTGCATGGGATTAGTGAGGGGGCAGTGTGCATTGGAGGCTCACCTTAACTGAGCAAGCAGAGAGGCCACCGAGAAAACACAGCTGCAGTTTTTCGATATTAGAAAACAAGAAGAAACAGACAAAATACCCATGTCAATAACAGTTCCACATGGCCAACACAAAATATAGTAAAGGAAGGCACTTTTAATTGCCACTCACTAAATCACCTTACAACCACATACTGAAACGTCCTATTATATGCTTGTAAGAGTATTGCCCAATATATAGATATGTTAGCTTTTGCTCATCCACCACATTACAGATGATGGCTGGGATGCTAAAATACGATTGCCCGAAATATTGAAAATGGGAATTGGAAATTGGATCTCCAGGACTTTTGTAACTGCTTTTCTTTTTTTTCCAATTGATGATTGGTGGGAAGAGGCACATCCCCATATTAAGCAGCTTCAGGTAACAGTTTTAACCACAAAAAATTATAAAAAAAATTAAAATATTATATTAAAAAAAAAAACAACAAAACAGCAATCTGTAATAATAAGTGCAAGTATGTCTCCTCCATAACTCCAAAACCATGAAACGATAGCGTGCCCCTAGAATTTGCCCCATTACTGATAGGAGGTGCTGAAATTTGAGTGTATTTAATTAACACCCTTTTGAAGATAATTTTAGGCGGGAATTCATCACCAAAAAAAGACCTTACGAAGATGGCGGTTGCTATCTTGGTCAGCTCACTGGGGTTTATGCCGTCATTTTGTTCGGCCTGCTCACAATGCCTTGACTTGGACAGGCCCAACCGTTTGCGCATGATAATCCCTCAAAATTGTATTTTCACTTTTCCCACTCGTATCATCAAACTGGTGATTCCATACCTACGAATCACTATAGACATCACTTTTGTGAGTGCTATAGTTTAAATTCGTAGCTTCGGAGAAATTTTCATACATTTATTATGATGCGATTTCCTACGATCTACTCTCACGACTAATTGAAGTCCATATCGAAATATTATTTCGGGCTTTTGAGGACGGTCTCATCCGGACTAAATAATGTGTCGAAATCCGGGTAGTGAAATCTGATTAGTTAAAGATATTAACGATTCATAAACTAACGATATATACCTATTACTTTAAGCAAGCAAGCTTGTGCGTCCTCCAAGCATATTTCTCCATGCATACACAAGAATATGTGAAATTGGCAAAGGCATTAAACTAAATTTATTCTGTTAATCTTCGGATAGGAAAAATTAAATTTAAATTGGAAGATTGAATGAAAGAAACGATACGATTAAAACATAACGGAGGATTCGGTGTCGAGTAAAGCAACTTTGAAAAATTTCTACTCATATTTTTTTGTTTTTTTCTCTTCAGGAAACACAATCCCCCTTTAGTAACATTTTTTAAAAGTAAATGGGATTTAAAAATTCTAATTCAAACGATAGTTTTCCAGGAACGCGTATATGATTGCCTATATGTAGATATGTGTGTCATTGGTTGTTATTCTCCATTTGTGTCGGTTGAGGAGATGGACCAAAGTACTCCTCCAGGACTCAAAGTATCCACCTGCAGTGCATGGACCAAGCTGTTCATCTTGTTTCTCATAGTCTTTGTTCTTGAGGGCTCTTTCTTGGTCGTCGCCAGAACCAAAGACTTGCCTCCAATTTAGTTAGTTTCGTTGGAGGGATAGATTTCTCAGGGATTGGTTTTCAATTCAGTGTGTGTGTGTGTGTGCTGTGTGTTTGTGTGTGTGTGTACACAGAAGCTTGCAAAGGATTATACCCCTTACTAATAATGTCGCAGTTAGATTTGATTATAATACCTGCAAAAAAAACATGTTACAAATCAAAATTTCACTGGTTGTAAATATATTTCAGCCCCTTCAGATCAGTACTTGGCTGGAAGCACTTTTTGCAGGTCCATTTGGGTAGGCCTTTACCAGCTTGCACAGTGAGATTGGTGAATCTTCTTGCCCATTCCACACGTGAAAATTGCTCTAGTTTGGGCCAAGTTGATGGGGTTCATCGTTGAAGGATTTAGAATTTGATGAAGGACAAGGTCTGACGACGAGACATGGTTCCACGGAAGCGGTATTTGACGATGTAGATTGTTTCAGAAGTCAAGGATGAGACATTGGATAATTTTTGACCCAAGTTATAAAATTGATCAACATTGATGTGGTACGAGATGACAGGTTATATAGCCTGCAAAATGTCGAAAACCCGGTTTCGGCCACCAACTTTCAAAAATTTGACCTTTGGGCATAACTTTTAAAGTCACAAAAACCAATGTTGTGGACATTAAAATAAGGAAACAGGATACTGTGCTATAGCTTATTGGAGTTAGTTCGTCGAACGAAAGGTCGAAAACCCGCGTTCGATTCCACCACAACTTTGGAAAATTTGACCTTGTGGCCTTTAAAAGTCAAAGGTTCAAAGGATTTATGACCTTTGGTTGCAAAACTTCCTCTGGAACATTCCAGAAACAATATAAACGTTCATATTAGGCTATATGCATTTCGCACTCCTCGGATTATCCATTACTTGATGAAATCAGCGTAAAACAACTTGAAGGAGGCGCCACGGGCAAGGGTGTTCGAGATAGGAGCAAAATGTTCAAGACTTTAGTGGGGAATGATCTCAAGATTATGGGATAAAAATATCGTTCATCCGAGCTCTCGAAAGTTTGGGCGGTCGTTGTGATTTTATGTTCAAAATTCGTAATTTTCTAAGTTTTTGACCTTTGTGACCTTGACTTGTGGCCGAAAATGAAAAATCGGACAACAAGTTTATATTTAATTCATTTTGCTAATTCAAATACAGAGAACCCATCCATTCAGTCAATTCCCTCCGAGAAGAGAGATTGTTATCCGACTACCCCTAAAAATGGCTATTTTTTGGGTGTGGCTCTGCCCACAATGGCGTAGCACGCCTCATCAGGAAAACACAACTAGACATTGATATCGCACATAGCCAAGTTTCATCAGATCGGATCAAAGTTCACGGAGTTATGCTCTGGACAGACAGCACACAGACGACAGACCAGAAGACAGGGCAGATAGGACCACACAGACATAACAGAATGACAGTGGTGACTTTGGCTGGGCTCGTGAACCAATTTCGAGCAATCCACCTAACAAAGCCAGTGCTGTGACTTGGCTGTCCAACTGAGACTAATATCTGTGAAGCTGCAATTTGTCATCGCAAGAACATCTTCCATCCATACATTACTTCCTGTCCATAATTTGATTATGCCACACATACAAACAATCAGGAATGATTTTTTCCTTTTCAAACTTTCTCCTTTTTTGTCCTATTTTTTTTTTTTACAGCTACCTCACACCACCACTGCATTCCACCAGCCTTGGAAAGATGGCAGATTTTTTTTGATAATGTTATGATTATATTGCCATGAATAATTTATGATGAACACTGGGTTGTTGTTCACTGCGGGGAATCCAATAGTATAGGCCTTGCTTTTTGCTATTACTGCCCTTTATCTGTCTCCACCTGAATCACATTTAATTTTTAATATGATGGGCAAGGCTTGAATGCAGAGAAGTAATGTTGGTAAAACTTGACGACTTACACAAATTTTCTTCTTCCTTCTGGTGTATGGCAGCTTGGCTGCCAGGTAGCTATCCTTTTGTTGGGGCGCAATTATGCCTCTGATGCAGTGCCCCAACCACCAGTATACTGGTACTCATTTTTTGCTGACCTCAGAAGGACAACGGCTAAGTCAACCCCCCTGGTGTTAATTCAGCAGCCAACGGTGCTCAAACTCAGGACCCTCAGATCCCAAAGCCAGCCACCTCACCAATGAGCCAACACCAAGCTTTAGTTACACAAAAGAGGACCTGAACAAAGCAAAAATCAGTTAATGGATGAAAGCAAATTTTGTGAATTATTTGCCAGCAAATTGGAATGAATGAAAACTAAAAACACACATTACAGCAAGAAGACTTAAAGGGATTGGAATTTATTTTCCAGGGAGTGGATTGTCCTTGGATTTTTGATGCATTCCCAGGGTAGTAGTGATATCTTATTTTCTTAAGATCAGTACTGATGAAAGTTTCAGCCGCTCAGCTTATCTTGCTGAAACAGGGAATCACACGATGTTGAGTTATAGTCATCAGAGAAACAGCACACCATTAATTGTGTTACTTTATACATTTTCTTTCATGGCAGAGAGAAGAGAGACACAGAGTAGAGGAAGGAGTTCTAGGATCCAGAGTTTAAAATCCCGCTTGGCTGTTGAATTATACCGTGTGGGTTTACTTTGCCTGTCATCCTTCCGAGGTCGGCAAATGAGTGCCAGCTTGCTGTATCCTGTGTCGGAGTGGTAACCTGTCTAGGATTGTGCCCAGGATTGTGTGGCCTGTCCAGGTTGCCCCCCAAAATATCCATTTGCTTTCTTCTCAGAAACTACACAAGGAATTCAATGAAACTTGACCACCATCATTAAACCTTTTTTTTTAGGTAGTAGGTGTAGACAGGGCACCGCTCAGGGTAGTCCAACGTTCTGACTTAGGAGCGTTAAAGTGGTGCCAGAACCATCTTACACTCTCCTTGTCAGGTGCTGGTCTTACTTTCTGTCTACTCAAATTAACTACCGGGCTAACTTTTATCTCTCTTTCTTGCAAACAAACATCACACACTTTTCAAACAAACATTATACACTTTTCATCATACACTTTCCTCCTCACTCATTTTCACTCCTCACTTTACATGCTTCTCTTTTATTTCTCTTTCCTCTCATTTCCCTCAGACAGCCTCCAATTAAATATGATAAAGTCCGAAAAGTTAATGGCCCCTAGTTCTCCAGTTACCTGCCTGTTCTTGCTGCCAACGAGGGGGGGGGGGGCTCAAGCAGTAGTAGTATCGGTCCCTCCCAAGACCCTTGCCTTTGGAACCAACATGACTCTCTTTCAATTCATTTCACCAACATTCATGGTCTTTCTTCGAATCTTTCCTCTGTTCAACATCATCTAACAAGCTCTTACTGACTCAAATATATCCGAATATCTTACTTCTCTCAGAGGACTGTAGATACTGCTTTTATTCCAAAACCGAACAGCATTCCGTGCGTCTCGTAGATCAACGTGATCCAGATCGAGTCGCAGGAACTGCTTTACATTACATACTCCTCTCCTTCAGAATAAAAATATAATAAATGAAAATCAATTTAATGATTGGATTTTGCCCACAATCAACAAATGAACAATTTTTGTGAACACACAATATCGTCGCAATAATAACAATAATGATAATAATAAACCCATACATAGCAAACCCACCCACACAAAAAATCAAAGCAAATCCAAGATTCAGTTTGTCCGGCCATTTTATAAATGGCCTGAGTGAGTAGTAGAAGGAACAGGCTCGTGGAACTGTTTCATCCAGCACAACAGTGGGGGGGGCAAGAGATGAATTAGAAGGGGAAAGGGGGGCAAAGGAGAAACATTGCAATGATCACCATGTGTCATGGTACGAGAAGGGGAGGAAGAATCATTGTGTTCATCTTCGTCCAAGTTTCCCAACTCTGGCTCATACACATAGCCAGTGTGGTTGGCCAGCTTGTTTGAAATCGGAGATGTTGGCGATTCCTGCGGAACAAACGGTTTCCTGCTTGGAGCACGTAGGACTGAGGAATTGTGTTTTTGTATGATTTCACCAGGAACCATTTTCTAGTGCCAGGAAGTGGTTCAATACGGACTGCCAACCCTGAAAAGGTGGCCGTTCTCGTGCGACTCGATCATGATGGAACTTTTGCTTGTCTTTTTTCCATGTCAAAATGCCATTTAATCTCATAAAAGCTGGAGGGTTTTGGTGCAAGTAAGCTGCACTTTGCAGGCAGCTTGTTACGTTGGCTTCTACCCATCAACAGCTGTGCAAAGGACAAGTGTAGTCCTTCTAGGGAGTGGTACGGCAGTCTAACAAAGCCAGATGTTTGCCCACTTTCTTCCCAATTTTTTTTCAGTTTGCACTGCTCTTTCAGCTTCACCGTTTAGCACGAACAAATCGAGGCTGGAAGTATTTGGTTAATGCCGTAATCAAACAGAAAAATTTGAACTTTTGGACACTAACAAGGATGCATTGTCGCTCCTAACCCCTCAGGAATACCATGTGTACTAATGATGGAATTTTTGAGCATCAATCATTGTGTGTTTCTCATATCCTTGAGCTCACGTATCTCAATAAATTGTGAATAATAATCGACAAACCAAAATGTATTGTTTTGACTCAAACTCTAATAGGTCCACAGTGACCTGTTGAATGATAATCTGGAATCTGTGTCGGTATGAGCAGTTCGGAGGAACTTATTTGGTAATCTGTTACATGTAGTGCAGTTTTTCACTGCCTCTTCGCTCTGTTGGTTCATTGTTGCCCAATAGAGCACTTCCCGAGCATGCTGTTTGCACTTTACAATACCAGGTTAGAGCTGTGTATGATGGACAGCATGTGTTGACAGAGACTAGGTGGCACTACTATATGCATACCTTTATACATAATTCCATTAGAAACACCTAACTCACTCTTTGAATCCCGTATGGTCTCAATGGAATGGGCACTTCGTTTTGATAGTTGGGCCATCCAGTGTGGATCACATCCAACAGAAGTTGTAACTCTTGTTGAGTCTGTTCCTGCAGCTGGACATACCTCTCCTTGGTGATTGAGATGAAGTTCTAACATGGAACCTGCTCCAGATTGACTTCTTGTCCCGACAACTGGTTGAGTCTGATAAGCACAAGATAGTGTATCTGGTAGCTTCATGTCTTTGGCAGTTTTATACACTACCTCGAGATCGTACACTCCAGACGTAACAGCATCCTCTGCAGACTCATAGGAGCAGACAGAGTAGGTTTTTTGAAATCTCTGAAGTGGATTGTGATCCGTAAATACAGTCACTGTCTTGCCAAATATGTAGCAGTGGAAATTCATACAAGCATGGAGGATTGCAAGCATTTATTTTTGAATCTGAGGCATACCATTTGTTCCACCCGAGAGGGATCGCGAAGTGTGTGCAACCGGCTTCCCCTCCTGCAATAAGACACAACGAGACTGCTTTGACTTGCATCTGCATGGATCTTCTATGATGCCTTCACATCATAGTATCTCAGTACAGGCTGCTGACAACAGAGATCCAATAGTTTATGGAAAACTTGGTCCTGTGCAAATTGCCAGTTAAAATACAACGTCGAAGTGGTGCATTGACTTCACTCAGTTGAGGAATAAATTTTAGCCAGGTAAGCAATGAATCCAAGGAAACGCTGCACGTCGTCTTTATTCTGTGGAATAGCATATTACAGAGGGCTTCCATTCTTTGGGGGTCAGGCTTGAGTCCATCTGCAGTAGGTAGATTCCCAACATACCGAACCTCCTTTTGGCGAACTTGGCATTTTTGCATGTTCAATTTGAGGTTGTAGGATGTAGCCCTCTCCATGACTTGCTTTAATATGCTGTCGTGATGATCTCGATCTCATCCTGCAATCAAGATATATCCATATGCTGTGGCTCCAATAATGCTATCCAACATTTGATCTATGATACGCTTGAAATATTTCTGGGGCACATTTCAATCAAAATGGTAGCCTCAGCCAACGAAAACGACCCATCGGTGTATTGAAGGTCATCATTTTTGAGTAATCTGTGAAACCCACCTATGCATCCAATACTGAGAATAAGTTGGCTTGTATGTTGGATGTTGGAGACATCCAACATGTATGTTGGTATGTTGGAGACCACCTCTTCAACCGCCTTCATGGGATAATGCTCACGTTTAAATGGCCATGTTGAGATCTCTCGGATCCAAACATTCTTAGCTTGCCATTGCGAACTGCAGCTACTATTGAGCTGACCATTTGGTTGGCTCCTCCACCGGAGTTGTGAAGCCGTCATCTACCTCTTGTTCAATTCGTCGATGATCCTAGGCATTAGCACAGCCGGTTGCCGCAGACGCAACCAATTAGTGCAGCTGGTTGCGCAGCCGTGCAGCCTGTACAACCCATTGGCTGTTGGGTGTATTTTGATTCGGTAGACCCTGTTGGGTACCTGATGTACCGATTGATATTGGGAAAATCTGACTGAATCATCCGCTGACTGAACTCCCACCAGGGAACTCAGTCGAGCAATGAGGCCAAGGTTCTCAGCGGTCTCCCCGTATCACGTTCTCCTGATCCAGATTGACCAGCTCGCATGAAGCTATTACGGACCTCTCTTCAAGTTCCAGGAAAGATCTCATGAAGCAATTGGCCGAACGATGTGTTGGAGTAAGTTCTCAGGGTTCTCTTAGACTTGTGAAGTTCTGTGCTTACTGGTAGTCTTTGAAAATCCCTGAGTGTAAGTATATTGCACCTTGCCCCTGCATCAATATGGAAGGTAATGTTCGCAATGTCACTGAATCTGGCAGTCTGGGACCATTTGTCATCTGCCAGAGTGCCGATGTTGTCAACCTTGTATATTTCGAAGAACCTCCAAATTGCCTTCAGGTAGTTAGTTTTCCTGGTTTTTCTCCAGCCTTGATGAGGGTGTTTTGCCAGTCGCTGTTGCCTACAGCAGACCAACATCCAATGGTTCAGGCATTTGCAATAGGAACAGGTGGGCCGGACTGCAGACATTTCCCTGTTACACAAATGCTGCTCATCCTTGCCACATCTACTGCATGATTTAATGCTTGCAGCTGCGATGTGAAGCACAAAGCTTGGGATGCGATTTGCTTTGAGCTGTGATAGCTGACACTGCAAGTTTGTAGTTATCTTCATTCTGCACTGGCGATTTGCTTGCGAGACAACTCAAACTGTTGTCCAATCTCCAGAGCCTTTGCTATTGACAGTCCTGCCTGGGTGCTTAGTGGTTAGGGTGGTGGCTTGGGATCCTAGGGTCCTGAGTTCAAGCCCCGTTGCCCGCTGAATTAAATACACCAGGAGGTTGACTCAGCCTTCATCCTTCCGAGGTCGCAAAATGAGCACCAGTGTACTGTAAGGGGGCTGCATTCAGCGCATAGCCGCGTCCCAACCAATGATGCAACCAGCAGCCACAGGCATGAACTCATAGAGAGAGAGAGATGAGAGAGAGAGAGAGAAGAGATGAGAGAGAAGAGAGAGAAGAGAGAGAGAGAGAGAGAGAGTGACATCCTTCACCTTGATCCATAACCTTTCCTGCACCCTGGATCAAAAATGCATCAATGATAGAGCATCGATTCGATGTCCTCGTGGGATCGGCGAATCACAGTCCATGAGAATAATCCTCAAGTCCTTACAAAATTATCAGAAGTTCCTCACTCTTGTTTCCGCTACTTGACTGGTGTCTGTTATCCATAATGCTGTCTCCTCTTTCTTCTTTCTTTCTCAGTCATCTTCTCAGTCTCCTCCATGTGAATGTTTATATAAACCTCATGGGCATTGAGCACCATCCACATGCCAGCCATCTGGCTTTTCTTTGGGTTTAGCCCAATAGCGGTCCCGCGAACACGAACTGAACATGGTCTTGAAACTGAGTGATTCTCCAAATAAATCTGCAGCATCCCAATCGATAGATTGGGTATTCAAGTCGGATCACCATACCGTACTTATGGATGGTCGTTTGTTAAAAAGCAGCAGGTCCAGTTAACTGCTGACACCATGTAAGACACTGGCTTTTATTCTAACCAAAGCAGCATTCCAGGTCTCATGAGATCAACGTGATCCAGATCGAGCCGCAGGAACTGCTTTACATTAGAGAGACCCAGTTATCAATGATGTTCTTGTTAATCCTTATAACATTTCGAACTACACCTTCACTCACGATTCCGCTTCAAATGAGGAGTCTTGTGTCTACTCCAACATCAACATGCCTGTATGCCTTGTGGACCTCGAATCTCCAAACTTTGATATCATCTGGCTTAAGATTTGTCTTCCCGACCTAACTATCTTTCTCTGTTTCACTTACTGCTCTCCCAATTCTACAAACTTCATAGCTTTCTTTGATTATCCTAACTCTTGCCATGAGGCCATGACATCCGAACACCCTCAAGCAAATTTCTCTATCTCGGAGACTTCAATGTACACCATAGGGAGTGGCTGAAATCTTCCACATGGATGTTGGGGGAGTTGAAGCTCTCACATATTTCCATTTTTAATGATTTGGAACAAATTATCACCCACCCTGCCCATATTCAGATCGTCATGACCACAACTACCAATACTTTGGATTTATTCTTCACTTCCAATCCGTTGCATTACAACTACACAATTTCACCTCCAACTGGTTCTCCTGACCACAATCTTGTGACATCACTTTACTTACCACCAATTATTCTCCTCCAACTGCTCCGATGAAACACCAGTATTGCATTTCAATAATGTGACTGGACTGGCTACGAATTTTTTTCCTGACTTTCGCTGAAAGACAACTGTCTCTCCTTGGCAATGCCCCTCTCTCGCTGAACGTACAGTGGAGGTTATTGTTGCAGAAATGGAGGCTTATATCCCCTTCTCTTTCAAGTCTATCTCTCTTACCAATTCTTGGTTTAATATTCCTGCTCTGTGACCATTCGTGCAAGAGAGGCCGCATATCGGACATGGAAAAACTCTTCTTCCTCCGACTCGCATTCAGCTTTCATATCTGCCAGAAATCATTGCAAACATGTTATTTGTGAGGCGAAGCATTCCTTTATTCAAAAAAATGTGACAACCTCTATCTTCTTCACTAATACATCTTTCTGGTCCTTACCTAAAAGTATCTCCAAACAACTTCTGTCGCTCTTTCCTTTCCCTTGCTTTCCATTCCGATGATACTATCGCTGTCTCTCCGACTGATAAAGCAACTCTTTTTGGTTCTCTTTCCTCCCTTAACTCCACACTGGATGACTCGAACATTCCATCTCCCTCTGATGTTCCCCTCACCAATCCTATGTCCCTCCCGATAATCTCTTCATGCAGTCAAAAAATACTCCTCTCTCTGGACATCAGCAAGGCTCGGGCAGATGGCATTCCTCCCCATGTCTTGAAGGAATGTGCTCCAGAACTTGCACCCGTGCTTGCTCGTTTGTTTCTTTGTTTAATAACACAAACTTTTCCTCTTACCTGGAAACATGTCTTGTACAGCCTATTTTAAAGAAGTGGTGATCGTTCAAACCCTTCCAACCACCATGCTATTGCTCTGACTTCGACTGTTTCCAAAGCCTTTGAATGTCTTCTCAATTCCCATTTTCTCAAGCATCTTGAATCTCACAGTCTCTATCTGACCAGCAATATGGCTATCGCAAGGCAAGATCTCCAGGTGACTCCTTTCTTGCATTACGAATGTCTGGGCCTCTTCTTTGAGAGACTTTGGGGAATCCTTTGTTGTGGCCTGATATCTCAAAAGCCTTTGACAGAGTTTGGCATGGATTTGATATCCAAGCTTCCCTCTTTCGGCCTTCCTCCTTCACACTGCTCTCTCATATCGAGCTTTCTCTCCGACCACTCTATCTCCATAATTGTTGATGGTCCAACATCTTCCTCCTTCCCAATTAACAGCGGTGTACCTCAGGGTTCCGTGCTGTCTCCAACGCTCTTCCTTCTTTTTATCAATGACCTTCTTTCTTCCACAAATAACCAAATTCACTCGTATGCTGATGACTCAACATTACATTCCTCCAGTCTTTCCCTCTGCCCCATCTTCCTCACTCGATCTACATCTCGTTTCATCACAGCCATCTCTTTAAATTCGATTTGGGACAAGATCTCCCAGTGGGGAAAATGTAATTAAGTTAAGTTTAATGCTTCAAAAACTCAATTTCTTCACATCTCTATCTCGCCACTCCCCTCAACTCTCAATCTCCTTTGAAAGCTCTACAATTTACCATGTGATACAATAAACCTACTAGGTATTACTCTAACATAAAAATTTATCCTGGAATCCACGCATTATGCAAATAGCTAAGTCTGCCTTGAAAGAAATTAGGATCCTGTTCAGATGTCGAAGATTCTTCTCCTGGAACAGTGGCTCCAACTATATAAATATTGATTCATACTTATATAGAGTTAGCTCTCTTCACATCTGGGGAAGGTTCCAGCTCCACATACTTACTGGACAGAATTCAATACAAAGTTATTTGACTCATCAACTCTACCAATGTGACCACAAAACTCGACCCGCTCAAATTACGCTGCATAATCGGCTCTCTTTCTCTTTTCTACAGATATTACTTCGGTTTCTACTCACAATAACTTGCTGATTGTGTACCTTGCATTGATTGCAATGACTTGTATTCACCATATTTATATAGTAATGAAATATGATTTTCTGGGACTTCTTTTATGGATACTTTTGTGTTTAAAATACAATAATTTCTTCATGACTTTAAATATTTCAGTGTTTTATATCTACTTTTGTTTATGCTCTGATTTTTATAAACTTTTCTTTTTGTTATATAAATGGATGATAATCTAACGACGTTTTTGAAGTTACTTTGTTTTACAAACTAAGATTTGATTATATATACTGAAAGTTAAAAAAGCAAAAGCTTATGCACTCTGCAGAGTATATTAAATTGTTACACAAATAAATAGAATAATAATTTATTGTCTCAAGTGTAAAAAGAAAACTAATTCTAAAATACATCACGTATTAAAAGTACAAATAATAGTTATTCAAAAAGGAACATGTTCAATGTGTGCAACTAAAAAGAGCCAATTCATCTCTAAAAATAAAACTGGTGGTAATTGACAAAAGTTTTGTCAGGAGGTATATTCACAACAATTGGGATACGTAGGGAACTCCACCTACTGGGGTATTCTTTTTGTGGACCTGGAACAAACTTGGATAAGAGATTAGATGAAGATGGAAATCCTAAATATTGGACCAAACCTAAAAATAGGAATGATGAAGTTTGTATGAAACATGATATTGATTATAATTAAATGGGAAGAGCACAATGTTGCATGAAAAACATGAAGCTGATAGAGCATGTTCAAGAATTTATTTTTAATTCAAAATCCAATGTTGAGAGAAAAAGTAGATAGGTTTATCCTGAAAAAGTTGATAAGTGCAAAATTAAAATTGTGGCTTGGTAATGCTTTGTATTATAGTAATCTGCTAAAAAAAATGATCTATTAAACTCTGATGATGTCATGCAATTGGCAGGTTGCAAGACTGAGGAGCAAACATAAATCAAAAAGGCTTACAGACCTTTTTGCTGATGAATTGCGTAAACCAACAATTATTAAGTTTAACACGTGAATGGTCTATTCCAAAGTGGTCAATTACATAAGGTCTGTCAACTTAAATGAACTAAAAAAATGACAGAAGATACAATTGTGTATGTTTTAACTTATTGATTTAAGATATTCATGGGTTGTTCCTTTCAAAAATAAAAGGGCCACCACTCTCGTGTTGGCATTCCTACAGATATTTAATAAAAGCAAAACAAAGCCAAAAAATAAATTATGGACTGATGAAGAAACTTGTCCATTGCTTCATCGCTCATGGAGGGAAACCTCACAAGAACTTATCAGACAGAGGCACCAACTTCCGAGGGGGAGATGTGGAACTTCGTCAAACATTATCTTCCCTCGAACCTGTTCTCGTCCAGCGTCTCACCCACCAGCAAGTGAGTTTTTGCTTTTGCTTTTGTTTTCTTGAAATCTGTTGATGCCATATTGGTGGAGTGCGAGCCTGTAATTCTTACCTTTTTTCTTATAATTTTTCCACCGGAAAGGGAGGGGACTTCCGGATTCTTGCTGGTGCAAATAGCTGAGTGAGTTGGTTGCCACCACATTTGCCTTGCTTGATTAAACCGTTGTGCAGAAAAGGAGTTTGGGTCTCGTCTTGTCCAAACCGTTTGATCACGGCACCTTTCCTGGATCCACTGTTCTCTATTATCCTCCGTACTAGCTAGTCTTACCATAGGATTCCAGAGCCGACTTTTCACTGTGTGTTAGCTCTTATATGAGCCTTGACATTGTAAAAAATAACTTTTAACCACTCATTGCAACTCTCTCTCTCTCTCTCTCTCTCTCTCTCTCTCTCTCTCTCGCTCTCCTCTTCTCTGCCTTAAGGCCCTGTCACACCTTGATGTTTTAGCCAGCGTATGGCAAGGTATCAAAATGTATGTAAAACGCTGGCGTACGCTGAACTATTGATGTTTTTTTTCCAGTTTTGGATGTATTCATAACGAGTTGGACGTATGCATAACGTATTAGTAGCGTACACAGAACGTTTTGATAACATATAGATAACTTATATCAACGAATGCTGAGCGTGTTGTCGGCGTTCACAACCTATGCCCAACGATAGTCTAACTTATGCATAGCGTGCGGCAGCGTATCGCCGACGATCACGTGGCGTAGCCTATTAAAAGGCTGCGGCTCGATGATTAAAATCATAACCGCACTAGACATCGAAGTGTCAAGCCGCTGTCACACCTTGACGTTTTAGCCAGCGTATGCCGACGTATGAAAAATTTGCCGAATATGCTGGCACACGTCGAATACGTTATGGGTAAGTTTTGTATACGTTAAGAGCACGCTGAAGCACGCTGGCATATACTCGTAGTACGCCGAGTACGTCGACAAATTTTAAGCATGTTGAAAATTTTTTGACGTATCCAGTGTATGACGCACACGTTGCGCATACACTGGCCATAAGTTGTATGCACGTTATGCGATCGTTGACACACGTCGACACACGTTACTTGTAAGTTACTCAAATCCGAAAACACGTCGAGGTAATGTTTAGCGTACCCGAAACTTATTTCTAACCTATGAGTTACCCATAACGTATTCGATGTGTGCCAGCGTTTTAGACAATTTTTTCATACATCGGCATACGCTGACTAAATCGTCAAGGTGTGACAGGGCCTTTATATGGGGTGGTTTCAATTGTCACCATGCAAATTGGCTTGGTGTTGGTACCTCTCTCACCACTCATGGCACATCAGCAAAGGACTCATTTGACTCCACAGGACTGACTCAATATGTGAACTTTCCCACCCGGATTTCTCCCAATGTCAAATCCCCCCTTTTGGAGTTGAGGATGACAAATTTCCCCACAAATGTCCCCTGCTCGTCCTCTGCTCCCATTGGTTCATCTGATCATATGCTTCTAAGAGTCAACATCTCTCTGGCTATTCTCAGAGAGCTGCCTCAATACTGGTGAGTCTGGCATTTCAATAAAAAAGATTGGCAGGGACTGCAAGCAGCCATCTTTCTTCAGGACTAGTCTTCCATGTCTACTGTCCATGATGTTAAGTCAGCCTATTCCACAGAATCCTGCTCTCTCTCATACATGGATTCATCCCATCTCATCTTCAATTATCCTATCCTTCTTTCCACCCATTGTACACTAAATCCTGTGGAGAGGCAGTTGCCCTGAATCAACTTGCCTTCTCTTCCTGGAAGGTGAATCTCATCGAAGGCAATTTCAGTGCCTTCCACAAAGCATGCAACAAGTGTTTTTCCACTGTCAGGGGAGCCAGAAAATAACATGTCTGACCTCAAAATTGAACTTTCAAACATGTCTCCCTCCTCTAAACCTGGTGGGACCTTGGTAAGTCTGTCTCTGGTGTATGCTTCCCTTCCGACTCTTCCCTCTCTTCAAATGGCACCCAGCCAATTTCGCTCATGAGAAGGCCGAATGCTGTGTTTTCTTCCAAATCTTGTGTCCCCAAAACCTCCTTATCTTTATGAAACTTCCCAGTCTGTCTACATCTGCTCCTGGACTCTGTATATTTTGCACCAGAGAAGATGGAGAAATGTTTGTCAACACTCAAATGGAATCAGCTCACGTGTCCTAAAAACCTCCTCTTCTGTTGTCGCATATCTTCTCTCTCCCCTTATCACCCGATCATTTGGGCTAGGTCATCTTTCATCTGCTTGGAAATCAGGCAACATCACTGCATTACATAAAAAGGCTAAAAATCTGATCCCCTTAACTACAGATCAGCTTACTTCCAATCATCAGCAAGGTTATGGAATCCATCATCACAGTTGATATGAAATCCTTCCTTTTCTCCAACAGCCTCATCTCAGACCACCAATTTGGATTTAGATCCAGTCACACTACCTTGGACATGCAGCTTCTACTCACTTAACAATGTCTAGAAGCCCTCAATGTCAAACCTGAGATTAGGACCATCTCTCTGGACATATCTCGTGCTTTCGATACCATCTTGTATTCCGATTTTCTCTCCAAACTCTCTGCCTATTGCATACAAGGCCAACTCTAAACAGGACTTACTGACTTCCTCTACTCTGGTTGCCAATGTGTGGCTCTCAATGGAATCCTTTCGTTTCCTCTCTTTGTCAAAGTTGGATTACCCCAAGGCAGTGTTCTGGCCCAGTCCTATTCTTCATCTTCATTAATGATCTCTCTGACTCTCTAGAAAATTATCTTTATCTATTATGTGACAATTCCACCCTCTTCCATAATATCCCTCATCCTTCAGACAGGCAGGCTGCAGCATCTTCCCCCTTTTCAGATGTTGACAAAATAACAAGCTCGTCAAACACTTTGGACAATGTCTTTCAATTGAGATTATTAGTCTCACACTCTCACCCTCTCTGTCTCCGAAAGGACCATCTGGCAACCCACCCTCTCCCCCATCTACTTTCTTCACAATATTCATGAGGAAGTTCAGTCACTCGATCTCCTGGCACTTACCATTAGCCATGAACTTTCTTCAGCAAACTGCATTTCAAAGTTGGCCTCCAAAGCCAGTCGCCAACTGGACATCCTCTGTCATACAAAGTCCTTCCTTGGCACACATGAACTCCTTTCCACCTTCAAAGCTTTCATCTGCAGCTTGATGGAGTACTTCTCTCCCCGCTGGACTGCCCCCCCCCACCCCCGCCTCACATCTTGCTCACCTTGATGCCATGGAAGCCAAGGCCTTGACAATTATTGGAATCTCCTGCGATGAAGCTGAGTTGATAGGCCTATCACTTTACCATCACAGACAGGTCAGTGATCTCTCTGTCTTTTACTACCTCCTTGCTGGTCTTGCACCATCTGCTCTTTCTGCTTTGCCCCCTGCCACGTTTCTGTAGGGCACACAGTCCACCATCAACCCTCTTCTAGTGAAACTACCTAAATCCAGGATCACTGCTCACCTCCACTCATTTGTTCCAATTTTTTTCTGCCTGGGATCCAACTTACACATTCTCTCCAATGTCATTCTTCCCTCCAGGTCTTCAAGAGGGCTATTCACTACTATCTCAGATTGTTCCCAATCCAAAACCATGACCTTTGCAACCCCCATTAACCTCCCCCCACTATACCCCAATCCCTCCTCATTCCAAATTTCCAATTTTCCCTCCTGGGAGTTTCCTTCTGCATCCATCTTGTCCACTCCATGCATGCTATCCTGCCTCCCTTCCTCCCCACACTCATTGTTTGTCCAAATCTCACTCAATGTTGATCTTCAACTCTGCTGTTGGTGTTCCCCACCTCTCTGTAATGTTATTTTTATCCTGTTGTGTTCTGATCCATTCAGGGTACTGGGACTATCTCTTTCACAAGCCTTGACTATGTATGGATTTTTTTTTGTGATTATTGACAATTTAGTTTCAGATCCCAGTCAAGCCCCCAAGTTTTGTAACGTGTCTACCTCAGGGCACCACAGCAAGTGCACCAGTAACCCAGAGACGACTGAAAATAAATAATGACACGAATGTTCCTCGAGTGTTATTTTAAGTGTGAAACCAACATAGGACAGAAGACATTATAATATATATTCATTAATCCCTAATGTCAACTTCAGCACAATAATATTAATTAAATGTAACAATTAATAACATTAACTTTTGGTCGGCAGTCCTCATGCAACACCCCCCCCCCTCCCCAATCCCAAGTCTTCAAACCCCTCCTCACACTGTTTTCAAATTTCCTCCCCAATACAAGTCTTTAATCCTCCCTCCCCAAGTCATCAACGATCCCCCCCTACCTCCCATTGCCTCAACCTCACTCTTCCAATTCTGTGCCCACCCACCCCAACCCCAGCTTCCTTCCCTCCCCCTGTCTTCCCATTCTTAACAATGTTACATAAGGATACACAAGGAAATTTGGCACAGGAGGAGACAATTTGACTTATCATGCCTGCGTTGTTCCTGTTCCCGTTCATTTAGATTTTAGAACAATGTTAAAATCAAATAATGACAGAACAACGATAAATTCACAATCTTTTCCCCCATTTCTTCCTGTTCTTAACATTCCTCTTTCCATTGATTAAGAACAATGTTAAAATAAATTTAAAACGTTTTAAAATCACAATCTCATGAGATTCTGTCATCTCACGATTCTTCAGTAAAAATAGTGTGATAACATACAAGGTCATTTGTAATAGAAAAAAATAAATACAACTGGAAAAGACCTTTATAATGGTATGGATTTTATTGTCCCTGGTCGAGTTGTTTAAGTGCAAATCGTCGGCTAGACAGAAAAACAAACGGAACTAGATGGTATTCAAATAATGCTTAACCTGCGCAGTCTTGAGAAGGACTTGGTGCAAACCAACTCTTCTGTTTTTTAAAGGTTTTTTTTCTCTTTGATCCAATATGGTGCTAGACCATTGACCGATGATGTCACTTTTATCAAACTATATTTCCCATGGGTAGTTGATCAATTAGTTAAAGTTTTGCATTGATCGGTTCACGGTTTCAACAATTGCAGAGAATTTTTTTTTCATACTGATCAGATCAAGCGTTGCACTTGTCAAATTATGACATCAAAATGAAGGCACTGATGGCATCATCATTAACCTATCTTATTCCACATCGGGTGTACTTGATAATTAATGAACCATGTTTCATTTTTTTCCCTGGAGCGGATTCGGAGATATAGAGGTGCAGATTTTTTCGGTTTTTCGAAGATGGCGCCTGTACCATGTGACCTATGACAACATAATTTTCTTTGAAAAATTCTACAAGATGCGGTGCTCCAATGGTGAAAATTGTGTCCATTGGATTAACAATTGCGGATAATTATTTTTTCATACTGACCGGATTACTTGTCGAATTATGACGTCATAATGAAGGCACTGATGACATGATCATTAACACATCTATTCTCCATGGGGAGTACTTGACAATGAGCCATGTGTAAATTTTTTCCATGGAGCGGTTTTGGAGATATCGAGGTACAAATTTTTTCGATTTTTCCAAGATGGCGCCTGTATCACGTGACATATGACATCATAATTATCATTATATATTCCTACAGAAGGAACTGCACCTTTAATCAAAATGATATGTCAATTGGACCAACAGTTGCAAATAATTTTTTTTTCATTACTTATCCAATCAAGCATTGCACTTGTCGAATTATGACGTCATAATGAAGACAGTGATGACATCATCATTAACACATCTTATTCTCTACGAGGAGAACTTGACAATGAGCCATGTGTAAAAAAAATTCCATGGAGTGATTTCGGAGATGTAGAGGAGCGAAGTTTTTCGGTTTTCCAAGATGGCACCTGTACCATGTGACCTATGATGTCTTAATTATGACAAAAAAATTATACAGGAGGAGGAGCACCTATTTGGAAAATTTCATGTCAATCAATCTCACGGTTTCTAAGAAAGTGAATTTTAAAAATGCAGGTACGCACGTACGTACGGCACACGGACATGACCGAACGCTTAACCCCGCTTTTCGTTTCGCGAGCGCAAGGTAATAAACGTATTATTTTATTGGATTAATCCGGACATATATTATTGTTATGTGCATGTGTACAGATTCAAATTTCAATGTGTGTGCCCAGTGTGCCTTGCGGTGGTAGGTTGGGGGTGTGTGGCTTCACCATGAGAAAGCTCCCAGTATGAGCCCCTTGTCTGGTTAGTGCAGAAATTTGCAATTTGGCCAGGATGCCGGTAACAATTGCCTGTTTTGTAAAAGACACAGTGGGATGTTTAACATCCGTTTGAAACCAATTTCAGCAGATGGGGTCCCTAACTTAATGTCCCATCCAACAGACGGTGGACTCATTGATGCAATGCTTGCCTGCAAAATACCAGAGTAATAGTTTATCATCAAGTCAGGAGTTAAACTCAGATGAGATGGCTTTAGGCAAGTACACTACCTTTGACCTATCCTGCAACCCTCATAGTCATGTTGAAAGTAAACAATATTTTGAATGGTTTTAACCTAAAATTCGCAATTCCTGATTCATTCGAAAAATAATTTTCACAGAACCCTCCCTTATGTTGATTAATCAACGAATCTCTCTTTAGGACACTAAGGACCAACCTGTGGAAAGGGTTAGTTGAAAAACCAAGTCGTGAAACAATTTTTTTTTTTAATCCTTTGTTCCATATGCATTTTCAGCTGTGAGGGTCATATTCAAATCTTTCCAATTGATTTTAGTTTCCAAGGCTCATGGAAGAGCTGAATTGGCAATCTTTGAGATTAAACTGAAATCGTTTGTGGGATTGTCACATCCAACTGTGAAAATGACAATCCATTGAAACTTAAATCTTCCCAAGGACACAATTTGAGTGGAGTTATTTGTGAGTCATATTCACAGTCTGACATCACACAACACTTTCAACAAACTGAAATGGGAGGAAATTTGCATCTGAAGGAACACCCAATATTGTGCGAGCTCATGTTGGTGATTAAAGCAGAGAAATATAATGGACAATCACTCAAAGGGAATTAAAATGTCTGTGAGCCAGCGGTATTTCATTTTCACATGCTGACAAACTGGATATTCATTGAGGAAGAGACGATCAAAATCACAATAGCATCAAAACGCAAAAATGTCTCCACTTTAATCTTTGCCTGCAATTTAACTTACATTTGCATTTTGTGCACCATTACGCAGGGGAATTCGAGCAATTTCTTCTTCCCTTTTTGGCAAAATTTGGACCTCAAGCTCACATCCGTGAGGCTGCGGTAGCAATTTTCATTCCACCATATACACTATATATAGAAGAATCCAATTACATGCACCTGGCATACGGTAAAGGTTGTTAAGGAGCTTTCATGCAATTCCTGATAAAACTGCCACCATTTTCATTATATCACAGCACCACTAGTGCACCTCCTCAACAATTGTACATCAGTGCTGATGACAATTTACTGTCAGAAACGGTGCACGCGTCATCAAGTTATACGGCCTGATCTTTGCGACAGTGGAAAATATTCACCTATTTATTTATTGTAAAATGCAAAGTTTCAAAATATGCAGGCAGAAATTTCATGTTTTTATCAATGCAATGAGGCTGATTGCTGGTGAAATCTTTCAGTGTTGGTGAACAGTGCTCTTCCAATGAACTGCTGATCCATCATTGACATAAATGAACACAGCTAGGATATCTTGGTCAAAAAGGAAGATTGTTATGAAATTTCAACCAAGAGAAAAACGAAAAATTGTGCTTTTTTTTTGAGGCTCACAAACATTATTTTCTTCTTTTCTTTTAAATAGTGCATTATATAAGGAATAAATACATATATTATATGCGGTTAAGCAGATAACATTTTATCTTTTCAAACATTCAAGAACTTCATGCTGTGACATCCATCATCCTTCAGACAAGCAGGCAGCAGCCTCTTCCCTCTCTCCAAGGATACAAGGATACAAGGAATCTCACACAGTGGAGGCCACTCAGCCATCATGCCTGCGTGAACACCATACCAACCCATCTACACAAGGTCCAAGAAGTAAGTGCAAAAAAAAAGTTTTGAATTAATGAAATAATTATTTTTTTGTTGTTTGTTCCTCAGGGAGGGGGCATGGGCTTGTTAAAAACACACATCAACCACCAACCCCCCGTTGACAATACCCTCACCAACAGCACTCCTACACATGCACACAATCACCCATCAATGCTCAAACTACCTAAAAGTCCCATCAACATCCCCATACCCTCCATCTCCATAACTCCAGGTACCTATCTAATTCTAATTTTAACTATCGACTGTTTCTGCTGCCACTACCTTTAGATCATTCAATGCATTAACTACTCTCTGAGTGAAAGTCCCCTGCCTTGCTACCGTCTTGACTCTCCTCTTCTTTCCTCTCAGGCTATGGCCGCTCGTCCGATCACTTCTACTCTGTTGAATAATTCATCTGCACTTATTTTATCTATTACCTTCATATCTTAAACATCTCCATCATATCTCCTCGTAACCGCCTCCTTTCTCGTGAATAAAGTCCTGTCTCCTTCAGCTGCTCCTCATAGCTAAGTCTAGCAAGGCCCGTAATCAATCTAGTAGCCCTGCGCTGAACCCTCTCGATGACATCTATGCCCTTCCTCAGTTGTGGTGACCAAAACTGCACACAATATTCTGGATGTGGCCCTCACTGAATTCCTGTACAATGTTAACACCACCTCTTTTGATTTATACATGATCCCCCTCCGAATACAACCGAGAACCCTATTTGCTTTACCTATAGCTGCCTGGCTGGCACTGTGCTACCTGCTTACCTCCCATATCTATTACCACCCCCAGATCCTTCTCCTGTGTGACACTCTCCGAAACTACCCCTTGCATCCTGTGATCTCTATTTTCATTGTTCTTTCCCAAAGGGTGGAGGAGCTCCTTGTGAGCCAACAGCCATCCATATCTAGTGCCCAACTGTGTCCGAGGACATCCTCCTGCAGTTGGGTTACTTCTTATTAGGAGGTTGGTGGCAGGATTTTCACTCCGTACACCGTAAAACCCTTCATTCTGCAAAACACAAAAACGCAAAGAAATCTGAAAACCCACTCCGTGGGAGTACCTCATGTGCAGCTTCCCTTCGCAGGGCAGCTCACCGGATGATGGGATTGGGGCAAAGCCTTCGGGACCCCCAATCTTTGATGATAGGAGGGAAACCACGGGGTACATTCCCAGGTCAGATTGCGGGGGAGTGTGTCGGAGTGGTGCTGAGGTGTCGTCCACCAGACGGCGGTCCCTTCGGGTGGGTGCCTGAAATGTCCTATCCTGAAGAGAGGATGCTCACCTGTCTCTGTTATCATCTGAGCTCAAGCATTTGGACATCGTATTGCAGCATCTCTGAGATTCGGAGACCGGATTGCGGCGAGATCATGGCGGGTGGTTACACCTACTATTGGTCGGTCGCTCTGATGGTTACCATGCCCAAGGAGTTGCTGTTCTGTGTCCATTAAGCTGATTCTAATGATAATTGAGGTAACACCGGTCAACGAGCGTATTATGAGACAAAGGATTCATCACTCCTTGGGTGTCATTTCCCTCTGTCTCTGTTTATGCTCCGACTGAGGCGAGTGATCTCACTGTGAAGGATGCATTCGACGCCACGCTCGAGTCTGTGGTTGATCAGTGCATCTCTCATCTT
>CM068959.1:83191039-83219837 GCA_035128595.1 Eptatretus atami | reverse complement strand
TCTGACCTCAAAATTGAACTTTCAAACATGTCTCCCTCCTCTAAACTGGTGGGACCTTTGGTAAGTCTGTCTCTGGTGTATGCTTCCCTTCCGACTCTTCCCTCTCTTCAAATGGCACCCAGCCAATTTCGCTCATGAGAAGGCCGAATGCTGTGTTTTCTTCCAAATCTTGTGTCCCCAAAACCTCCTTATCTTTATGAAACTTCCCAGTCTGTCTACATCTGCTCCTGGACTCTGTATATTTTGCACCAGAGAAGATGGAGAAATGTTTGTCAACACTCAAATGGAATCAGCTCACGTGTCCTAAAAACCTCCTCTTCTGTTGTCGCATATCTTCTCTCTCCCCTTATCACCCGATCATTTGGGCTAGGTCATCTTTCATCTGCTTGGAAATCAGGCAACATCACTGCATTACATAAAAAGGCTAAAAATCTGATCCCTTAACTACAGATCAGCTTACTTCCAATCATCAGCAAGGTTATGGAATCCATCATCACAGTTGATATGAAATCCTTCCTTTTCTCCAACAGCCTCATCTCAGACCACCAATTTGGATTTAGATCCAGTCACACTACCTTGGACATGCAGCTTCTACTCACTTAACAATGTCTAGAAGCCCTCAATGTCAAACCTGAGATTAGGACCATCTCTCTGGACATATCTCGTGCTTTCGTACCATCTTGTATTCCGATTTTTCTCCAACTCTCTGCCTATTGCATACAAGGCCAACTCTAAACAGGACTTACTGACTTCCTCTACTCTGGTTGCCAATGTGTGGCTCTCAATGGAATCCTTTCGTTTCCTCTCTTTGTCAAAGTTGGATTACCCCAAGGCAGTGTTCTGGCCCAGTCCTATTCTTCATCTTCATTAATGATCTCTCTGACTCTCTAGAAAATTATCTTTATCTATTATGTGACAATTCCACCCTCTTCCATAATATCCCTCATCCTTCAGACAGGCAGGCTGCAGCATCTTCCCCCTTTTCAGATGTTGACAAAATAACAAGCTCGTCAAACACTTTGGACAATGTCTTTCAATTGAGATTATTAGTCTCACACTCTCACCCTCTCTGTCTCCGAAAGGACCATCTGGCAAACCACCCTCTCCCCCATCTACTTTCTTCACAATATTCATGAGGAAGTTCAGTCACTCAATCTCCTGGCACTTACCATTAGCCATGAACTTTCTTCAGCAAACTGCATTTCAAAGTTGGCCTCCAAAGCCAGTCGCCAACTGGACATCCTCTGTCATACAAAGTCCTTCCTTGGACACATGAACTCCTTTCCACCTTCAAAGCTTTCATCTGCAGCTTGATGGAGTACTTCTCTCCCCGCTGGACTGCCCCCCCCCACCCCCGCCTCACATCTTGCTCACCTTGATGCCATGGGAAGCCAAGGCCTTGACAATTATTGGAATCTCCTGCGATGACGCTGAGTTGATAGGCCTATCACTTTACCATCATAGACAGGTCAGTGATCTCTCTGTCTTTTACTACCTCCTTGCTGGTCTTGCACCATCTGCTCTTTCTGCTTTGCCCCCTGCCACGTTTCTGTAGGGCACACAGTCCACCATCAACCCTCTTCTAGTGAAACTACCTAAATCCAGGATCACTGCTCACCTCCACTCATTTGTTCCAATTTTTTCTGCCTGGGATCCAACTTACACATTCTCTCCAATGTCATTCTTCCCTCCAGGTCTTCAAGAGGGCTATTCACTACTATCTCAGATTGTTCCCAATCCAAAACCATGACCTTTGCAAACCCCATTAACCTCCCCCCACTATACCCCAATCCCTCCTCATTCCAAATTTCCAATTTTCCCTCCTGGGAGTTTCCTTCTGCATCCATCTTGTCCACTCCATGCATGCTATCCTGCCTCCCTTCCTCCCCACACTCATTGTTTGTCCAAATCTCACTCAATGTTGATCTTCAACTCTGCTGTTGGTGTTCCCCACCTCTCTGTAATGTTTATTTTATCCTGTTGTGTTCTGATCCATTCAGGGTACTGGGACTATCTCTTTCACAAGCCTTGACTATGTATGGATTTTTTTTTGTGATTATTGACAATTTAGTTTCAGATCCCAGTCAAGCCCCCAAGTTTTGTAACGTGTCTACCTCAGGCACCACAGCAAGTGCACCAGTAACCCAGAGACGACTGAAAATAAATAATGACACTAATGTTCTCTCGAGTTTATTTTAAGTGTGAAACCAACATAGGACAGAAGACATTATAATATATATTCATTAATCCCTAATGTCAACTTCAGCACAATAATATTAATTAATGTAACAATTAATAACATTAACTTTGGTCGGCAGTCCTCATGCAACACCCCCCCCCCTCCCCAATCCCAAGTCTTCAAACCCCTCCTCACACTGTTTTCAAATTTCCTCCCCAATACAAGTCTTTAATCCTCCCTCCCCAAGTCATCAACGATCCCCCCCTACCTCCCATTGCCTCAACCTCACTCTTCCAATTCTGTGCCCACCCACCCCAACCCCAGCTTCCTTCCCTCCCCCTGTCTTCCCATTCTTAACAATGTTACATAAGGATACACAAGGAAATTTGGCACAGGAGGAGACAATTTGACTTATCATGCCTGCGTTGTTCCTGTTCCCGTTCATTTAGATTTTAGAACAATGTTAAAATCAAATAATGACAGAACAACGATAAATTCACAATCTTTTCCCCATTTCTTCCTGTTCTTAACATTCCTCTTTCCATTGATTAAGAACAATGTTAAAATAAATTTAAAACGTTTTAAAAATCACAATCTCATGAGATTCTGTCATCTCACGATTCTTCAGTAAAAATAGTGTGATAAACATATAAGGTCATTTGTATAGAAAAAAATAAATACAACTGGAAAAGACCTTTATAATGGTATGGATTTTATTGTCCCTGGTCGAGTTGTTTAAGTGCAAATCGTCGGCTAGACAGAAAAACAAACGGAACTAGATGGTATTCAAATAATGCTTAACCTGCGCAGTCTTGAGAAGGACTTGTGCAAACCAACTCTTCTGTTTTTAAAGGTTTTTCTCTTTGATCCAATATGGTGCTCGACCATTGACCGATGATGTCACTTTATCAAACTATATTTCCCATGGGTAGTTGATCAATTAGTTAAAGTTTTGCATTGATCGGTTCACGGTTTCAACAATTGCAGAGAATTATTTTTTCATACTGATCAGATCAAGCGTTGCACTTGTCAAATTATGACATCAAAATGAAGGCACTGATGGCATCATCATTAACCTATCTTATTCCACATCGGGTGTACTTGATAATTAATGAACCATGTTTCATTTTTTTCCCTGGAGCGGATTCGGAGATATAGAGGTGCAGATTTTTTCGGTTTTTCGAAGATGTGGCCTGTACCATGTGACCTATGACAACATAATTTCTTTGAAAAAATTCTACAAGATGCGGCGCTTCAATGTGAAAATTTGTCCATTGGATTAACAATTGCGGATAATTATTTTTTCATACTGACCGGATTACTTGTCGAATTATGACGTCATAATGAAGCACTGATGACATGATCATTAACACATCTATTCTCCATGGGGAGTACTTGACAATGAGCCATGTGTAAATTTTTTCCATGGAGCGGTTTGGAGATATCGAGGTACAAATTTTTTCGATTTTTCCAAGATGGCGCCTGTATCACGTGACATATTGACATCATAATTATCATTATATATTCCTACAGAAGGAACTGCACCTTTAATCAAAATGATATGTCAATTGGGACCAACAGTTGCAAATAATTTTTTTTTCATTACTTATCCAATCAAGCATTGCACTTGTCGAATTATGACGTCATAATGAAGACAGGATGACATCATCTAACACATCTTATTCTCTACGAGGAGAACTGACAATGAGCCATGTGTAAAAAAAATTCCATGGAGTGATTTCGGAGATGTAGAGGAGCGAAGTTTTTTGTTTTCCAAGATGGCACCTGTACCATGTGACCTATGATGTCTTAATCATGACAAAAAAATTATGCAGGAGGAGGAGCACCTATTTGGAAAATTTCATGTCAATCAATCTCACGGTTTCTAAGGAAGAGAATTTTAAAAAGCAACACGTACATACGTACGCACGTACGTACGGCACACGGACATGACCGAACGCTTAACCCCGCTTTCGTTTCGCAAGCGCAAGGTAATAAACGTATTATTTTATTGGATTAATCCGGACATGTATTATTGTTATGTGCATGTGTACAGATTCAAATTTCAATGTGTGTGCCCAGTGTGCCTTGCGGTGGTAGGTTGGGGGTGTGGCTTCACCATGAGAAAGCTCCCAGTATGAGCCCCTTGTCTGGTTAGTGCAGAAATTTGCAATTTGCCAGGATGCCGGTAACAATTGCCTGTTTTGTAAAAGACACATGGGATGTTTAACATCCGTTTGAAACCAATTTCAGCAGATGGGTCCCTAACTTAATTCCCATCCAACAGACGGTGGACTCATTTGATGCAATGCTTGCCTGCAAAATACCAGAGTAATAGTTTACATCAAGTCAGGAGTTAAACTCAGATGAGATGGCTTTAGGCAAGTACACTACCTTTGACCTATCCTGCAACCCTCATAGTCATGTTGAAAGTAAACAATATTTTGAATGGTTTTAACCTAAAATTCGCAATTCCTGATTCATTCGAAAAATAATTTTCACAAACCCTCCCTTATGTTGATTAATCAACGAATCTCTCTTTAGGACACTAAGACCAACCTGTGGAAAGGGTTAGTGAAAAACCAAGTCGTGAAACAATTTTTTTTTTTAATCCTTTGTTCCATATGCATTTTCAGCTGTGAGGGTCATATTCAAATCTTTCCAATTGATTTTAGTTTCCAAGGCTCATGGAAGAGCTGAATTGGCAATCTTTGAGATTAAACTGAAATCGTTTGTGGGATTGTCACATCCAACTGTGAAAATGACAATCCATTGAAACTTAAATCTTCCCAAGGACACAATTTGAGTGGAGTTATTTGTGAGTCATATTCACAGTCTGACATCACACAACACTTTCAACAAACTGAAATGGGAGGAAATTTGCATCTGAAGGAACACCCATATTGTGCGAGCTCATGTTGGTGATTAAAGCAGAGAAATATAATGGACAATCACTCAAAGGGAATTAAATGTCTGTGAGCCAGCGGTATTTCATTTTCACATGCTGACAAACTGGATATTCATTGAGGAAGAGACGATCAAAATCACAATAGCATCAAAACGCAAAAATGTCTCCACTTTAATCTTTGCCTGCAATTTAACTTACATTTGCATTTGTGCACCATTACGCAGGGGAATTCGAGCAATTTCTTCTTCCCTTTTTGGCAAAATTTGGACCTCAAGCTCACATCCGTGAGGCTGGGTAGCAATTTTCATTCCACCATATACACTATATATAGAAGAATCCAATTACATGCACCTGGCATACGGTAAAGGTTGTTAAGGAGCTTTCATGCAATTCCTGATAAAACTGCACCATTTTCATTATATCACAGCACCACTAGTGCACCTCCTCAACAATTGTACATCAGTGCTGATGACAATTTACTGTCAGGAAACGGTGCACGCGTCATCAAGTTATACGGCCTGATCTTTGCGACAGTGGAAAATATTCACCTATTTATTTATTGTAAAATGCAAAGTTTCAAAATATGCAGGCAGAAATTTCATGTTTTATCAATGCAATGAGGCTGATTGCTGGTGAAATCTTTCAGTGTTGGTGAACAGTGCTCTTCCAATGAACTGCTGATCCATCATTGACATAAATGAACACAGCTAGGATATCTTGGTCAAAAAGGAAGATTGTTATGAAATTCAACCAAGAGAAAACGAAAATTGTGCTTTTTTTTTGAGGCTCACAAACATTATTTTCTTCTTTTCTTTTAAATAGTGCATATATGTATAAGGAATAAATACATATATTATATGCGGTTAAGCAGATAACATTTTATCTTTTCAAACATTCAAGACAGCTCTTCATGTCCTTTCGGAAGATTCTCATCCATCATCTTCAGACAAGCAGGCAGCAGCCTTTCCCTCTCTCCAAGGATACAAGGATACAAGGAAATCTCACACAGTGGAGGCCACTCAGCCCATCATGCCTGCCTGAACACCATACCAACCCATCTACACAAAGTCCAAGGAAGTAAGTGCAAAAAAAAAGTTTTGAATTAATGAAATAATTATTTTTTTGTTGTTTGTTCCTCAGGGGAGGGGCATGGGCTTCGTTAAAACACACATCAACCACCAACCCCCCGTTGACAATACCCTCACCAACAGCACTCCGTACACATCACACAATCACCCATCAATGCTCAAACTACCTAAAAGTCCCATCAACATCCCCATACCCTCCATCTCCATAACTTCCAGGTACCTATCTAATTCTAATTTAAACTTATCGACTGTTTCTGCTGCCACTACCTTTAGATCATTCAATGCATTAACTACTCTCTGAGTGAAAGTCCCCTGCCTTGCTACCGTCTTGACTCTCCTCTTCTTTCCTCTCAGGCTATGGCCGCTCGTCCGATCACTATCTACTCTGTTGAATAATTCATCTGCACTTATTTTATTATACCTTTCATTATCTTAAACATCTCCATCATATCTCCTCGTAACCGCCTCCTTTCTCGTGAATAAAGTCCTGTCTCCTTCAGCTGCTCCTCATAGCTAAGTCTAGCAAGGCCGTAATCAATCTAGTAGCCCTGCGCTGAACCCTCTCGATGACATCTATGCCCTTCCTCAGTTGTGTGACCAAAACTGCACACAATATTCTGGATGTGGCCCTCACTGAATTCCTGTACAATGTTAACACCACCTCTTTGATTTATACATGATCCCCCTCCGAATACAACCGAGAACCCTATTTGCTTTACCTATAGCAGCCTGGCTGGCACTGTGCTACCTGCTTACCTCCCATATCTTTACCACCCCCAGATCCTTCTCCTGTGTGACACTCTCCGAAACTACCCCTTGCATCCTGTGATCTCTATTTTCATTGTTCTTTCCCAAAGGGTGGAGGAGCTCCTTGTGAGCCAACAGCCATCCATATCTAGTGCCCAACTGGTTCGAGGACATCCTCCTGCAGTTGGGTTACTTCTTATTAGGAGGTTGGTGGCAGATTTTCACTCCCTACACCGTAAAACCCTTCATTCTGCAAAACACAAAAACGCAAAGAAATCTGAAAACCCACTCGTGGAGTACCTCCTGTGCAGCTTCCCTTCGCAGGGCAGCTCACCGGATGATGGGATTGGGCAAAGCCTTCGGGACCCCCAATCTTTGATGATAGGAGGGAAACCACGGGTACATTCCCAGGTCAGATTGCGGGGGAGTGTGTCGGAGTGGTGCTGAGGTGTCGTCCACCAGACGGCGGTCCCTTCGGGTGGGTGCCTGAAATGTCCTATCCTGAAGAGAGGATGGTCACCTGTCTCTGTTATCATCTGAGCTCAAGCATTTGGACATCGTATTGCAGCACTCTCTGAGATTCGGAGACCGGATTGCGGCGAGATCATGGCGGGTGGTTACACCTACTATTGGTCGGTCGCTCTGATGGTTACCATGCCCAAGGAGTTCTGTATCTGTGTCCATTAAGCTGATTCTAATGATAATTGAGGTAACACCGTCAACGAGCGTATTATGAGACAAAGGATTCATCACTCCTTGGGTGTCATTTCCCTGGTCTCTGTTTATGCTCCGACTGAGGCGAGTGATCTCACTGTGAAGGATGCATTCGACGCCACGCTCGAGTCTGTGGTTGATCAGTGCCCCAGAGAGATACAATTCTAGTTTGGGGATTTCAATGCATCGACTGGAACTGATAGGGATGGTTATGAGTGTGTGTTGGTCCCCATGGGTCAGGAACTGTGAACCTGAATAGCACTCAGTTCCTTGACTTTGCAAGAAGTCATGGGCTTGGGGTGGCCGGTTCATGGTTTCAGTGCCCACAAGCTCATCGCTGGACTTGTATTACAACGCTGGCGGTGTGCAAAGGAGATGTCCAGTCCTCGTTGATGGTCACTGGAGGATGATCCAGAACTGCAGGGTCTACTAGAGTGCTCAGTTCCTCAATACTGACCACCGGATTGTTGTAGCAACTCTAAAGTTGCACCTTAAATCCAGGAGAATGCTACCATCCCAGCCTAGGCTGGATGTTGGCAAGCTCAAGGATGAGAAGTTTGCGAACAAGCTGAGTGGAGATTTGGGGGGGGGGTCTGGGTGCTTTAAAGGTCCTGAAGAGTTGTGGAGTGCCTTCAAGACCACCGTCCTTGATGTGCCAGAGAATGTCTTGGAACTCACTGTACGGCAAAGAAGAATTTTGTCTCAAGGGACACTGGATACCATTGACCAGAGTCGCAGGCCAGGCTGAATGGCAGAGCTGAGCTGTTCAGCGAGCTGAGGTGTAAAACTGTAGTGCGCTAAGGGTGGACAAGGAGGCCTATGTGCGAGGAATCTGTGAGGGTAGAGATCACCTGTGGTCAAGTGATTCTCGTCCTGTTTACAGGGGAATTCGCGCATTGCGTTCATCCAAGCCCATCCCTCAGTGTACTGCAGTTAGAGCAGAGGGTGGTAGGCTCTTGACAGAGAGTCCGAAGTGAAGGCCTGCTGGGTCGGTTACTTTGAGCGGTTGTTACCAGGCTGATCCACCAGCTGTTGAGTTGGATGTCAGGGGTGTTACAATAACTGTTGCTGACCCTCCAATCAACTGTGGTCCACCTTTGCTTGTGAAACAGGCTGCGGTGAACCAGTTGAAATGGGTAAAGCTCCAGGGATCTGTGGCATCCATGCTGAACTCTCAAGGCTGGTGGAAATGCTGCACTCGTGTCCTTGCATGCAGGTCTGTGCTCTGCCTGGAACACAGGCATCATCCCAACTGACTGGAAGAGGGGCCTTGTTGTCCCTCTCTGGAAAGGGAAGGTGATCGCCAAGACTGCAACAACTACCGAGGTGACGCTGCTCTCAGTGCCGGGCAAGGTCTTTGTTCGGATAATTCTTGATCGGGTTCGCCACCATCTGCTTGAGCACCAGCGTCCAGAGCAGTCAGGCTTTACACCAAGAGGTCAATGATTGACCATATTCTTGCCTTCGGTCCTCACCAAACGCAGCCGAGAGTTTCGGCAGGGGCTGCTTGCACCCTATGTGATCTCTGTAAAGCGTTCGATTCAGTGAATCGGGATGCCCTCTGGAGGATTCCTGGTCTTCTGTGGGGTGCCACCACAAACTGATCTATCTGATGTCTGAACTCTACTCTGGTACTGAGAGTGCTGTGAGATGTGGTGTGCCATCTCTGACTTATTTCCAGTTGTTACTGGAGTTTCGGTGTTACTGGCCCCACATTTTCAGCACTTGTATGGACTGAATTCTATGGAGAGATCAAGCTGCGGTTGCATCATTTGGGAATTGCAGATCCTGCAGTCATCTTTGCAGAGACTTTAGATATCCTTTTAGAGCCCTCGAGGACTGAATGGGAGTCGGGCCGCTGGGATTACGGGTTTCCTGGGTCAAAACTAAGATCCAGGCTTTCAATGACATCTTGGATGCTGCTGTTCTGTCTTGCCTGTTTGTGGTGAGGATGTTGAGGTCACGGAGAGATTCATTTACCTTGGCAGTGATATTCATGTCTTTGCTGGCTGGTGTCAGAGGTCAAAGACGTCTTGGTCCGGCCTGGGAGTCATGGATTCACTGATCATGGGTGTGGCGCTGCCCGTACCTGTGCGGAGGACGGGACGAAAGTCTGAGTCTTCAGGTCCTTGGTGCTTCCAGTCTTGCTCTATTGATGTGAGACTTGGACTGATGAAGGATCTGAGATGGAGACTTAATTCCTTTGGTACCAGGTCACTTCGGAGAATCCTTGGCTATCGCTGGTCGGACTTTGTGTCCAAATGAGATTTGTGCATAGTCTGTGAGTGTCAGCTGCGGCTGTATGGACATGTGGCTGGTTTTCCTGATGCTGACCCTGCTCACCAGATTCTCTTAGCGAGGGAGTCTCGTGTGTGGAGGAGGCCAATGGGCGCCACCGTGCTGGTGCTAGCAGGAAGGTTGATTGGCATCTCAAGAGATGAGGATGGGCAGGCATTCCTGGGATGGCCAGATGGAGGCCCCCTCACCGCACGTAGGGAAAGTGATAGCAACATGCGCTGCTCTTGCGCATGCTCCTGTAACTGACTGGACCTTATCCCCATTCTACACCTTACACTTGCTTAGGTTAAATTCCATCTGCCAATCTTTTGCCCAATCTGTGCAAGTATCAATACTTTCCTGTATCTAATCACCACCCCCTCTGCTATCCACCTCACCTCCAAGCTTTGTGTCATAATTTGTGTCATAATTGTGTCACCTCCAAGCCTCACCTCTTCAGACCTTGACAAAATCACAGGATGGTCAAACATTTGGAATAAGTCTTTCAATACTGACATATCTCACACTCTCACTATCTCTCTCTGAAAGTACTGTCTCGCAACCTCACCCACCTCCCTCCCCCCATATACTTTCTCAATAATCCTCTCGAGGAACGGTTCAGTCATTAAAACACTTGGGTTTCACTCTCAGCCATTATTTTTCTTGGGCAAACCACATTTCAAAATCGGCTTCCAAAGCCAGCCACCGACTGAGGACCCTTCGTCGTATAAAGTCCTTCCTTGGCACACCTGAACTCCTATCCACTGACAGGCTTTTATCCGAAGCTTGATGGAGTACTGCTCTCCACTCTGGGCTGGTTCCCCGACCTCACATTTGCTCAGGTTGATGTCGTGGAAACCAAGGCCTTCAATATTGGAATCTCCTGCAATGAAGGTGTCTCTGGGCATATCACTTCACCATCGCAGACAGATCAGTTGTCTTTATCTTCTACTGCCTCCTGTCTTGTCTTGCACCCTCTGCCCTTTGGTGCTGTGTCCGCTCCCCCTCCCCCCCCCACCCAGTTTCTGCACAGCACACATGGTCCACCATCAACCCACTTCTGGTTTTTTTTTTTTGTATACCTTGTCGAGGCTCATATGAGAGCTAACACACAACACACAGCAAGGGAGCATGAAACAAGACGGGCGGGAGTGGAAAGGACAAAACAGTAGGGAACAGCAACATTAGGAGGTCTGTGGAAGGAGAGGGATGGTGGCGGGAACACGGGGTATACAAGATGGAAATTACAGGGACTTTCAGGAAGGAAAGCAGGGAATTTGAAGGAGGTGGTTTGTGGTGGATTAACGGGGGTAGAAAAGATCGAGGATTTGGATGGGGATTAAAAGGTGGTGGTGAACATCTTTTTTGAAGGCCTGGAGGGAAGAATGGGATTGAACAGAGTGAGGGAGTTTATTCCAAGGTGGGGATAAAGAGGAATGAAAGAGTGAAGGTGAGTAGTAATTCATGATTTTGGTAGTTTTACCAGAAGGGGTTGTTGGCGGACCTTGAGTGCCCTGCAGAAATATGGTGGGGACAAATCGCAGACACAGCAGGGGGGTGAGACCAGAGAGGAGACAGTAGAAGACAGAAAGACACCGACCTGCCTGTGGTGAGAAAGAGAAAGGCCCAAAGACTCAGTCTCATCGCGGAGATGCCAATGATCCGAAATGCCTTGGTTTCCACAGCGTGAAGCCGAGAAAGATGGGAGGCAGGAGCACCAGCCCAGATGGGAGAGCAGTACTCCATCAGGCTGTGGACGAAAGCTTTGAATGTGGTCAGGAGCTCAGGTGGGCCGAGGAAGGACTTTGCACAACGGAGGATTCCCTGTCGGCGACTGGCTTTGTAGGCCAGTTTGAAATGTGGCTTTCCAGGAAAGATCATGGCAGATAGTGAGACCCAGAAGTTGAAAGAAGAACTTCTTCAGCGTATTGTGAGAAAGTGGATGGGGGTGTTTTTCTGAATGTCCTTTCGGAGAGACATAGTGAGAGTGTGAGATTTGTCCAGATTGAAAGATATGTTCACCTGTTGGACCAGTTTGTGATTTACACAGATCTGCAGTGAGCGAAGAAGCAGCTGCTCGCCGGTCTGAGGATGACAGATGGTACGGCAGAGGATGGAGTCATCAGCAAAGAGATAAGAAGGATTTTACAGTGAGTCAGAGAGATCGTTGATGAAAACCAGAAAAAGAACAGGGCCCAGAACGCTGCCTTGGAGGACTCCAGCCTGGACAGGAAGAGGGGTTAAAGACTCCATTATGGCCACACGTTGACTGCGACAGGAGAGGAAGTCTGCGAGCCATGAGTGAAGATGGCCTTGGATACCATAGGAAGAGAGTTTGGTGAGCAGGGCAGGGTGCCAGACCGTGTCAAAAAGTACGCGATATGCCTAGGGATATGGCTCTGATTTCATGTCTGGCATTGAGGACCTCCATCCATTGTTGGAGAACAGAAGCAGCATATCCAGGGTAGAGTGACCTGGTCTGAAACCAAATTGATGATCGGAAATCAGGCCATTGGAGAAAGGAAGGATTTAATGTCTAGAGCGATGATGGATTCCATAACCTTGCGATGATTGGGAGAAGGCTGATTGGTCTGTAGTTGCAGGGATCTGTTTTTGCACATTTTTATACACGAGCGGTAATGTTTGCTGATTTCCAAGCAGATGGCAGATGACCTTGGGCAAATGAGAGGGTGAATAGAACAGAGAGAGGGTGAGCAAGAGTAGAGGAGCAGGTTTTAGGACATGTGGCTGATGCCGTCTGGACCGGTTGCAGAATCTGAGTCGAGGTTTGACAGCAAGCTCTCCACTTGTCAGAAGAAAAGGACACAGGGTCCAGGGACAGTTGGGTGCGACTGGGTAAGGTGGTAGAGAAAGCGATGGGTTTTGGACACAAGATTTCGATGCAAACACCGAGTTTAGGTATTCAGCCTTTTCACGTGCGGTATCAGCAGTGTGGCCATTTGAGGTAAGGAGGGGATGGAGGGGGAAAATACACCAGAAACAGATTTGATTCGCCGATTTGATTAGATGATTTGATTTCTGGTGATACTACCGAAATCCAGGATCACTGCTCACCTCCACTCATTTGTTCCTCTTTTTCCCACCTGTTGAACCAACTTCCACATCCTCTTCAATCTCATCTTCTCTCTCCAGAGCTTCACGATGGCTGTCCACTACTACCCCATCTCATTTCCTCACATACTCATGATATTTCCTACCCTCATTAACCCTCCCTAAGCCTACCTCTTCCCTTCCAGATCCCTCCATATCCCTCACCATTTTATCCCCCATTTCTGCTTTATCCCCAATTTTTGTTTCCTCTTCTTGCTGTGTTTGAGCTTGTATTACCCCCTGTGTCCTCCTCCCCTCCCTTTTATCTCATTCTTCTTCCAGGCCCATTCTGCTTAAAAATACCCCTCTACCCTGCTGTTGGTGTGTTTCCCTCCCTTCTGCTTGATTGTTCTTCTTCCCTTATGTTTTGGTTCGTCCTGTGTTCTGCCTTGACTCTACAAAAAAAATTAAAAATCTGACTTTCCTTGTATATTTGCTCTGTATAATCTGCTGCATATATTTCCACAATATGCAGCATATCATTCATTTCGTTAAAGCAAAATGCATCTTTCATGATGACCTATATTTTAAAGCTATCTCTCTGTCTGGAGATATTGATTCCATTGGACTCAGAAATGAGTATAGTCCCGAGTTTCTGTTTTGCAACTTGTAGCTCAGATTCACGGCTGCAGATGTTATTCATAAATAGTGACTCTTACCTTCAGACTTGTCATAAAAATAAAATCTCTCCCAGTTGTGAGAAATGTCCTGACATCTTTTAACAGTAACTCAGTTTGAAAGTAGGATTTTAAATGAATAAAACTACAGCTTTTGGTGTTTTCGATGAGTTAAAGTATCCAAACTTCCACTTAGCTCATTCTATTTATCACACTTCCTTTAAGCCTCTCTCACTTATTTCTCATTTGTGAATTCTATCCCGATCAGGAACACTCGTGATTGGGTACTTATTGATGCAATGTGAGGCAGTGCATGACCATTAGACCGTTTTATGAAAGCAGATCCTCCATCCAGTCTGACCTTGTTTTAATCTAGATTGAAATGTAAAAATATGGTTGCACTGCCTAGGCCTTAGCATGATCATTGCTGAAGTGCCTCAGACCACAGTGATATTGTTGGACGTATTTTTCAGTTTTTTCCCCCCTTGGTGGAATGGGTGATTGGAGGCGGCAGAATAACTCAGTTGGTAGCATGCTTGTCATTGAGCTGTCTTGTGTGTGTTTGATGTTCGATGAGACTGGGCCCACCTCGGAACTTCCGCTCTGGTGACGTTCTCCAAGATAAAGAGTCGGATGGCTCGTCTGCATTCAGATTGCAGATTATAAAGACCCTGTTTATCAAACAGTGTTCCAGTATATTGGGCAAATCTCTTGCTTGAGGGGAGCTGTATTGTATAATTATCACTCCCTACAGTATATAGGGACATTGCTATCTGAGTATGGCACACCACCTACTACTACTACTACTACTACTACTGCTACTACTACTATGCCATGCCATTTTGCTGCCCCTCGAGTTGCTCTTCCATTTGCCTTCAGCTGCATCTATCCTCCGGTTCTATTAGTATTTTTGTTTTGTTCTGTGCTTTGGTTATACGAACCTTGTGGGTTCATTTGTTAGCTGTGTTTTTGTGGTTTGGGTGATTAATTGGCCTTGTTCGTGTGGAGGCCGAGCAACGGCGGCGCGGACGCGCTGCATGATACTAGTTTCGCTACGCCCGATCTGTGGCCTTATCACAAAACTAGTTGAGAATTCCTTTTGTTTTTACTTAATCACCCTTTACGACTCTCCTGTGCTAATTTTGCATTGCTTGGTGATCGGGCTGAGAAGTTTATTTGCTCAACCAGCGCTTGATTATCCTTTTTGAGTTAATCGTCAGTAAAGTGCGAAAATAAGCATAAGCTTGTGAACGAGCTAAATAATGTTATTTCATGAACGTTCGGTTTGACGGAAAACATACCGTTAATAATCATTCCTCTGGATGGTACATGGGCAAGAATGGCTGCTACTAGCTCCATAGCAGGTGTGAACCACACTGCACAACCGTTTAAGGCTTCAGCAAGGAAGTACAGTGTCAAATGTGAGTTGGGACAAATTACCCAAACAGAGGCAGATGTAAAGGCACTAGCTAGTGTTGTTTATCCATCAACTATAGTCGCAGCCTCGAAAATGTATGGACAAGCTGTGCTCTCTCAACTCAGAGGCTGCAGAAAATATGGCGATAGAGAAAGGGATTGGCGTTGGAGGGTTCTTTGTACCGGTTGAGCCTCTCTTAAGTCTGAGTACAAGGATTAATCAAAGTAAACCATCGACTGAAACACCTGCGATAGCAGTTCTGACCAAAAGGAGTAATACTGAAGCATCAAAATAGGCTGAAGTAGCATTCATTCGTGTGACAGACAGACAGATGGTACCAAACATACAAGTATCAGTCATTACTGGCACTACCCGAGGAAGAAAGTGGAAAATGCGCTGAAACGGTGGAACGATTATGACCTGCTCGTGCGTTCCTCGTGTGTACTGATTTGAGGGATATAGAAGTAGGATTTCAGGATCGGCGGAGCAAGCCAGAGTCAGGAAGTTTCTGCTAAAGCTGTTGAGTTATGGGTCAGAATCTAAAACGGCTCAAGGCAGCGACCTTCACAGAAACAGAACTCTCATTACACCATGACGACACCAAATTTATCAATAGGATCATTGAATGTCAATGGTTGCAAGGATGCATTCCGTGTACACCAAGTATTGTCCTTCTGTATAAAGGAAAAAGTTGAAGTAACCTTTTAACAGGAAACCCACATGACCCCAGAGGCTGCATCCCAATGGGAAAACCAATGGAAAGGCTTGGCCTTTTTCAGTCACTTAATGGACACATCCTGTGGTGTAGCTCCCCTCGTTTCACCAAAGATTAGACCCAAAATACTTGTCGAAAAACAAAGTTAGTTTGGGGTGGTTGCTGCACATAAAAGCATAGTTTGAAGAATTTGTTGCAAGTTTTGTCAACATTTATGCACCATGTGTAGAAGGAGCTACAAGGACGTGCTTCCTCAACCATACAAAGAGATTCAGGCTCACCTTGCCTGGTGAAGAGGGTGTAATTCTTTTACACTTTAAAGACTTCTAATTTTAAAGAAAAAAGAAGAAAAGCACGTGGAAAAATGGAAAAGCTTTCGTCCGCAGCCTGATGGAGTACTGCTCTCCCCTCTGGGCTGGTGCTCCTGCCTCTCACCTTTCTTGGCTTCATGCTGTGGAAACCAAGGCATTTCGGATCATTGACATCTCCCGCGATGAGGCTGAGTCTTTGGGTCTCTCACTCTCTCACCACAGGCAGGTCGGTGGTCTTTCTGTCTTCTACCGTCTCCTCTCCAGTCTCGCCTTCCCTGCTCTGTCTGCGATTTGTCCCCACCATATTTCTGTAGGGTGCTCAAGTTCCACCAACAACCCCCTTCTGGTAAAACTACCAAAATCACGAATCGCTGCTCACCATCACTCTTTCATTCCTCTTTTTCCCCGCCTTTGGAATAAACTCACTCACTCTGTTCAATCCCATTCTTTCCTCCAGGCCTTCAAAACACCTCTTATCTTCTAGTGGGGGCAGATAACAGCAATTTTTGAGAGGAATCGTGCAAATGATGATACAAGCATCAAATTTGACATTTGTTCTCCAGGGATTCTAATCAAATCTACCTGATTGGCCATTTGAAAATCCAAATTTTGAAAAATTTGAAAAAAAAAAAACTTCAAAAAGTCAAGATCACGAATCAATGTTGGATGCTGGCTGAGATTGGTGAATATTTCAGAAACATCATCAAAGACGTTCCAAGTCTGCCATGCAGTTCTTTCCCTTTACCGCGGAAGGCAGACACGACGTCACATCCAGTGAACGCATGGAAGTATGGGATCCCTCGAGCTTCTCAGGCCTATTGCAGAAACTACCTCATGGACTGGAATCCATCACGCCTTGCGCCTTGGCCAAAGGCAATCACATGTTCTCAAGACCTAGTTCCTGTAAGGATGGCAGTACAGATATTGCTATGACTAGTACGTCCGTGTCATTAGCCTTAATGATAATGGACTTGCTACCATCCGTCGTTGCATCCCTGGCGTGTACAAATATTCGAGTGTCAGCTTCTTCATGACAACATGGAGACACAGCATCCAGTGACTTCCTTGTGTGCTAATGCATCTTCTCCTTTTGTTGACAATGACTGTGCTTGTCGTCTGTGCTTCACCAATCTTTTCCGCAAGGAAGTGAAACAGCTCAGTCTTGTTGCTGGCATCTCGAAGAAAGCTTCTCCAGTTACTGTGGGTCTTACTGGTTCCTGTCACTCTTCTTCTGATTCCTTGCCCACTTTCGACCTTGCCTCGGACTTCAGACTTGACTTCTATACACATCAAAACACTACGTCCACCCTCTCGTACCTGGCACCATGAATTCCACCTTTGGATGATGTCTTCTTTAGCATAGTCATCAAATATCTTTGAAGTGTGTGGAGGTAGGCATTGATAAGTGCTGAGCCATCAATGATGACTGCATCTCCCCTTGGTTCTCTGTCTGGGATGTTCACTTGCGCTTCAACAATTTCAGCCAGCTGTGACTTCAAATTTTTTCGAAGTTTTTATTTTTTTTCAAATTTTTCAAAATTTGGATTTTCAAATGGCCAATGGGGCAGATTTGATCAGAAAGCCCTGCAGAACAGAAATGCCAAATTTGATGCTTGTATGATAATTTGCACGATTTTTCTACTATCTACTACCCATCCAAATCCTCGATCTTTTCTACCCTTGTTAATCCACCCCAAACCCACCTGCTTCAAATTCCCTGCTTTCCTTCCTGAAAGTCCCTGTAATGTCCATCTTGTATACCCCATGTTCCCCGCCCCATCCCTCTCCCTTCCATAGATGTCCTTATGTCGCTGTTCCCCACTGTTTTATCCTTCCTACTCCCGCCCCTCTTGTCTCATGCCCCCCCTTGATGTGCGTTGTGTGTTAGCTCTCATACGAGCTCGACAATGTATACAAAAAAAAAAAATTGCACTCTCAAGCCCCCCCTTGACCGAATAGGTCAGGAACCATACAATCCTTCTGTTAGGACATTGCAAAAAAATGATAACACTGTTAAACTTGAGAGATACTTTGCATATGCAGCACTCCACAGACAAATCTTTCACATATACGAGTATTAGAGGTGGTCGTGTCTCACAATCCTGGCTTGACAGAATTTATGTCTCACCGTTTTTGTAAGAGTGTCAATGACTCCGGTATAGAGATTGCCCATTTTGCAGATCATAATCTGGCCTGGATTAAGTTTTCCATGGCTGAAACAAGGTGAGGTCCTGGTTTTTGGCACCTGAACAATGCCTTTGGCCAGGATGAAATCTTTGTCAATTTTTTTGAACTTCTGGCAAGCCTGGAGTAATAAAAAAGGAGACTTTTGCTCATGTGGACTCTGGTGGGATATAGGAAAGACATGACTGAAACTACTATGTCAGGAATACTCGTATGGATCGAGCAAAACACTTGGGGCAGGAATCAAAAGGCTGTAAGAGGAACTGCTGCATCTTGAGAATCAGGCTTACGAAGAAAAGAACACCCTTTAAGCGTGTCATCGTGTGAAGGCACGAGGGGCATATGTGCGCTCTCACTTGCAGTTTCTCTCTTAGGATAAATATATCCTGAATTATCTCAAAGGGGTGGAAAAGCACAAAGGTCAATTAAGAAAATCACAAAGGTCAAAATGAGAGGCCCATTCAGTGTTTTCGCAGAATATGGCTCCTTACTCAATGGCTCGGAGAGTGTTCCAAAATGAATTAGAGCCTTTTACACTCAGCTATGTTTGGGTAAGAACACATATGCAGGTGCATGTGGCACCTTGTGGAACAGTCTTACTGAAGCCTCTATGGAAGACCGAGAACAACTAGAGACTGCATTATCCCAAGAAGAATTGACAACTGTCCAACATAGTCTATCAAGAGATAAACCCCCTGGAGTCGATGGCTTATCATGCAAATTCTATGGGAAAGTATGGGACTTGGTTGGACTTGATTTCCTAAGTGTTGCTCAGGTTACTTTTGGAATGGTAGACATTGGGTTTCCTTGGGCATTCTGAGCTTGCCTTTGACTGAAGGTGGACAGTCTTTTCCCTGTCTTAGAAGCCACCACCATGCATCCAGGCTGAAGACCATTTAACGCAACCTTTATGTGACCCCTGTGCCGCAATGGTGCTCACTGGCATCATACTTCTTCAGCAAAGTGCTCAATGTTGGGTACAAAAGATATATTTTTTATCATTAACTCACATAGCCTGTCTAGTGCCACATTGCCCTTCTTTTACCAAGAAATGCTGAAGGCTTGGCATGTAGTCAACATAAAAAGAACAGATCCTCATCCAGGCAAGGACCTGTTCGAAGAACTTCTTTTTCTCAACCCTCGTTTACAGGGCCCAACCCTGACCTCCTTCTCAATAAGAAGTAAACTCCCAACTGGGGAGATATCCAGAGTGGGCTTCTGAATAACAGGAGGAGAGGCCTTCTTTCACCCGAGGAATTCGCAGTAGAAATGGGCCTATGGACAATCAGAATCCCTTCCAGGATTATAGAAGAGTTTAAATGCTCTTTCCCTCCTGATTGCCAGGCATAGCTAGAGAACCCCAATGAGGGTGACAGAACTATGCAGAGTACCAGCTGTAAATCCATGTACTTCAAAATTGGACCACGGTGTTGAGAACTCATTCAACCACCACTCGCACAAAATATGAGCAAGATCCCTGGCACAGCAGAAAAACCCTTTTGTGGGCTATCAAGGAAGGATATATACCAGCTAGTTATCCATTTGCTCCATTATATAGCTCTTGCAACCCGGCAAGATACTCCCTGGCGTGACTGCAGTTAGAGTGGAGGGTGGTGGGCTCTTGACAGAGGAGTCCGAAGTGAAGGCCCGCTAGGCCGGTTACTTTGAGCGGCTGTACTAGGCTGATCCACCAGCTGTTGAGTTGGATGTCAGGGGTGTTACTATCCCTATTGCTGACCCTCCAATCAACTGTGGTCCACCTTCGTTTTTGTAAACACAGGCTGCGGTGAATTGGTTGAAATGGGGTAAAGCTCCTGGGATCTGTGGCATCCATGGTGAACTTCTCAAGGCTGGTGGAAATGCTGTATTCATGTCGTTGCATGCAGTTATATGCTCTGCCTGGAACACAGGCATCATCCCAACTGAAGGAGAGGGCTTGTTGTCCCTCTCTGGAAAGGAAGGGTGATCGCCAGGACTGCAACAACTACTGAGGGGTGACGCTGCTCTCAGTGCCGGGCAAGGTCTTTGTCGATAATTTTGATGGGTTGCCACCATATGCTGAGCACCAGCGTCCAGAGCTGTCAGGCTTTACACCAAGAGGTCAATGATTGACCGTACCTTGCCTTCAGTCTCACCGAATGCAGACGAGTGCTTGGCAGGGCTGCTTGGAGCCTATGTTGATCTGCAAAGCATTTGATTCAGTGAGTCAGTTGCCTCTGGAGGATTCTTCGTCTTCGTGAGTGCCCTAAAACTGTCAAGCTGATGTCTGAATATACTCTGGTACTGAGAGTGCTGTGAGATGTGGTGATGCCATCTCCAACTTATTTCCAGTTGCTACTGGAGTAGTAAGGGTGTGTACTGGCTCCACACTTTTCAGTGCTTGTATGGACTGGATTCTGGGAGGATGTCAGAGATATCAAGCTGCTGTGTGTCGTTTGGAATGTAGGTCTCTGACCAGTCATCTTTGCGGAGACTCTGGATATCCTTTTAGGGCCTCAAGTCTGAATGAGGTCGGAGCCACTGGGATATGGGTTTCTGGCAAAACTAAGATCCAGGCTTTCAGTGCATCTTGGATGCTGCTATGTTGTCTGTACCGTTTGTGTGAGGATGTTGAGGTCAACAAGAGATCACTTACCTTGCAGTGATATCATGTCTCTGCGGCTGTGAGCCAGAGATCAACAGATGTCTGGGTCGGGCCTGTGGAGTCATGGATTCACTGGATCATGGGGTGTGCTGTCAGTACCAGTGCAGGAGGACGAAAATCAGAGTCTTTATGTTCTGGTGCTCTCAGTCTACTCTACGGATGTGAGACTTGGACTCTGACAGAGATCTGAGATGGAGACATTTCTTTGGTCCCACGTCTTCTTAGAGAATCTTGGCTATCACTGGTCGAACTTTGTGTCAACGAGCGGTTGCTTGAGAGTCTAAATGAGGTTTGTTACTAAAATCGCTGTGAGCATCAGCTGCTGCTGTATGGACATGTGGCTCGTTCCTGCTGGATCCTGCTCACCAGATTCTCTCAGTAAGAGAGCCTCGTAAGTGGAGGAGGCCAATGGGCTGACCACATTCCTCGTGGTTGCAGCAGGTTGATCAGCATCTCACAGGGATGCGGATGGGCCAGGCATCTGCCTGGGAGATGGCCAGACGAAGGCCCCTGGCTCTGGTGCATGCTCCCATACCTGACCTGAGCTGACACAATCTAAATGAGTTTCAATCAACCTGAATAGAATTGGCTCCTCGCCTTAACAACCACTCTGGACATTGACACTTTGTTCACTCATCAGAATTAAATTGAGCACGGGGACGATCGAAATACATGTCACGTCACATTTCACCCATCTCTCTACACCTCACTCTTGTGGGTTTATAGAGTAATACAGAATGATCTTGTGCCTTCCAGCAAATGCAATTCTCACCCATGCTGGAAGTTTCATTTCAAAACGTTCCAGCATTTCCACGAATCTCACCAGGCAGTTTACAGTACAATACTGTCATCCATAGTCAAAATTCCACTCAGCTGTTGAACTAATACCAGGTGGGGTTAACTGCCTGTCATCCTTCCGAGGTTGGCAAAATGAGTGCCAGCTTGTTGGTATCCTGTGTCGGAGTGGCGAACCGTCCAGGATTGTGCCCACTAGCCAAGGAGACTGCTTTGGCAGCACCAACGCTCTGCACAGAGTCTGGTCCCAATGGATGGATGGATAGTCAAAATTAGCTCATTAAATCAAGCAGTTTATAATGTGATTCACTGATTTGTGTTACAATAAATGTATAACATGCAACAGTCAATTTTAATCGTTCATTTCTGGGCCTTTGCTAATGCTTATCCACAAATACCAAAACCAATGCTTCGCTTTCAACTGACAAAGTGTTTTAGTCTCCCTCCTTCCTTTTATCGGTCTTGGTAGTGCTTTCTCTTTAAAATGCTCTCCCTTTTCCACTGCAGTTCTAACCACGGGCTTCCAGAGATGAGGAAAGTGAGCAACATTAAATAGAATTGTGGCAATTCTAACAAAAGTACTACTACTAGTACTACTACTACCACTACTAATGCTACATCCTAAATTATATTATTCCCATCTTCTTTTAGGGCCGGCCAGGGAAAGTTTTTGTGCAAAATATTTCACAAATCTGGTGTCCAGGTCTGATGTAAACTGAAGAATACAAGAATTGGTAGTTTGGTCAGGGTGCCAGTGATAATTCACCAACTCTTCATGAAAGACACCATTGGTTATTAAATATGCACCAATTAATGCCAGAAGATGGGATACTTATCCAAGGGACGGCATGTTCATTGATGGACATTTATCCTAAGGACGGCATGCTCATTCGGCATGCCCTTCCTGCAAAGCACCAATCCAACGATTTATACGTGCGCTACCTCTGCACCATCCAGTTGGACATTTGCTTTGAGATTGTGATGGAACAATGGCAAAAGATACTGTGATGCTAAACCAGAAGAGGATTGTTGTGTCGTATTGTGGAATTGTAATGTGGTGTCATTCTTCATTCTTCTTCTTCATCCATCACAATCCCACAACAAAATTAAAATGTCAAAAGATGTCGTGATGGTAATCCATAAGAGGATTGTGGTGTCGCATTGTGGAATCGTAATGTGGAGTCATTCCTACCTTGTTTGGTTGTTTTCTTGAGATGTCATCCCTCTATGTTTTTACATTCTTTTTAAATGTTTTTTTTTTCCCTTGTATATATTAGTATAAAATCCTGTCAAAAATGAATTATTTTATTTGAAGTATTCAAGGAGACTGGAAGATATGATGTTTCGTAGCAAGAAGCATTGGTATTTTAAAACACGACATTTATAAATGCGATCATATCTTCTTTACATTCTGGGACATTTTATTTTGACTGCACAGCCTCGTGAGCATGTCGGTCTGAAGCCTCGGCCTAATGTCAAATGTGCTTCTATCTTTTTTATTTATTAGACATCCTACGGATGTAAGTGGACAGTCGTTTTACTCTGCACGTGTTGCACATCATGTGCAGCAAATTTCACCTCTCTGTGCCTTGTATTTATTATTTTTAAAAATGCTTCTGTACACCACCTTGAGGCCTGGTTGCAAGTCACCGTCTACATTTCCAATAGAAGAGGTGGAATTACTCTTTTATGAAAAATGTTTTTCGAGTTATTTTATCCTGAAAAATCGACTGTAGTGAACACACAGTCGTGTTAAAAGATTGCCCTTTAACCCCCTTCTGCAATCGTCCTTTTGAAGGGGGACAGACACATACACAAATAATGAACACACAAATACACACTGAGTGTTATATAGGTAGATATATATTGCCATGTCAGACAGCCTCCATTAACACGCTGTCTATGTCAGGATCAATCATCCCACAAATGGCCGAATGGTTTATAATTATTGTGTCCACTTTAATAAATCTACTCTTTACCGATCCCCAGGGTTGTCCAAATTAGCCAAAATTGACGGCAAAACACACAGGAGGCAGCTTGATAGAACACGTTTCTTACCTTTTTAAAGGTTTATTTATGAAGAACATGGAGGGGGGGGGAGGTGGATAGGACAAGCAGTTCAGCACAAACCATGCAAATCAACAGGCACAAAGGGGGAGAAGAGAACACGCAAAGTTATGTAAAATGATGAATTAGAAATAAAGAAAACCCAACCCAAACTATGCACCACAGTTCACGCTTGTGCAAACAAGATAATTTGCAGGCGAGGACTTTCCTTTTGCGATGCGTATAGTGAAATGCATGGCGATGATACAATCTGTTATGTAACCCAGCAACGAAGTGAGCCCAAAGATGAGACAAGCGAGCCATGAGGATCACCAACAATACAGAGCACCCAAGATGATGAGAGCCAATGATGAGGTGCACCGAATAACAGAGTGATATTTTCTTAAAGGTTCCACTCACTCGGGACGTGAGCCCAGAACCAGACCCCTGACCCTCTGTCGTTTCCACCACACTTTTTCTTGAGCTTCTTCTGACCGGTCCTCGATCCAGGTGCTTCTTCCTCACCCCAGTCCTCCTGTCTTCTAGTACAGGCATTTTAGCAGAAATATTTGGTCAACCTCACACAAGCAAACTCAACAGATTTTGGTTCCTGAATATGTCCTCAGTGACAGAAAAAAAGTCCTATGTGTATCTCCGGGGGGGGGAAGTCCTGAATCATGGAAATCCATATGGCCCACCCGGCTTCTGCGAAAATGTGAAAATTGAAAGATGATATATTTTAATATGTAAATTTATGTTTTTCTGCATTCTAATTTGGTTTCTTAGTTATTGTCAGTATATTGAATATACAAGAATAATTATAAAAAAGTGAAATGTATTGAGGGTAAAATAAAAAATTATAGCTTTTTGTCCAAAAATGTCAATATTTTTTCCCTAAAAAATATTTTGACTTGAGAAAGTTTGTTCATATAAGAACATATCTATCCCAAGGCATACATACTATATATTTCTCAGATACAGGGACATTAGTACTATCCTCTGGTGAAGATAACACACAATATTAATTTTATTGAATTTATTCCATTTGCCTACCTCTACCCCCTTAATTTGAATAATGTGAACTTTGTACGTATTCGGTTAAACAAAGGATAAACGCCTGGCTATAGCTAATACATCAATTAATTAATAGGAGTTTCTCTCGGATGTATTGGACACCTGATGGTGTCATCCGGGCTTCAAGAACTGATGGAGTTGACATATTGCCCCCAATGCAGTGATTCATATCTTTAGCTGGCATAGCCATTGCCCACGCAGTTCGCGCACACCTATTTGTTTATGCAGCCCTCAATGCCTTGCTGTTGACAAATGTGCTCAATGCGCCTCTACCATGCCTACCTGAAACATCAGACAGAAATGGAATGAAGTCCGGACTTAGCCGAAGCAGCTGCAAGGCCGCTATGATCCAGCATACGATCTAAGCAATAATCCAGACTTCAACGAAGCTTTTACCCTCTATGAGAAGCTGATGGCGGGACACTGTCTGTGGAAGAAGTATGCAAGTCTGACGTCTTGAAACGAATCAAAGACACCTTCAGAAGCATGCCGAGTCTGCAAAGATATCTTCGAGAACTTCAGCGCTCTGGTTCAGTATATGGACATGCTAGACAGTCTACGCAAATACATCCGGGCAGAGCGCACTGGGAACTGGCAATAACATCTACAGGCCATCAGGAAATGCTGCCTTACCTGGCAGCCTCGGGCCACAACCTGTATGCCAAATCTGCGAGGGTGTATCTGCAGCAGATGTCCAACCTCAAAACTCAACATCCCAATGTCCAACAACATTTTGATGAGGGGTTCCATGTGGTTCGACAAGTGATCGCCTGTTGTCAGGTCTTTCATCGACCTGATCATCGAACAAGTTCTGATGAGAAGTTTGAAGACCAGCGGGGGCTCACACCGAGGCGAGAATGACAGAGCAAAACGGCTGGTATGGCTACTATCAATGCCTGCCTGTGCAGAAATAAACCAGCAATGCAGAGCTCACAGGTTGTGAACTACAACATGGAGAGCAGAAGAAGGACATGACCAAGGCAAGACAATCTCGTGACTGGAAGGACACACTATCAGCTCTTCAGTATTTACAGGAACGGAATCCGTTCAGTAGTGATCCACGTCTGAGGAACATTGCCACTGGAGTTCATGCACACCCCACCGTCAACGTCGATACAGCACATGCTGTAAGAGAGCAAAATATTGAAATCTATGGAGTGGAAAACACCTGCCGAGTACAATTTAAGAGGAAAGACCAAGTTGTCACCCTCGGCATGAAGTCATCTGTCAAGATTGATGGGAGAGCAAGTCCAGGTTGACCACAACTCCTCTTCCAGAGACGATCACTGTTGCACAGACAGCAGAAGAACTGGAGTCGCCTTCAAATATGAACTGTGCAGCTATCCACCAGCCCTCTTTGATTCCTCTCTTCAGCTCCGAGAAGCACACAAGCCAGTCTGTGCTGATGCCATCTGGATCTTCTTGGATCCGATTCCCACCGATATCCCAATGATGGGCAACAGTATGTTTTGGATGGCGGGGCACTTGTTCAACGCATTCCATTGGTCTCGTGGATTACATACAGAGACATATGCCACCAGTACACTGATTATGTAACGAAGAAGTACGGAGATGCCATAGTCGTGTTTGATGGTTATGAGAGTACCAACACGAAGGACATGACACACCAGAGACGTCTAAAGGAATGTCTGGCACTACTGTGACATTTACAGCTGGCATGCGTCTCACAATGAAGAAGGAACAGTTTTCTTCCAATAGCAGAATAAACAGCGATTCATTTTTATGTTGAGTGAAGAGCTTCAGAAGAAGAGCTGTGAGACACACCATGCCTCAGGGGATGCTGATCTCCTGATTGTACTGAAGGCCGTGCAGTCTGCTACTGTCACCACACTGTGTTAGTTGGTGATGACACAGACCTCCTCGTCCTCCTTGCTACCATGCAAGCTTAGAATCCCATTACCTCTTCTTTTGGCCCGAGCCAAAGAAGAACACGAAGAAGCCTCGCATCTGGAACATCAAGGCTACAAAGAAAATGATTGGTACAGACATATAGCAGCACATACTGTTTCTTACATGCAGTTCTTGGGTGCGACACGACATCTCGTCTTCATGGGATTGGAAAGGAGCTTCCCTCAAAAAGTTCAAAGCAAACAACACATTCCATGAGCAGGCCAAGGTTTTGATACATATCCAGCTTCCGTATGTGAGTGTGCAGATGCAGGAGACAAAACATTGGTGATAATCTACAACGGAAAGTCAACTGACACCCTGGACACCCTCCGTATCAGCGGTACTGGGACAAGGTGCTTGGAGCTCCTCCACGTGCAACCACACACGTTACCACCAACATCAGAAAGCAGCAAAGTATCACAGCCTGCACGTGTATCTGCAGTCTCAAGAATGGAAGGGATGTGCAGATGAACTTTCTTCCGACAGACTGGGGTTGGCAGAAGTGTGACGGGTTTTGTGCCACTTCAGACATCAATAGCTCCAGCTCCTGAAAGATGTTACGTGTCATAGGCGCAACTGCCAGGCTGAATGTAGCACCATGAGATGCACATCAAGAAGCACAACATTGAGTGCACTCCAGCTTGTGGAAATTGCAGGGCTCTGGCTGCACAAACACTCCATGTGACAATGATGAGGATGATGACGACATTGTCGAGTTCTAACTTTAATACGCTTGATTTTTCTCAACATGTATAGTAAGTTTATAATGGATGTAGTTCTGAGTTTATGCGAATTTTCATTTTCATTTTGAAACCTTTGTCAGGCGGATGTGATTGCCCCAAGTGGATTGTGAATTTTGTTCATGTTTCAATGATTTACATAATATATATTGTATTGCCATAGACTTGATTTCATCTTGTGTCTTCAACGTTTCTTTTTTTTTTTGTCCAGGAGCCAAAATCAGTATCAGGTAAATATTTTTTTTTTCGGGACAAAAAATTGACACATTTTTGACAAAAAAGCTATTAATTTTTATTTACCCTCAATACATTTTCACTTTTTTTTTTTTTTTTTTATAATTATTCTTTGCTACTATAAATATTTTCAGAAATCTAGAATACATATATTTTACTTATATGATAATTTATTATTCTAATGAATGTGCAGAAAAATTTTTTTATTTATATTTTTTTTTACTTATTTTATTATTTTTTTATCAATGATATTCAATTCGTTTACAATTTTTCTTCCTTATTCCTTCTCTGTATTTTACCGTTTTTTTTTTTTGTTTTTATTTTTTTTTTTATTATTATTATTTTTTTATGTTGGTTATGACGCTATTTTTTGGCCATATTGGATTTCTCTTTATGAATTTTTTTTTTTTTTTTTTTTTTTTCTTTTTTTTCAGGATCCTTTCTCTCTCCCCCCGGAAGGAATCCCTTTAGGATCTTTTTTTTCTTTTTTCTACTGGAGTAGGATCAATATCTCAGGAATTCAAAATCTGTTGAGTTTGCTTTGTTGTTGTTCAAATATTTTTTTTTTCTATTAGTCTAGTTCATTCTATGTTTTCTTTTTTTTTTTTTTGTTTTTTTTTTTTTTTTTTTTTTTTACTTGTTTTTGTGTTGTTGTTTTTTTTTTTTTCTGTTTTGGAGTTGTTTTTTTTTTTTTTTTTTTATATTTTTCTTGTTCTGTTTTTTGATGGTCATCCGACATTTTGACTGGACTATTCCCTCCATCCTCTCTCAAAGGTGCTTCTTCTTGGTCTCCCCTCTGTCCTTCTGGCTTCTTCTTCACACTCCCCCTCTCCTCGTCCTTCTGGGAGCCAACAGGGCAGTACCAATAAAAAGTCTTTTGCCTCTTTCAGGCCCAACAGCACAATTTGCTACTATAGCTTCCACACACCAGCCAGAGAGATCGGGATCAACCTTTTTGGAGCTTTTCCATTTTCCTTTTTGTGATGGGAAGTCCTCACCTGGCCTCACCTGCACACAAGAGGTGTTTCTGCATTCAAAATTACCATGACTGTCCTCTCTATAAATTACACATGAATTCACCCCCCC
>CM068959.1:83180979-83191029 GCA_035128595.1 Eptatretus atami | reverse complement strand
TTTTCCATGCAGCAATACATATTACACACCACACACACTTCGTAAACAAAAAAGTATATTTTAAGATACAACGGTGACTGAAATATGAAGAAAGTAAACAGAAGGACAGAGAAAATGGGTATGGGAATAGGGTGAGCGATTGGAAGAATGGAAGGAGTTTTAAGTAAAGGGGCAATCAGGGGAGGGGGAGTTCAAAAGTTATGTTATTTTTGTGTACATAATAAAGAGATGGCATGGGGTGCTCCGACTTCCACTGATTCATTGCACATGGCTATCCTGACTCTGTAAGCCGACCTTTCTGAAAGAACAGCTGTTATTTATGTTATTCTGGCATTCTCTTCATTCGTTCTGCTGCACAGTCTGTGGGCACATAAAACCATTAACCACTGGTGATGATGTGATCTGAAACCCCTTGGGTTGAAACACAAATGGTCTACTTATTGAAGTGAGCCATGAACCTTGGAATAGTAGAATAAAGTTGTGGTTTCATGCATTTACATAAAATAATTTTGTGCTTTAGTAAAAGAACACCATTATTTGTAGTGCACAATTTATTTATTGTTAATCTACTTTGACCACAAGAATTAAGAGAGTGTGGCAGACATTAAGGAAAACTCACAGGCTTGCATATTAATTTCTGCCTGGATATGCCTGTTTTCTGTAATTGAGCCAGTCTTACTAAACAGTCCACATCACCACAAACCAAGACTGTTTTCATTACCTAAAAGAAAATTGCAACTTTTTTTGATTGCCCTTACTATGGAATGGGATAATTTACTCAATTTCAGAAAGGAATCACTTTAGAATGTGAACTGCACAGAGTAGAAAAATCTTCTTCTTTTATGAATGTACTAAACTCTATTACCGGTGCAAGGGTTGTCAAAGACCTATAGTAAGTAATAAATTACAAGTTGATAATTTATTTATTTGATTGGGGGTGTGGCATGTCTTCACAACTCAAGCATCAGAGTGTACCCTTGTTATGGGTGAGGGGTAAGGACACTGGATTGGCATCATATACATGACTTCCTCAAATTTGTAACTATTTTCACTTTGGCAATGTCTTTCCAGTAAGAGGTCTGAGCAGCAGTGGCTACAGAGAAATCTGAACAATAAATGATGATTTTCAACTTTTAGGTTCAGATAGCTACTTCACTTGCACTTTCTCTTCGTAAAGAAGGCAAGCAAATGGCAGTCTCCCCTAGCAGCTATCTGAAATAGGCAGGATGTTTTTTGGTCCTAAAGTTTGTGTTAGACTCAACAACCATTTGGCAACAAACGGCCTGCTGGGGGCATTCTTCTGGCCTTATCTCTTTCAAGCAGCCAGGCCTGTGTCTGCATACATCTCGAGCCAAGCAGCTTTGCAGCTAACTCTAGCCATATCCAAAAATTGAGCAGCGACTTCAACAGGCTGAGAGAGACAAAGTCATCACAAAAATGAGCGGTGAACACCACGAGATGGCCATTTGATCGATTTTTTCCCCATGGACGACGCTGCCCTAACGAATGATGCCCATGCCTTGATAGCTTCTGAAAACACATTTGTTCATTTAGACCAAACAGCTCGCCAATGTTAAGTCGACCTTGTACATTTTGTGCAAAGATTTTTGTTTTTAAAACTTTCCACCAGCAAGGCCAAAGGCTCCTTGAACTATTGGTTGCATCGGGTCATTCGATGACAGCCAATCTTGTACAGTCAGATCTCACTTGTGATCAAGTATAAATTGGAATACATTGGATAGGAATCTCAAAGATCTTGTACACCATCGTCGGCAATTTAATATCATGGAACTCGTTATCCACAAATACCTTGCAGCATTGATATCACTATTTAACCAGCGAGATTATACTCTTTGATTGAATTGCGAGTCCGATACCGAGGCACAGAGCCTGAACACCTCCAGAGCACAAGGTGAGCCAAACGTGTGCATACATTGCGTGGAGAAACCCCATTAATGACTGCCGTTAAGCTTCAAATAATTTATCTCCCTGACACCGTATCGACGTACCACGACAACGCATGGTTTTCAAACTTTCTTTAAAGACGTGCAGAGTGATTAACCAACCATGCTCTGGGAGAAGGTGGGGTTTGTCTGCGGAAAGGAAGTAGGAGGTCTGACTGAAAATGTTGGAACTGTAAGATACAGTATTCTTATTTGACAAATTAACCCTCCTTTGCCCTTACCTGGGTGTTGCCCTTACCTTTTTACATTCGAAAGGTGTTGTGTTCCAATCTGTGTTGGTCAAGGGGAAAACGACAAAAGTGTCGACCCTTTCCTGTGAATAATTATTGGTCAAAACCGTGCTCTCTTGAATATGTAGGCTGTTACCATTCTACCAAATGATGGATTTCCTTAAGAGGGTTCATCTCCATGTGAATTTGGTTTATATCTTGATTACCCTTCATGCTGTAATACCATTGATATTCATAATCATATGTCCGAAAATAACAGATTCAATAAAGTCACAGGCTTTAATTTTTAATCGTGTTCCCATTAGGAAGACATACTCATCCCTTAACCCTAACAGCACTGGGGGTGGGGGGGGGGGGGGGGGGGGTGCTGTTCTAATCCCTTAACCCCCACTTGACATCTTTTGCAATTTTTTTTTTACAACCGCTGGGGATTTCGAATTCTCCTCTCATGAATCATGAATTTTCTTTCTCTAGGGTGTTGCACACATTTTGATACCACATATGTCCAAATCGGATTTACTGTTCAGGTGTCACATGAAAATTAGGACAATTGACAAGTGCTAAATAACTGCAAATTTTGAAAATGTTGATGTACAACAAACACATGTGAATAAGAGTTGCTGCATTAGGGCACTGATGGTGTAAATTTTTCGGCCTGTAAAATTTTTTTGAGTGTTTGAGCATGTTGTCGAAGACATACTGAATAATTATAGAAAAACAATAAAATACATAAAAATATAAAATTAACATATTATGAAAATGTTTTTTTTTTACCATCGCGTTCATGATGTGATGATCTATGCATGTGCAAATTTTCAAGTTCATCACATCATCGACGGCCGGGTCCGGTCCGGGAAAGCTCAAAATCACCAGTTCAGTTAGGGTTAAGCTCCGCTGAAAATCATCTCCTTCCACAAACAAATAAATGTTGTATTCAAGACACTGAAACAAATCCCCATAACGAGCTTTACATAATATATCAAAGCAGAGGAGCAACTTCCAAAAGAAAACACGGCACTCGGAAGAGTGCATCCCTCGTTTTGTATCCCTCCTACTGATCGAGCAGATCTGTCTGCATCTGCACCTGAACCAAAATCCAATTGACTTGTTCTTGTCACCTCCCAAACTCATTCATAGTAACCCACAACTTCCAAGTGAAGAAGAAATAATTAAAAATACAAAACTAGAATATCTTGCTTGGATAAGTGTCCACCCCCCCCTCCCCCAACCTCCATGCTTGGTGTTGACTTAATGGTTAGGGTGGTGGGCTTTGGATCCAAGGGTCCTGAGTTCAAATCCCGCTCAGCTGTTGAATTAATACGCAAGGTGGGGTTAAACTCGGCCTGTCATCCTTCCGAGGTCGGCAAAATGAGTGCCAGCTTGCTGGTATACTGTGTCGGAGTGGCGACCCGTCCAGGATTGTGTCCTAGCCAAGGAGACTGCTTAGGCAGCACCAACGCTCTGCACAGAGTATGGTCCCAATCTCCTCCCCCCCCTCCCACGTTAGTACTTGGTAACCGACCGACAATTTCAGCTGTGAGTCTATTGGGATAGGTCTCTACCAACTTTGTACACCTTAATTGGGAAATATTTGCCCATTCTTCTGTATATGTCAGGTCAGGCCAGATTAGATCTGTGACTTGCTTACAGGTACCATGTAACCTGTACTAACCTGTTTCATGGTCGGGTTGCGGAAACATCAGGTTTGCTGGTGAGAAGGGTGTGTGGATATGGATACCCAGCAGGATTAAAAACAAAACTTGTCAAAGGGTGGAGGTGCTCCTTGTGAGCCAATGGCCATCCATGTCTGTGCCCAATTGTGTCTGCGGATGTCCTCCTGCAGATCTATCTGGGTCTTTTTTTTATATAAATAAAGGGTCTTTTAAAAAGTTTATTGTGTGTTTTACCAAGTGTGTATATACCTGCACTGATATTATGCTACAAAGTTTGAATGTAACCAATAACCTTCTATTTGCATGGCCTGCACTGATTGCCTTACATGTGTCCGTCAAAAATGTGTCCTCTCCGGAAACACCTAAACTGCCACGAGTTATAAGGAAACTACTTGCTGGCTATAAATTTTGATGTTTTGTAAGGTTGACATAGTCATAATATCCATTATCAGTAAAAGGTATTTACATTTATGAATTTATCTTGTTACAACACTGATTGAATGTCCATGTCAAAAATGTCCTCTCCGGAAGAATTTCCTATTTCTGATTGTGCAGATTAATATTTAGTTCAGGAGATGAACTCTTTCTTTTTCCTTCAAGGCAGGGTGAATATTTCAGTTAGATATAAATTTTAGTGGCTATCATGTATTACTTAAATGTCTGAGTAACAATACATTTCCAACTGTTCTTGCCTGTGTCAAATGTATGATTAATGATGTATACATGACAAATGATCATGTTGAATAAGATAAATTATATGTTCTGATTTATAAATATATATTTTGTATCTGAAAATAAGATAAATGTATTTCTTTCAAGTTATATCATTCAGAATATTCATACAATCATGTCAAAACATATTGTCCTCTCCGGAAGCATTTTGGGAATTTCCTAATGATATTTAACATGCTGAGAAACTTTTAGTGTATGGAATAAACTGCTGTTTTTTAAGGACAGGTCCTATTTTGCATATAGCTTTAAATTCTATTCCTAAATAAAATAAAATATATTATTCAATAAATGTCTGAATACTAATCATCTCAAAGTTATCGCATCTTTAGAAACCGTTGGGCTAAATGATACAGCCGGTTTTAAAAAGTGTCAAAATCCCGTCTAGATTCACTTACTAGGTGTATTTTGTATTGGCATTATAAGATAAATGTATTACTTTGCAGTTATTCTTGTACAGAATGTATTGCTTCATGTCAAAAATTATGTCCTCTCCGGAAGAAATATGTGATTGTCTTCATATTTTTCATTGTGGTGGTAAACTTTTATTTCAGAGATAAATTAGTAATTTTTCAGAATATGTAGAAAAGTACATGTAGTTTTAAAATTTTGTGCTAAATTCCATCATATGCAGTGCTATTAGTGACAGTGGTAATTAAAACATATCTTTTTTCTGGATATTTGAAACTTAGTTCAGTCTTTTATTGATATTTCTACAAATATAGTTCATTTTGTATACTGAATCATAATTCCAGTAATGGAATATACTTGTGGAACATATGGAAACCACTGAAGTTTGATAGTGTTGTTATTTTGTGGTATAGTTGAATTGTATTAATGACTGTTGTAGTTTAAAAAATACTCTCCTCACATCCTTGGGGTATTATTTTTAATAAGAAATATTCATTCAGATGCTCCAAAAATTTGGATTTAAGTATTGTAATTAACATTGTTGGATTTGGAGAAATAAAAATATAAAAATATTGAGTTTGAATTTTTAGTGGTTGTGAGACAAACTTGGTACACTCATTGTGAAACAGCCCATAGGTTACTTTTTTTTAGGAGGTTGGTGGTAGGATTTTCACTCCGGCCACCATAAAACCCTTCACTCCGCAAACACAAGAAAAACGCAAAGAAAAATTGAACAGCGCTCATGGGTGCACAGTTGTACCTGACAGGGTTTCTTCTGGCACGCCAGGAAACACATTGTATGACCGGATGACAGCTCTGGCGGATGTGCAGGCATCCAAGCCTGAGACGGTGAGCAAGGTCTCCGAACTTGCGATGTGTGGGATGGCGGGTGAGCCTTCTCAGGGTGGGAGGGAGCTCAGACTGTCGGTGTACAGGTCTGAGCCTGCACTGGTGAGTGAGGCTATGTCCGTCGTCATGTGTGAATTGGTGTTGGCAGTGGTTGTGCCAGTTCCCGGGGTGTTTGGGATGGACCCTGTTGTTGTCGACTCGGCGCCTGGAGTTGTCGACCTGCTGCACACTTGTTGTGTGTTCGAGACCATGGGGCAGTGGGTAAGAAGGAGGTGTAGTTGTCGAGAACTCAGAAAGAGAAAGGCCAATGTGGGCTGGTGTCAGTGTGAGCCCTAATTGTAGTTGAAATGTTTCTTTGTGAAAGTAGGAGCCGTGAGTCTTGAGCAGCTGATGGCTCATGACAGTGGAGAAAGATCAGCAGAGTGGGAGGCTCAAGGTCAACAGCAGCTGCAGGGAGGGGCAAAAATGCCAAATAATGGTAATTATATGCAGCCACATTTGAAAACGTGAGGTTGGGAATTTTAAATGAGAAATGATTTAAAAGCAGCCTTGGTGGGAGTTGGTCCCCAGGCTGCAGAATTTGGACCAGGGGAGGTTAATGGGGCTGGTGGCCTCATGGGAAATTGCCCCCCCTGGGAGATTGGGTTTCACCAGGCAGCTGGGGTGCTGCACTGGCAGGGTTTGGATGTGGGGTCCGACCATGGGTCATGTGGTATGTCACGACCTCCACAGGGAGTCTGGTGGAGTGTGGCGTCTCTTGGCCATCAGGACACTATCTGAGCGAGTGTCTTGGGCCGTTGGAGTCGCAGGGCCTTGGAGAGGGTTTAGACTTCTTCGGGTCCAAGGTTGTTCCTTTGAGGCACCTGTCATGGTGTACAATAACGACCACTAGGGTGAGGTGTTGTGGGTCGTGCTTTGGTGGCAGCACCATTGAGGGCCAGTAAGCGGCTGAGGAAGTGACCGCCTGGGCATGCAGCTTAGCAGCTTCCCCCTGAGGCTCTGGGACAGCCAGCATGAGAAGACCCGCTTGGACACAGGTTAAACCGAATGACAGCCAGCTTGGACGCGGGTTAAATTGCATGAACTGGGTGTGAATACAGCCCACCGGACAATCACTAGGGCATCTGTGGAAAGTTATGGAGTGATTGGGAAAGGCCGGGTGAGGCCCGCAAGGCCTTCGGCAGATGGTCCCCTGTGATTAATGGTCTATCAGTTTCGAAAGAGAGCCCTGACGTTTAAATGGAATGGGTAACATGTGAAGATTGGCTGCAGCAAGTGCTGCTGGTAATGAACGGACTCCCCAGTAATAATTGTATTTGTTGTTAAATTTACCTTTCCCCATTTTCACGACTCGCCTTGCTTTGCTTTTGGTGATATGCATGTGAGTTGGGGAATTGGTGTGGGTGATGGGCAAGAGTGGCTGTGAAAGTCAATCTCATGGATTGGGTGGAAAGGATTAAAATCTTATGTGTGTTGTTGAATCAGTAAGTAAAATCAGTTAAAATCAGTAGTTGGTCTTTATTTTGATTGTGAATAAAGGAGTGTTTTGTTCGTGATTATAGCGTATATGCAGGCCATGGTGGGGTAGGTACCCAGTACCTTGTAATGTAGGTACCTTGTACCTCAGACATAAATCTCTATCGAGTGCAGCTTGTCGCTGCTGGTTGCATCATTGGTTGGGACACGGCTATGCCGCTGATGCAGTGTCCCCCTTACCAGTGCACTGGTACTCATTTTGCCGACCTCGGAAGGATGACAGGCTGAGTCAACCTCCTGGTGTATTAATTCAGTGGCTCAACGGGGCTTGAACTCAATACCCTAGGATCCCAAGCCGCCACCCGAACCACTAAGCCAACACCAGGCTTCAGACATAAATGGCCCTTAACCATCCATATCAAATACTCTTATCATCCCCCCATTGGACTTAGCCCCAAACGGGGGCTCATGGATTTGGTCTTGGTTTTCGTGTCCATGCGTGCATGCATATGTGCGTCCGCAACCATATCTCGGACATGTATGGACCGATTTTATTCGTACTTGGTGAAACACAACACATGATGGTATACATATGCACGTCATTTTTTTCCAAGTTAGATCCAAGATGGCCAATGGCCATTTTCGTTGTAAAAAAATCTCGGTGTCAAACACGTCATCAAACATTTCTTAGACATGCATTTACCTATCTTATTCAAACTTGGCACACCGATAATGAATGACAGCTTGCATAAGCACGTCATTTTAAAAAATGAGATCAGATTCAAGATGGCCGACTGGCGGCCATTTTAGTTGTAAAATTGACTGATGTTGAACATGTCCTCAACCATTTCTCGGACATACAATTACCAATATTGTTCAAACCTGGCAACCAGATAAGGAATGGTGGCTTACATAAGCACATCATTTTTTTTTCGAGATCAGATCCAAGATGGCCAACTGGTCGACATTTTGTTTCTTAAATGTGTCCCCAACCATTTCTCAGACATGCATGGTCCGATTTTGTTCAAATTTGGCACAAGCACAGTGCATGATGGCATACACATCCCTTCAGTATAAAACGATCAAAGCGACTGAAAACGATCATGAAATATCGAAATGTTGGAGCCAATAAGCGTCACGGGCCTAAAGGCCACAGTAAGTAGAGGCGTCTTGCTTCAGAATTCAGCTTCAGGGCTCTGATGCCAGCCTATGGTCAAGTGCAATTGGAATCTATCTGGCCTATTTAACCACAATGTATTATGTATGCACATAGGCAGGGGGAATGTTTTTGCTGACTCTGCTCATGAGAAGGCCGAATGCCTCAATTCTCTGTTTGCTTCTAAATCTTGTGTCCCCAACCCCTCACTCTCTGTAACACCCTTCCCACTTGTATATGACTGTTCCTGGACTCTGTGTCTTTTGCACTTGAGAAGTTGAAGACATTAATTTTAACCCTCTATTCTGACTCTGCTATTGGATTGGACGGAATCAGCTCAGTGTCCTAAAAACCTACTCTGCTGCTCTTGCACATCCCCTCTTTGCTCTTTTCACCTTATCATTTGCGCTAGGTCATCTTCAATCTGCTTGAAAATCAGCCAACACCACTGCATCACATAAAAAGGTACAAAAACGGATCCCCTTACCCACAGACCTATCAGCTTACATCCAATTATCAGCAAGGTCATGGAATCCATCATCAGAGTTGATACGAAATCTGTCTTTTTCTCCAACACTCATTTCAGATCACCAATTTGGATTCAGACTGGGTCACTCTGCCTTGGACATGCTGCTTCCACTCACCCAACAATGTATGGAAGTGGTCAGTGTCAGACATGAGATCAGGGCCATCTCTCTGGACATATCTCATGCTTTCGATACAGTCTGGCATCCCGTGTTTCTCTCCAAACTCTGCTTATGGCATCCAAAGCCAACTCCACACATGACTTACTGACCTTCTCTACTCCCTTAACCAACCTATGGCTCTTAATAGAATCATTTCATCTCCTCTCCATGTCAAGGCTGGAGAGCCCCAAGGCAGTCCTTTGGGCCCAGTCCTATTCCTGATCTTCATTAATCATCTCTCTGACTCTGTAAAATCCCCTTTATCTATTTGCTGATGACTTCACCCTCTGTCATGATGTCCTTCATCTTTCAGACAGGCAAGCTGCAGCTTCTTCCCCCTCTTCGGACCTTGACAAAATCACAAGCTGGTCAAATATATGTCTTTCAATCCTGACAAATCTCATACTCTCACTCTCTCTCCGAAAGGACCATCTGGCAACCCCCTTCCACCCATCTACATTTTTAACATTCCTCTTGAGGAAGATCAGTCCCTCAAACTCCTGGGTCTCATTATCAGCTATGATCTTTCTTGGGCAAACCTCATTTCAAAATTGGCCTCCAAAGCCATCTGCTGACTGGGCATCCTCCATCATATAATGTCCTTCCTTGGCACACCTGAACTCCTATCCACCTGCAAGGCTTTCATTTACAGCTTCATTGAGTATGGCTCTCCCATCTGCGCTTTCTCTCCTCCCTCATATCTTGCTCAGCTTGACATCGTGGAAGCCAAGGCCTTCAAGATTATTGGACTCTCTCACGATGAAGCTGAGTCTATGGGCCTATCACTTTGGCATCGTGGACAGGTCGGTGGTTTCTGTTTTCTGCCGCCTCCTTTCTGGTCTTGTGGCCTCTGCTCTTTACGTGATTTATCCCTCA
>CM068959.1:83166432-83179867 GCA_035128595.1 Eptatretus atami | reverse complement strand
CTGGTATTAATTCAACAGCCAAGTGGGATTTGAACTCAGGATCCTAGGATCCCCAGAACTCAGGATCCTTGGATGCCCAACCCACCACCCTAATCATAAAGCCAACACCAGGCAAAGGCAGCAATCTGTTGCCTTATACCCCACTTAAATAGCTAGGTAGCATTCTCTTGAGAAAGGGCTTTTACCACGGAGGTTCCGTGGGTGCTTGCTTTTATTTCCGACTATTTTTTCTTCAACGACTCGACCAGGGACAATAAAACCCATGTCATTTAAATGTTTTTGTCCGAGGAGTTCAGGGAATCTTGCGATTACTTGTGAAAGAAGACGTCTGTTATTATTTACTTTAAATGATGTGTACATGTGCATAATGAAGGAGATGATTGGTTTTGGGTTGTTTTTTGGCACAATTAGGGGGGCAAGTTATACGTCAGGGTGGGGGGGGGGGTGCAGAGATTTAGGAGAGGGAATTTGAGGTTCTGGGAGGAGGGGGTGGGGTTGAAAACTTGAAGAAGAAGAGAAGGGGAGGGCAGAGAGTTAGGTGGTGGGGTGGGGGGTGCAGAGAGTTGTGAAAGGGAGATTGAGGTGTTGGGAGAGGGGGTGGGCTTAGGGTTTATGGAGGGGGGGGTGAAGTTGTGGACTTAAAGAAGAAATTAGGAGGGAAGACAGAGCTGGGGTGGGGGGGAGACAGAGTTGGAGAGGGGTGGGGGGGTTGAGGCCTTAGGGGGTTGAAGACTTGTGGGAGGGAGTGGGGCTGAGGAGTTTGGTTGGGTTGGGTTGGAGGTGGTGGTTGAGAACTTGGGGTGGAGGGGGCTTGAGGGTTTGGTGTTGGGCGAGAAGTTAAGAACTTGTGGTTGGGTGTGGAGGAGAGGGGATTAAGGATTTGTTGAGGAAAGGGGGAGGGGAAGACAAAGAGTTGAGGTATGGGGAAGGGGAGGGGGGGAGTTGAGAAGGGACAGAGACTTCGGGGGCGGTTGAAGGACTTGCGGTGGAGAGGGAGTTTGGAGACTTGTAGTGGGGAGAGAATTTGAAGACAGGATTGGAGAGGGGGTTGGTCTTGAGGTCTTGGGATCAGGTTGGGGTTGGAGGAGGGGGGTGGTTTGAGGACTTGAAGTCACATTTTAAATTAAGCAGAATTTCAGCGGGTCCCTGCTGGACAAAATAATATTCTGAATTGCTCTATGGTGCTTTCATTTCCAGATTTAAATATTTGCAACTCTAAATTGCAACACTAGAGGGCACAGTCTTGTTGAGAGAGGTTGGGTGGTAGTGGGTGGCAGTGGCATGGATTGGGGGGAGAAGGTAGGGGTGAGAGGTCAATAATTGCTCCAATTTGGAGAATAAAAATCCAGTATCACTTTTTAAATGTGAAAATAGTTGAATCTTTATGAAGAACCAAATTCAGGTTCGCCATTTAAACGTCATGGTATTTTACACATTTTTCAGTGACGCTCGCACCTTTATCCATCTGGAAATCCGACTCTTCTGTGTCCTTCAGTTGTTAATTGCAATTCCCCCTCCCATTTTTGTAATACGCAGTTGCACGTCCTCTGCACACAGGTGTTGATGAAGTGTGTCTCAGCGTGAATCAATTAATTAGCAGCATTGGTCACTGGAGGGTTTCCACTTTGGACGCATTCCTCAGTACACAGTGACAGCTTGGAAGGAAACCGTTTCACTGAAGGAAGGATTTGTTTTTTCCAAGTTCATTGTTTCAAAATAATTACTGCCTGTGGCACTTGATTAAACGTGTTGCGATTTGTTTCTGTTGGAGGACAAAGTGTATGCAGGTACCTGGTTCATTTTTGTGGCAGTTTGGTGGAAAGTTCTTTACAGCAAAATGGTTTGTCTTCACAAACTTTTCACTTAGTCAGCAAGGGAATTACTATCAGAATCACTTCTTGCTGATCACTCATCAGCTCAAATAGTTGAGATGTGCAAAATCCTATAACATTTCAGCTTCACATTGAGGACAATTGGATGTTTTGACGTTTTCTTTTGCAACTCTTACTACGGCTTCTCAAATGGCAGTCAGACAAGGAATTTAGAGTTCGGCCCAGATACCAACACACATTTGACCTTCGTTGGCAAGTATATGTGAATACTTGAGACAGCCACTTTAATATCCCCTCTGGAGGGATGGCACACTATTATAGGAAGCAATATTTCTCGTCAAATCTTATTCTGTCGAGGATCAAGCTCAGATGAGACTGCTACTGCTTCTTTAATGAAGCAGATGGGGAACCTTGCCAGTGACTACGTGGCGGCTAATTGGCCGAGCAAACCAACGACATGTGCTGCTCTCCATGGGCTACCACTACAATTCTGTACTCAGACCAGTTGTCCCAGAAGCGTTATCCCAGATCCCAAATAGGATAAGTCAAGACATGACCCACCACTTTCATAAATTTATTACACACACAGGCAATGATCAACAGACCTTCAAATTGGCAGGAGGAATGGTGGTTGGGGACAATTCAAATTGGAGAATGGCAGGAAGGATGGCAGTTGGGGAATTCAAATGGGGAAAATGGTGGGAAAAGTAAAAGGGTCGCAGAGCAATGCGTTATCTCTCCACCTATCTGTAGTTGCACTCATGAGTAGGTGACACAGCTGTAGATGTGAGGATCCTGCTCCTTCGGTGCATCTGATTTAAAAATAAATGGTATCTGAATAACTGGTTTTGCTGGCGTCCACGGTTGCTTGACAACCCGTCAGACCACAGAGTTATATGTGGCTACCGGCCTTAGGGTCGGGTGTAGCAGCGGGTCTGAGAACACACCTCGTGAGCCCAGTGCGTGTGCTGATACCATAACATTTGGCGTCAGGAATGTGACCTTACGAACCCTGACCCTCCTCAGACACCGTATCATTTGGTGTCTGAGGAGTGGAATTGGACACGATTGGCACACCTCAAAATTGTGATGGAGCCTGATTTGGGTGCAAATTTTAGTTAAAAAGTAATTGTGCAGCTTTGTCGGACCAAGGCAAGCAGATCCAGTTGGATGCGAGTTGGTTAGACACTGCTGCGACTGAACTGGACATCATTGAAGGACCAGTAGAGGGCACAGTGGAGCCATCCCCACTGCTTGGTAATCTTTTTGAACCCCCATCAGTCAGCCCGGTGCTCCCAATGGAGCAGGAGCAGATGTCACGGGACAGTAGGTTGGCCTCGCCAGCACCATTGGAAATGCACCGATTTGCAGTAATGATGAGCCAGATGATGGGTGAAATGAAGGTGATAGGCAACAGAACGGATGTGATTGAGGATGGGCTTAAGGCATGATATTCACGAATGATAGGCAGAGTTGAAGACGATGGGCCAGGGCTTAAGGCTTGACATGCGTGGGGGACAGGCAGAGGTAAGGGCTGCGTGGGCAGAGGCAAGGACTGGGCTGGCATACCCTGGCAAAGGTAGTGCATCGAGATGCGAGGAGCTGGATGTGAAAAAGGACCAGGTATGCGTACAGGATGCGCAGTGCATGATGGTGGCTGGTCAGGTCAGGGATAAATAAGAGGGAACACCAGGACCAGCACCAATATCCAGGGTAAGGGAGAGATAGAGCTAGGGGAGGTAGCCAAGCCAGAGTGGGAGAGCAAGATAGAGATAGATAGTTTTATAAAGCTGGATCATGATAGATATATATTTTATTTATAACAGAGACAAAAGAACACAAGCCGGTAGGCGACATGGCTGCTCGCTCTCGATGGAAAGCTGGCCGACGCGACTAGCCGATATTCATGTACATGCTATCAATCAATTTAGCACAATAAATTATGATTCAACAGCCCTCTTAGTTTGCTCCCAGAAACCCGCCTTGTGAAATTTCAGGGATGTTTCCAAAGAGACTAACAAATGTCAGCCCTGGTAATTCCATTTATCTATTCGCTAAAGATTTTATTTTTTTATATGATGCTGTAAGACATTCTCCTTGGGCACAAAAAAACAACAGGTCCCTCGGAGGTCCAGTTTCGGAGGTATTGATTTTTTTGTACAGTCCACAATAAGTGTACGATGTACGATAAAGTATTTTAGCTGTTGCAAGCAACGGAGGTGTGCATAGCACCATTCATTTTTGTGTACATGCTAGCCACATTGTACACATTTCACCCAAGTTTCATCAAAATCAGACTCTTTCTCTTAGAGATATTCGCAATTTACCGTTTCTGAAATGTTCGACATGTACTCGCCAAAACCTATCTCCTCCTACAAATATTTTGTTAGGGCTGCAAATTGGCATGAAGGGAGCTCGATAGATTGTGCACAGAACTCTAAGCTTCGATTTTTCGATTTATTATTTTTGATTTTTTTCGATTTTTTGACCACTTTAAAGGGCCGTTGCTATGCCGTTGCTAGGGCCGGGGGTCCCATATTCGAAAGCAACGATTCCCAGAAATATTGGTCCAACCTACCAAATTTCATTGGAATCGGTTGAGTGGTTTAGCCCTAGGCTTGACCAAAGTTTCGCGGACAGACAGACAGATGGAAATGTCCAGAATAAGGGTGCTCCAAAGCAGCCAATAAAAAGCCCTGGAAGAGAGGAGATGGAGATTTGGGCACGTGAGGTGACAGACTTGTGCAGGGAGCGCATGACCCTCTGGTAAGTATATCCATGCAGCGGGAGCTGGTGGTGTTTCCCGATTCCGGGGTGGAGCGAGCATTTGCTGAGGACGTGGACTTGGACGTGCAACCCAATGGTGCAAATGGGGTTAAAGGGAATTTGAAGGGACTCTCCATATGGGTGTGTGCGTGTCTGTGTGTGAGGAGGCACATGTAGTGTATGGAAATCCTGCCGGCATGCTGTCCGAACTCACAGCAGGGTTGGAGTGGAAGAGATGACGCGGCCATCTCAAGAGCCACATACGCGCTACCTCGTCGAAACTGCGTGACACGAGCTGTCTGGCACGGGCTTGGGGGAGGGTGAGTGTGTGCACAATGGAGGACGAACCGCTGTTTGCACTCAAGTCTGCAGCACGAACGTGCATGATGGAAATTGAACTGCCGGTCGGCGTGGTGTGCATCTCGGTGTGCGCCGAACCACCGGTCGGGAGATGAAAGTCGCGTGCTCGGTGCATGTCGGCACAGAGCGCAGGGCCACTGAGAGCCAGAATGGGCCCCAAGAAAATACTAAGCATCGGGCTCCCTTCAAAAAATGTTTTTTTTTGAAACAATCTATACAGAGGTTTCCGTATGTTTGTCGACGGAAACACATACCTTGTTTAAGGGGAATTGGGGTGTTATTCAATTATCCTCAAATGCAGATGGATTGTGGTTAACACTCCTGTATTCATTTATGTCATTACCACAATTATCATTATATGCATTTGAATGAAATAGACGTTATCAAAGCTTTTCGAGATGCACTCCTCGGGATAAAACCGCAAGCAGTTGAAGAAGAAGCACCAAACTCTCCTTTATGAAGTCACAATGTCATGTCCTCAATGTTGATTGGTTGAGAGAAAGAAAGGACGAGATTACCTGATTGGTGGAACGACAGAGCATCATGAACAATGAGTAGGCGGAAATGAACCATCGGGAAATGAGAAAGAAATGAACCATCATAAACAGGGGTGGTTTTCAGGATGACTCAATGTTGACACAGTCAAGACATCATAGTCAAAGTAGATTTTAAGTTCAGACAAATTCTTTCTGTTGTTTGTCAAAGAATAGGATTGGTTGACCTGATGAATGTGGTCTCCATTGCATGAAGGTGAGCTAAACTGCGTCCTCTACTCAGGATTTTAAACCGGCCAATATGATATTGCTCTGCACACAAAGGATTATTTAGTAAATTATAACCAACTGCAGAGACACAGGGAATAGTTGTCGACTGTGTGCATTCTTCCAAGCCCGAATTGGTTGTCTCTGTTTGGATGACTGACCCCATCTGATCCCCAAAGGGACGTGTTGTTCAATACGATCCTTCACTCTCAAAGTTGTGCTGCCTACGTACCTAGCACACACTGGCACTGAAATTCGGAAATAATCTTACTGATATGGAGGAGGAGATTGGGACCATACTCTGTGCAGAGCGTTGGTGCTGCTTAAGCAGTCTCCTTGGCTATTGGGCACAATCCTGGATGGATTGCCACTCCGACACAGTATACCAGCATGCTGGCACTCATTTTTGCCGACGTCGGAAGGATGACAGGCCGAGTTAACCCCACATGGTATTAATTCAATAGCTGAGCGGGGTTTGAACTCAGGACCCAAGGACCCAAAGCCCGCCACCCTAACCATTGAGCCAACACCAAGCATAGTTATATGGGAGGTGGGCAGAAACGTCTTTTTGGACTGACGGAAGCAACTGACGGGTGGTAAAGTCACTCGTGATTGAACAGCATAGTAAGAATGGGACAGTGTCTGTTTGATCCGGTTTTCAAACCAATGAGACACTTTGCCTTTCCAAGGTAGGCATAGGTATACAGGACATTTATCAGGTCTGCTTATAGAATTCTTTGGTGGGTTCAGGAATTTGTATATATATATATATATATATATATATATATATATATATATATATATATATATATATATATATATCTGTTGATGACCTATTCAGGATACCCATTATCTCGAAGAACAGTCTTGATGGTCTCAATTTCAGCATGGAGTTTATTTGTGGAACAGATCTTTCTTGCTCTTTTGACCAAATACCAATCAATCCAATCTTGTATCTCGCGAAAATATAAGAGTCCCACCTAGTATACTGTGTGGTAAAAGTAGACTTATGGTAGACTGTGGTTTTGTAAGCGTCGGTCGATTTCTCAACTAAGACATCCAAGAAGGGAAGTACGCCAGATCGTTGCATCTCTAAAGTGAACTCTCGGGATGGATGGAGAGAGTTCAGATGTGCCAAAAAGACTTTACATGCTGAAGATGACTCACAGGTGTCATCCACTTCCTGATAATAGATGGAATGGGGTTGAACTCCAGCATGTGGATCTGCAAAGGCACATTTTTCTAGTAACCTACAAATATGTTCGCCAAGATGGGGCGGAAAGGGGATCCCATCGCTCCACCATCGATCTGAGTTTAAATTGAGTCATTGAAACTGAATTCGACAGAACGGGTCACCATATTCATTAATTCAACGAAGACAGACTCAGAGATCGGTGGAGCCATCAAGTCACGATGATACAGAAGTTGCGCATAGATTTCAATAACTTCTGTCAGTGGGACATTCATGAATAGACTGGCTATACCATTTCAGCACATTGTGGAATTCTCGTTTAGGTGTGTGACGGACCATATGCCATTGGCGAAGGTGGAGGAATCCACAATTACATGTTCTGAGACACTGCCTAGTGCTGGCTGCAATAGTTCACATCACCATCTGGCGAGTTCATGCTGTGCAGAGCCAGTCATTGAAAGGATTGGCCGTGGAGGAACACTGTTTATGAGTCTTTGGCAGACCAAACATCCTAGATCTTTGTGATCCGACAGGTCTATTTGTGTCATAAACCTCCTTAGTGAGCTCTCATCCTTTGCAGAGTTGCAATAGTCTTTTCGCAATTCCTTTCTCCAAACGAGATGTGTGGTCAGGTTCAGTTGTATTTCCCAGGTGTTGGAACTTGGACACATCGCTCAAAATCACAGCCATTTTCTAAACATAGTCATTCCTTATTCAGAATAACCATGCCGGAGCCTTTATCTGGTTTTAAAATCTGGATTTCAGGTCACGCATAGCGACCAGGCAATCGCGCTGCATCTGGAAATCAGACAAATCGTTTGGAATCCTACAGTAAGCGTGAGCGAGATCGGCTAGTCTGAGTTTAAGTGCTTTGTTTGCCTCATTGGATACTGGTACATGCTGGAACAGCTGAACGTACAGAAGCTCAAACATCTCCTCTTACTTGATGTTATGATTCGGTATACCGAATGTGAAACCATGAGTCAAGACAAATTCTTCGGTCGCAGATAGTTTATGATCTGACAAATGAAGCACATGTTTGTAGGGATTACTCATCAAGGAACCAAACCATTTTGTTTCAGACAGTCGACCGCACGAGAATGCTTACTGTACGTGTTTTTCTCAGCTCGTTCATCCATGGAGGCAATGTAACGACAAACGCGAATCAAGTCAAACAGAGACAGGAACCCGCATGCGATGTTTCATACATGGCGAAGAGTGCGGTGGAGAACAACTAGTCTGCAGTTTGTCCTGTTCATTTCATCCTCCACAAACATACGTGTGCCTGTCCAACTATAACTGAGACAAGAATTCTGGATCCTTTTCACGATATAAACTGGAACCACCCTGTTATGAACACATCCTCAGGAACGCCTTCAACAAGATGGCGGTTCATAGCTTTCCTTTCAATCTTCCGCCATTATTCGCATTTCAGAGTTGGAACGAATTGCACGTTTATCTCAAATAAACAAACATTCGATGAGTTCAACAAAATCTAAATGTGCATTTCAATAAAATGGACATTATCAAAGCTTTTTGACCTAAACTCCTCAGGATAAAACCATAAGCAGATGATGAAGAAGCACCAAACTTTCATCTATGAAGTAACAATGGAAATGTCCTCAGCGTTGATTGGTTGAGAGAAAGAAAGTACGAGATTACCTGATTGGTGGAACCACAGAGCATCATGGAATAATGAATCGGTGGAGATGAATCACCAGGAACTGGTGGAAACTTAGTGCTAATTAGCTGAGGGCTCGGAGGGGTGGGGCGGCTTCATGATGACTCAACGTTGACTGTGGCCTGATTGAAATCTGTGCGCAACTTCTGTATCATAGTTACTTAACCTCTCCCCCCCCCCCCCCGATCTCTAAATGTCTTCATTGAATTAATGAATATGGTGACCTGTTGTGTCAGTTCAGTTTTCAATGATTCAATGTATACTCAGATCGATGGTGTAGCGATGGGATCCCCTCTAGGCCCTGTCTTGGCAAACATCTTTGGAGGTTACTGTGAAAAACCTGCCTTTGCAGATCCACATCCGGGAGTTCAACCACCTTCCATCTATTATCTGGATGTGGATGACATCTTTTGCTGTCTTTGAGTTAACCTCAGCATGTAACGTCTTCTTGGCATACCTGAACTCTCTCCATCCATCCCTAGAGTTCACCTGAGAGATGGAATGCTCCGGCATACTTCCCTTCTTGGACGTCTTAGTTGAGAATTCGGCCGAAGCTTATAAAACCACAGTCTACCGTCAGTCTACTTCTACCGGACAGTATACTAGGTGGGAGTCTTACAGTTCCTCGAGATACAAGATTGGATTGAGTGGTATCTTGGTCAATAGAGCAAGAAAGATCCGTTCCACAGATAAACTCCATGCTGAAATTGAAACCATCAAGACTGTTCTTCTGATAATGGGTATCCTGAACAGATCATCAATAGATACATATACAAATTCCTGAACCCACCAAAGAATCCTTTAATCGGACCTGGTAAATGTCCGGTTTACCTACGTCTGCCTTGGAAAGGCAAAGTGCATCAATGGTTTAAGAACCAGATCAAACAGACAAGCATCCCGTTCTTACTATGCTGTTCAACCACGAGTGATTTTTTTTACTACCCGCCTGTTGCTTCCGTCAGTCCAAAAAGATGTTCTACCCTCCTTTCGTATAAGTGAGATTATTTACTAATTTCAGTGCCAATGCGACGCCAGGTACATGTCCCGCATTTCTTTGAGATTGAAGGATCGTTTTGAACAACAGGTCCCTTTGGGAATCAAATGGGATCAGCCAACCAAACAGAGGCAATCAACTCGGGTTTGTAAGAATGTACACCATACGACAACCACTCCCTGTGCCTCTGCAATTGGTCATTATTTACTGAATAATCCTCAGTGTGCAGAGCAATATCGTATTGGCCGGTTTAAAATCCTGAGTAGAGGATGCAGTTTAGCTCACCTTCATGCAATGGAGGCCACATTCGTCAAACCAATCCTATTCTTTGTCGACAGAAATAATTTGTCCGAACTTTATATCTATTCTGACTATGATGGCTTGATTGTGTGACAACTGCACCACAGTCAAAGTTGAGTCATCATGAAAAACACACCCACAACCCCCCCCCCCTATTATTCATGATGTTCTATGGTTCCACCAATCAGGTAATCTCATCCTTTCTTTCTCTCAACCAATCAACGTTGAGGACATCACATGGTAACTATAAGTGAGAGTTTGTTGCTTCTTCTTCATTTACTTGTGGTTTTATCCTGAGGAGTGCAAGTCCAAAAAGCGTTGATAATAATGTCTATTTTAATTGAAATGCACATTTAAATTTTGTTGTAGTAATCGAATGTTTGTTAGTTATCATTATATAAGTTGGTTCCGCAGTAGTTTATTTTACAAGGGAGGGCGTCACTGCCCATGTCATGGATCACCCTGAGTGGCTTGGACGAGACATAAAATATAGCTGCCCCCGGTGTTTTATCATCACCAACAATCATTATATGAAACAAAAAATTTAAAGAATAATTCCGGGTCCCTATGAGATCCGGGGTAATTGCCCCATCCCCACCGCTCTCACGTCCAAGCGGATGTGCACACGTGCACCTGGTTAAAAAGATGGAATGAACGTTGCACTGTGGTGTATGAGGGTGTGGTTTGCATGGACCGTGCGGAGGAAGAAGGAGGCATGCTCATTGGGAAGCCGTCAGTGATTGACGGTATTTGATTTAAATTAACATAGCTATCCCAGACAGGGCCGGATTTAGGCATGGGCAAGCTGAGCAGTTGTTGCCCAGGGGCCTCCACAACCAGGGGGCCTCCACATATTTCATGAAAAAAAAAATTGTAAGGAAAAATGTATTTGTGAGTGCCTGAATGGTAGTTGGTAGTTAGTGGAACATATATGAGATATTCATCTTATCTCATTCTCTATTTTATATAGAAGTTCAGATTCTTTGTTCTTGAAAAATATACTTTATGGATGATTGTAAATATGTCTTGTCACCTTTTTAGTATTCTCAGGTAGGGTGGGCCTCCACTACTGAAGGCTGCCCAGGGGCCACCACATGTCTAAATCGGGCCCTGATTCCCAAAGTATTGAAGGTATGTGTAGAGTCCGGTTGGACCATACGTACGTCCATGTAGTGTATGGTATGTCACTATGTGTAGTGGAGAAAAGGAGCTGAGAATAACGTTAACTCCCGTGGTGTCCCCGTGCTAATTGGCGGGTTAGAGGGGTACCCCGGACCATCAAGTTAGAGGGGTAGTGTGTGCCCCGGACCATCAAGTGTGCATGAGTTGCCGTGCTTTGAAGCATGGTGTGACGCACGGTGCACATGTTGTGTCGTGTGGGGTCGTGCTCCAGTCCCGTAAGTAAGCACTGTGGGGGAGTTCGACGCACGTGTGCACGGCAGGATTGAAGGCTGTATCCTGGGTCAGTGTGTGAACCACGTGACCCAGAGGACAGGTACGTTCAATGTAGAGCACAAGAGACTGGAGAAGGCAGATGGACATAGACAATGACAATGTTAAAGATTAGCGGGATTAGTGACGTGTTTAAATTTACAAGATGGGGTTTTATTACTTTGTGAATTGGCACATGATAGATTAGCACCTTCCTTCTTCTTCCTCGTTGTCCCAACAATTGAGGAAGACTGGAGAAGACTTGTGTAAATGAGGTGTGTGGGTAAATTTTTTCAAGAGGAAGATTGAGTGCATGGTATAAGATTGGTGCTTGTTTGTAAACCAAGGTACACCCCCCCTGTGGAGATGAACCTTCTCCTGCATTGGTGTTTGATGACAGGGGGTTCAGATGTTTTGGTACAGGATGTCATTTTGTGGTTGGTGCTGTGTGTGGCAAAGTTTAATTGTGCAAGATGCAATGGTGTTTTTGATGGGCTTGGAGTGTGGCTCGGTGAAGGTACTGTAGTATTTTGTTGCAAATAGCACCCCAGCCACTGGGAGCCAAAGACCATGAGTAGGCCGTGTGAGCTCAGAGGGTCATGCCAAATTTATGGGCCTGGGTCCCCAGGGTAGGGGCCCGTAGTGCCAATTGCCAGTGAGAGAGAGAGCTCCCCCCATAATTTGGAATGTAGAGCAGGTAAGCTCGGTAGCGGTCCCAGTGGCCCGGGGGTGCCATGTATGAGGTATGCAGGTGGGTCAACCTGCAAGTGGAGCCACACTGCCCAGCCACAATATTGTGTGATGACACAGGGTGAAAAGTTGAGGACTGGGCCCAGATTTGATGAAGTACCAACACGTGTAATGATGGTTAAATTTGTCGCACAGAACCACAATAGAGGGGGGAGGGGGTGTAATTATAAAACAGAAAAGAGTTTTTGAAAATGTTAGGATAGCACAGGGATTCTCCCCCTTGGTACCATTGTTGTATGTCTGTGGCCGCTGGAATAATGGAGTCGGGTTATTGGATTTTGTGTGGACCCATTGTGTCCCAAATTTTTAGTGTCATGCTCAGCATACCTCCCCATCAGGCTACTACCTCATTCATTTGCCACCGGGTGTATTTCAGTTTTTCTCCTGGGAGATAGGATAAACAGAGGGATTAGTGGACCCAGGAGGGATAAATTAATTAGAAGGGCTCAGAGGGATAGAAGTCAGGTTCGAAGAACTAAAGGGGGTAGGGGTAATTATAGGGATTAGTGGGGTAATTAGGTGAGGTTAGGGCCAAGCCGGCTGCCTGATCTGCTGCCCCCACACGTTCCTGCCCCCTATGATGAGAACGAGATCATTGAGAGGCCGGCCAGTATCACATGCCGGCCTGGTTTTGCCAAGTTGCCATTTGCCTTGTTTGCCTTCAATGTCTTTGCCTGTGCCTGTCGCCCTTGTCATACCTCCCCAAGGACCATGTTGTGGCTGGGCTCCTGTTTCTGCTTTGCCATTGTGGACTGTCGTCAACAGCCGCCAGGACGACTTTCCACTTCTTGTTGTGCCTGCATGCCGCTTGCTTGCCGCATCCTTCCCCAGGAGCTGCAGACCACATTTGACCTGCTGCTATTCTGTGAACAAGGATTGCTAGGGAAAGCTGCCGCCAGCAGCCTGATAAGAGCACCATTTGCTTTGTGGCAAGTGACTGGCGGTCGCTCGTGCGCCAAGGACCACCTTTTGCTGTGGCGCGTTCTTCCAGTCCAGTCCAAGACATTCACTTTCTTTTTTCGTCTTCATTGCAGGTCCTGGACCAGGGTGGAGTGTAAATAGGGTTGGTTGTTTGAGCCCACTTGGTGTGTGTTTAGATGTAGAATTTCATTTAGAATTGTCTCATGTGAATGTGTTTGCGTAATGGAACCCAATGCAATAGTTTTCATTCTTTTCTAAGGCAGAACATGAATACATTGTCTCACTCAGGGGATAGATGAGGTAAAATGTATTGGATGGAACTACACCGAACATGTGCACAAGACTTGAGACGAATCTGGGATGGTGAGGGGGTAATGTTCCATTCCATTTTGTGCAGAGCGTTGGTGCTGCCTAGGCAGTCTCCTGGGCTATTGGGTACAATCCTGG
>CM068959.1:83132495-83154590 GCA_035128595.1 Eptatretus atami | reverse complement strand
CCAACCAATGACAAGACACGTTGTTGCGTGGGCGTGGCCGATGGGGAAGGGAAGCTCAGCCGGCGTTCCCCATTACGGGTTACAACGATAATGGACTTCCGGATAATGATGACTTCGTGTATTCTAATAATTTCTCGATTCTTATGCGCATTTATAGATAAACACAATGCCCCAAGTTATGATCGTTTTCATATTAGACGTGCATAAAATTTCGGTAACATCAGAGTGAGCTGGTATGCTCTGAACCAGGAAGTAATATTTTTTTTTTTTTGCACGAACGTTTTTTTTTTTCCTCTTCTCTTCTCTTTATTTTTTTTTCCCTTGCGGCGACATTGCGAAAAGGCAAAATACATTGGCGCTAATTGAATAATTGGCCATTAAAACTAATAATTTATCAAAACGTTGGCAGATCCAGCAGCCTCGCATTCTTGCCTGGACGAGAAACAGAAGAAGCGCCGTTTCCTCAGCAATGTTGTTTATGAAGAGGTGCTAACGAGATAAAGGTGTGTACAATGTACATGGAGACGATTTTTATTATTATTTATTTATGAAGAGAAATTGTTCCGAAAATTATTTAACAAAAAAAGTGCACAACTTTTTTTTGTTTCCAATTGTCAAAACGTTGTGGCCTTTGGAAGTGTTAAGGAATTCAGCTCTATCGACATGCTTGCCAACGAAATACATCTCAATTTGGTGGTAAAAACGATTCACAACGACGGGTTTCCTTACTCATTGCTCTGCAGTCTGTATTCCCCCTTCATTTGTCCATCTCATTGACCTCATTTCATCTATCTATCATTCCAGCAGTGTGTGTGTGTGTGGTGTGTGTGTGTGTGTTGTGTGTGTGTGTGTGTGTGTGTGTGTCGTCTATCTATCATTCCAGCATGTGTGTGTGTGTGTGTGTGTGTGTGTGTGTGTGTGTGTGTCGTCTATCATATAATTCCAGGAATCTGTGTGTGTGTGTGTGTGTCGTCTATAATTCCAAGCAGTGTTGTGTGTGTGTGTGTGTGTGTGTGTGTGTGTGTGTGTATGTGTGTGTGTGTGTGTGTCGTCTATCTATAATTCCAGCAGTGTGTGGTGTGTGTGTGTGTGTGTCGTCTATCTATAATTCCAGCAATGTGTGTGTGTGTGTGTGTGTGTCGTCTATTTATAATTCCAGCAATGTGTGTGTGTCTATGTGTGTGTGTGTATGTGTGTGTGTCCGTCCGTTGTGGTGTATATGTGTGTGTGTTCGTCCGTCCGTCTGTGGGTGTGTGTGTGTCATTTACGAGAGCGAAGGAACGGCCTGTGTGGTTGTTTTGCACGCGGTTTGAAAGTTTTTTTTGTTTGTTTGTTTGCACGTATGGGCATGCACTAGTATAGAAAGAATCCCAAACCTCCCCTAAGCCTACTCTTTATTATACCTGTTACACCTGAGATGGTTCCACCAAAGTAAAATTGTACAATTCTGCAAAACGATCATTTACATTTGCTTGTTTCCAAACACTGCGTTGAACTTTAAAATGAATCATACCTGTCTTGCCCTTTTCCCCACTCGTCGTGGAACTACAGCTCCAATTTACTTCCATCTTAGTGCAATTGGGCCGTATATGGGTTATTGATTGGAAATTGTACTGGTTTACACTTTTATTGTTTTCAATTTGTCCTTTTGTAACAATGGCACATTTTTTACATCTTTGATTATCACATTTTAGTGGGTGATGTGGTATTTTATGTTGTACTGTTGTAATTATGCATAGGTATCCCCTAGCCTTAATCTGAAAGCAGTATACTATTGTCAATGCATATTCTGCTTTCGTTTGGGCCCATCTCTCATCAAATGTGGCACACCTTTCAGTTAGATCGCATCCTTCAGGTAGTCTTGTATCCCCACGTGTTCCTAACTAATTCATGTCATGAGTTGGCCCGACATTGAGTTTGGAATAAACCAAATACTTTTACCCTGGGTGCCTGCAAGCACACCTTGCTAGTGACACAGCCTTTCATTGGAGGGATTTCCAACTGGCATGATATGCATTAGCTTATTAATATTTTAGACCACAGCTGCAATGGTCATGGAGGTTACTCATTTTCAAAATCGCTTCTTATTCACCGATGGGAAAAACCGGAATGCATGATGAATCTTTTGAGAGGTTGCATGCTCCAGTTGGTGACCGTGTGGAACTTTTAGCATTGACGCGATGCACATCTTCAATGTGCTGCTATCACGCTGCACATTCCTTAGCATTTCCTGGTCAATTAAGGGACGTCCTGCAAGGCTCTAAGAAAATGAAGCTGTCAAGCTGATGGACTCACAATCGTGTAAAGAACATAGACACTCACAGTGTAATGGTCAAAGAGGTCACAGAAGTTCTTCTTCTGAAAGACTCTCAGAGATCCTTGGTGGTGAAAGCAGGGAGTGTGGTCGTGTGCTCACCACAATAATTCTCTAGTCTTGGGTTCAATAATCAAGTGAACTGATGATTGAACCCACTGGAGCCATGTGCCATCTACCAAATGCAACATGCTTTCATGGTGTTGATTTGGTGGATATTATATTCAGTTTTATTCCATCAAATGCATCTTTGACCGAGATACAAATTCACTCTGTTGGTTGTATCATTACTGAGGTGCTCCTATACCACTGAAGCATTGCCTCTGAAGATAACATTCGATTTTGATGTACCGTACTCTTTACAGAGCGTTGGTGCTGCGAAGCAGTTTCTCAGAAAGGGTTATACTGGTGGTTTGCCATTGCCTTCCCGGCATTGTTTGTCCGTACTCTATCCTTTTTGATGCTGAGCATCAAGCAAGGAAGCAGCATACACCATTTTTAAGTGTTTTGAAAGGGGAAGGCTTGGTGTGTTTGTGTGACGCTGGTCTACATTTTATGGTCTCAAAACGGTGGTACTGACAGAGAATCAAAACATAGGTTGCAGTCTGCGAGAACAACTGGGTGAGGAGGATTGTGGAAGTAAAGAGCATGCATCGGATGGATGGATGAACTGAGGAGGGAGATTGGTGCAGATGAGCTTGACAGGGAATGGTAGAAAGTGGCTGAAGTGGGCTCGACACTTCGTGTGGATAGAGGAAGAGAGAATGGCAAAGAGACCGGATTGTGAGGGAGAAAGATAGTAGGAAATGAGGTTGGCTGTGGTTAAGATGGAAGATATGTGTGAGAAGGATTATTAATATGGTGGGCGGGTTGAAGACCACGGGCGAAGTGGATGAATATTGTGACAAGGTTGCTACTGTGTAACCTCACCACTTATAAAGGGATGAAGAAGAAGGAGAAGAAGAAATATGATTCAGCCTTGGTTCAAACCGTCGACCTCCAGACTCAGAGCAGACTCTCTACCATTACACCACCGAGTTTGGTGTGGATAAGAATTGTAACTTTATTTCTCCAGAGTCCTGGCAGATGGTTGGTGGCCGACTCCTTTTGAAAGTCAACATTTAAAAATATAAAATTTATGGATTACACTATTCTAAGCTTCATAAGATCATTGGATGCACGGTGTTGTAATTCCCAAAATGAAAAGCTTGCACTCGCATATCAGAAAAAACTTTTCAGGATGAATGTGTCTGCAGTATTGTACCATGAGAAATCAGGAAGGAGATTAGAAAGGAAAGAGGTGCTAACGAGATAAAGGTGTGTACAATGTACATGGAGACGATTTTTATTATTATTTATTTATTGAAGAGAAATTGTTCCGAAAATTATTTAACAAAAAAAGTGCACAACTTTTTTTTGTTTCCAATTGTCAAAACGTTGTGGCCTTTGGAAGTGTTAAGGAATTCAGCTCTACTCGACATGCTTGCCAACGAATAAATCTCAATTTGGTGGTAAAAACGATTCACAACGACGGGTTTCCTTACTCATTGCTCTGCAGTCTGTATTCCCCCTTCATTTGTCATCTCATTGACCTCATTTCATCTATCTATCATTCCAGCAGTGTGTGTGTGTGTGTGTGTGTGTGTGTGTTGTGTGTGTGTGTGTGTGTGTGTGTGTCGTCTATCTATCATTCCAGCAAGTGTGTGTGTGTGTGTGTGTGTGTGGTGTGTGTGTGTGTGTCGTCTATCTATAATTCCAGGAATCTGTGTGTGTTGTGGTGTGTCGTCATAATTCCAGCAGTGTGGTGTGTTGGTGTGTGTGTGTGTGTGTGGTTTGTGTGTTGTGTGTGTGTGTGTGTGTCGTCTATCTATAATTCCAGCAGTGTGTGTGTGTGTGTGTGTGTGTCGTCTATCTATAATTCCAGCAATGTGTGTGTGGTGTGTGTGTCGTCTATTTATAATTCCAGCAATGTGTGTTGTCTAGTGTGGTGTGTATGTGTGTGTGTCCGTCCGTGTGTGTATATGTGTGTGTGTGTCGTCCGTCCGTCTGTGTGTGTGTGTGTCATTACGAGAGCGAAGAACGGGCCTGTGTGGTTGTTTCTGGCACGCGGTTTGAAAGTTTTTTTTGTTTGTTTGTTTGCACGTATGGGCATGCACTAGTATAGAAAGAATCCCAAACCTCCCCTAAGCCTACTCTTTATTTACCTGTTACACCTGAGATGGTTCCACCAAAGTAAATTGTACAATTCTGCAAAACGATCATTTACATTTGCTTGTTTCCAAACACTGCGTTGAACTTTAAAATGAATCATACCTGTCTTGCCCTTTTCCCCACTCGTCGTGGAACTACAGCTCCAATTTACTTCCATCTTTAGTGCAATTGGGCCGTATATGGGTTATTGATTGGAAATTGTACTGGTTTACACTTTTATTGTTTTCAATTTGTCCTTTTGTAACAATGGCACATTTTTACATCTTTGATTATCACATTTTTGTGGGTGATGTGGTATTTTATGTTGTACTGTTGTAATTATGCATAGGTATCCCCAAGCCTTAATCTGAAAGCAGTATACTATTGTCAATGCATATTTTGCTTTCGTTTGGGCCCATCTCTCATCAAATGTGGCACACCTTTCAGTTAGATCGCATCCTTCAGGTAGTCTTGTATCCCCACGTGTTCCTAACTAATTCATGTCATGAGTTGGCCGACATTGAGTTTGGATAAACCAAATACTTTTACCCTGGGTGCCTGCAAGCACACCTTGCTAGTGACACAGCTTTCATTGGAGGGATTTCCAACTGGCATGGATATGCATTAGCTTATTAATATTTTAGACCACAGCTGCAATGGTCATGGAGGTTACTCATTTTCAAAATAGCTTCTTATTCACCGATGGGAAAAACCGGAATGCATGATGAATCTTTTGAGAGGTTGCATGCTCCAGTGGTGACCGTGTGGAACTTTTAGCATTGACCGATGCACATCTTCAATGTGCTGCTATCACGCTGCACATTCCTTAGCATTTCCTGGTCAATTAAGGGACGTCCTGCAAGGCTCTAAGAAAATGAAGCTGTCAAGCTGATGGACTCACAATCGTGTAAGGAACATAGACACTCACAGGTGTAATTGGGTCAAAGAGGTCACAGGAAGTTCTTCTTCTGAAAGACTCTCAGAGATCCTTGGTGGTGAAAGCAGGGGAGTGTGGTCGTGTGCTCACCACATAATTCTCTAGTCTTGGGTTCAATAATCAAGTGAACTGATGATTGAACCCACTGGAGCATGTGCATCTACCAAATGCAACATGCTTTCATGGTGTTGCATTTGGTGGATATTATATTCAGTTTTATTCCATCAAATGCATCTTTGACCGAGATACAAATTCACTCTGTTGGTTGTATCATTACTGAGGTGCTCCTATACCACTGAAGCATTGCCTCTGAAGATAACATTTCGATTTTGATGTACCGTACTCTTTACAGAGCGTTGGTGCTGCCGAAGCAGTTTCTCAGAAAGGGTTATACTGGGTGGTTTGCCATTGCCTTCCCGGCATTGTTTGTCCGTACTCTATCCTTTTTGATGCTGAGCATCAAGCAAGGAAGCAGCATACACCATTTTTAAGTGTTTTGAAAGGGGAAGGCTTGGTGTGTTGTGTGACGCTGGTCTACATTTATGGTCTCAAAACGGTGGTACTGACAGAGAATCAACAACATAGGTTGCAGGTCTGCGAGAACAACTGGGTGGAGGAGGATTGTGGAAGTAAAGAGCATGCATCGGATGGATGGATGAACTGAGGGAGGAGATTGGTGTGCAGATGAGCTTGACAGGGAGATTGGTAGAAAGCTGGCTGAAGTGGGCTCGACACTTCGTGTGGATAGAGGAAGAGAGAATGGCAAAGAGACCGGATTGGTTGAGGGAGAAAGATAGTAGGAAATGAGGTTGGCTGTGGTTAAGATGGGAAGATTGTGTGAGAAGGGATATTAATATGGTGGGCGTGGTTGAAGACACGGGGAAGTGGATGAATATTGTGGACAAGGTTGCTACTGTTGAACCTCACCACTTATAAAGGGAATGAAGAAGAAGGAGAAGAAGAAATATGATTCAGCCTTGGTTCAAACCGTCGACCTCCCAGACTCAGAGCAGACTCTCTAACCATTACACCACCGAGTTTGGTGTGGATAAGAATTGTAACTTTATTTCTCCAGAGTCCTGGCAGATGGTTGGTGGCCGACTCCTTTTGAAAGTCAACATTTTAAAATATAAAATTGTATGGATTACACTATTCTAAGCTTCATAAGATCATTGGAATGCACGGTGTTGTAATTCCAAAATGAAAAGCTTGCACTCGCATATCAGAAAAAACTTTTCAGGATGAATGTGTCTGCAGTATTGTACCCATGAGAAAATCAGGGAAGGAGATTAGAAAGGAAAGAAGGAGGTTATTATGGGGTTGTGGAGTTACGAATGCTGGAAAATTTGGATAGTCAGATGAAATAGAGAATAAAGAATGCAGTATATCCAGTCGGGAAATTCGTTTACACTTCAATGATCCAGAATCGATTTATTGATGTGCCTTAATCGTTCCACCGAAGTGTAAACTGACGCATTTCTGATCTGGTGCAGGCATTTCCTAAAGCAATGATAATAATAATCGATGTTAATGTGAACATCGATTATTATCATTGATTCAATAAATGCCTGCACCAGATCATCGGATCTAGATACAACGCTCTCGAGTCGAGATAGTGTTTAATAAACGTTGAGGGAGGATTATAAGATGACTAAACATTGTCTCGTGCACAGAAAGTTAAGTATAATCCAAACAACATTCTTGGTTTCAGTTACACACACACATCGTTTATTTCAATTCGTGTTTAGAGCATTGTGTAATTGAGTAAATAGCACAAGGATATGTTATTATGTCACATCACATTGTCATAAAGGTTTGAATACTGAAGGTATGCGGCTCCTTCAATGTCATGTTAACACACCATTGATGTCAATATGGTCAAAACGGCCTTGTCTCAGGGTGGGGACGTGTTTTCTGAATAGTTGTTCAAGAATACGGTGCTATTAATCATCTGCAGCATCTGCCAGCTCATGGAGTTGCATCCTAAGTTCATGTCCATAATTAATTTCCCTACCCGGGACTTCCTGGAAATGTTCCATCAAGCGTCGGTTTTTGGCTACATTGCAGGTCACATGTTTGGGTTTGAAAAGCATTTGTCTGAAGAAAAGTCTTCACGAGTGCAATTCAGCCGGAGACTTAGGAAACTGACATTCGTGATCGCTAACAAATAGCACTATTATGGGCTGGAAGGATGTTGACTGAGTGTAGCACATGTCACTTGACCCTGATGGCAATTGGTTCATTTGCAAAGGCTATGGGTCTTCTGTTATAGTGTTTATACAACTATTAAATTAATGGGAAAAACTTAAAAATAAAAATATAAACGTTGTCCTGACTCCTGGAATACCACGTACAGCACTCGGTATGTATTGCTTGTGCAATTGCCATTTGTGTATGACCCTCTTACCTGGTCCTCTTTAATGTTTACTGGCATAACCCGCGCTCTGCGCGACATGTTGGGGTGGGTGTGTTTGAGAAAGGAACTGATGCAGAGTATCAGTAGTAATTTTACTTTAATGCAGTAAGTGGAATACGATTTCACTGTTTCAGAACCATTTTATTTACTTTTTTTGTACCATGCACCTCATATGGTCTTTGAGATAATGTAAGCCGAATATCACGTTACTCGAGCGCAGAACAAAGTCGAAGATAGCGCGACACGAAACCACAAACTCGGAAATAATATATAAGATGATAAAAATGAATTCGTCAAAAAATACCCATCGTCGCTCTTGTCTTCAGTTCACCCCTGACAATCGTGACATCATTACAATCTTGACTGCCTGCACCTTGTTGTCTCCTGCCCCATCCAACAAGGTCAGAGACTCGGGACATTAAAACGAGTTCCGTCCGACCGACCGATCATCCATCTATGTACTATTACGTACGCGATATTTCAAAAACCGTTGAACATTTAGCTTTCATATTGCAGATATCTATTCCTGTGGACATTATCTAAACCTAATTAGATCACGGCTGTGATTGGCTGAATTATGTTGCCATGGCAACCATCTCGGTAACTTGGTTTGTGTACGCGATATTTCAAAAACCATTTAAGATTTTGCTTTGATATTACACACATATATTCCTCATACCGCCCAAAAGGTGGGGGACCGAGAGTATCAGCTCCTTGTTATCATTTGCAATATGCTGTGGGGTCTGCATATGAGGTTGCAGATTGGTAACTTGAGGCTATTTATTAACTTCCTGGGGAAGACATTTTGAACTTATTCCATAAAAGAAAGCATACCATTTTTTTTAAAAAACATTTCCTTTATGAGTTTTGTTTGTAAAAAGTAATTTTATACAGGTGGATGACAAGTAAATGTTTGCTTTCAGGTATGCACTTCACTGTAGGAAGCCAATGACAAAGAAACATCTGGGTGTGCATCAGTCCCTTTGAATTTGAGAATGTTCAGGAGTATGATCTCTTTTTCCCTTTTAAAATGGTATTGTATTTAACGTTATTCCATTTGGATGTAATCCCGAACCTATTGTGCACATCTATATGACATGCAGACTGGCAGGATAGCTTGCAGGTATGCACACTCACCTTTGAGCTGTTTAGCCTGCATTCTAATCTCAACTCAGCTATAAACTGTCACCATAGTGTTAGACAAGCTGGGAGATGCACCAATGTGTTGCTATCCCTCAGAAGGATGGACATATCTGTCAGTTGTAATAGTTGGTGAACATTAAAAAAATCCCACTGTGTCTTTCGTGAAAAGTGGGCGAGTTATCGCCGGCACCCTAAAGCCTGAACAAATTGCATAATCCTGCCACCACTCCAGACTTGGCAAGTGGAGAATGCCAATACCCCCCAGAGTGAGTTGAGTAAATCCCCAGTTGTCACCACAGCAAATAAAAAATATCAACATATGTATTCATTTTTTATGCATGATCGAGGCTCATGGAAGAGCGAGAGCAGAATGTAAGGGAACAAAATGGAAAGAGGGGAACACCAACAGCAGAGTAGAAGTGAGAGCGAGATCAAGGGGAGGGGGAGAAGGACACATGGGGGTGAACAAGCTGCATACAAGCTGAATGAAACACAGCAAGAAGAGGAAGGGGGAAAATGGGGGATGAAACAGAAAAGGAAAAAACCCCAAAATCGGACAGCAAACAGATGAAAAGGGGTGAGGGAGGGAGGGGGCGGAAATCACAATAATCTAGAAAAATTGAGTGTTTGAGAATGGGGTTATTTGCGGTAAAAGAGATCAGGATTATGGATGGGGAATGACATGAGGCAGCGGTGAATATGGATGGGGGATGACCCCCATACATGGTTGTAATCATTACACCATCAGTGCCATCATTGCCAATAATGAGGAAAATGTAAGCGTTACTCCACTGATGCAACCGAGCAGCCTTGTGGTGCACATGACAGAGACACATCGAGAGACAGAGACTGAACACCGGTGATGTCATCATCTAGAAAGTCAATTTTAAAGAGCTTTTGAATTTTTGCAGAGAGTTTTTCATATCCTGCAACTTTAGAATAATTTACTCTCAAAAACATGTTGCAAAGATACTTGAAAATAGTTTGGTTGAAGTGCATCTTGAAATGAAAGCAACTCCATCTCTGCCAAGTGGTTAGGAATATTGTGGAGTGGTGAAGATTCACCACTCGATAGATCAAACTTGGTGCAACCATTGCAAAGACTGTTGTTGGTCGTACAAAGCTGCTTGCTTACTCTATTTGATCAGCCAGTGCAACATCTCGCAATGCTTCTCATCTGTGCTTGATGAAATAGTTAATGCCATTACCGTGTAATCTTTGGCCTTGCAGAGAATGGGCCAAACACACTTTGATTTTACACCAGTCAACATTCGATTCTGACACGTGAATACCTCCTAGCACATTAACATTTGATTTGAACATTTATCACAACTACCTCAACGTCGCGTTTCCTTGTAAATCGTTGTTTTTTTTTGGAAATGTATTACCTTTTACATCTTGGGCACATCTTGCAAATGTGAAACGATCATAACAAGCATTCTTTTTTGAGAATATACAACCACGGATGGTCGGGTTGTTTACAATTCACTTGCACAAGATGAGCACACATGGTCGTTGTTGACAAATGAGTATGGAGCCATGAACTTGTGGAAAAAGTGATGAAGGAGATGAGTAACTACCAGGCCTGGCCACTTTCTTCACCGCCCCCTCGTCCCTCTTTTGATGATCCGGGTCTCAACTTTCGTGATATTTATCTATTTAGAAGTGAACTTTATTTTGGTATCGTCTCACGTAATTCTATCACCTTTAACAGATAGGTTTATTTTATACACTTCCTACACCATTGCGGTTTATACTTTCACAAAGTTATAAAGCAATTACGATTAAGTCTTTGTAATACCAACAGCATACAAATTATTGAAGTCTTTGTCAATTACATCAATCATTGTGACGTTTGGACTCTCATTCACAAGACTCCTTCACTTCATGAAAGAAGTTTGACCAGCTCGGTGCAAGCCATCCTCTGCAGGCTCAAGTAGCAACATCCTCAACTTACAGACGCGTTTAGTAAGTGTAAGTTGATAACCTATTGGATTCCCCTTCATTGGTGACCCTGGCGTGATGTTTTAGGAGGTACGAGGATTCTACTTCTTTGTATCTTTCAGTCTCATCTATACCGGTGTTGGCCGTGAGCCTCATCTATACCGGTGTTGGCCGTGAGCCTCATCTAGACCAGTGTCAAGCCGTGAGCCTTATCTAGACAGGTTCGGCATGAGCCTCATCTGGACCGGTTTCGGCCCGTGAGCCTCATCTATACTGGTGTTAGCTGTGAACCTCATTTAGGACCGGTGTCAGCCATGAGCCTCATTTAGACCGGTGTCAGCCATGAGTCTCATCTAGACCGGTGTCGGCCGTGAGCCTCATCTAGACCGGTGTCGCCGTGAGCCTATCTAGACAGGTGTCGGCCGTGAGCCTCATCTAGACCGGTGTTGGCCGTGAGCCTCACTATACCTGTGTCGGCCGTGAGCCTCATCTATACGGTGTTGGCCGTGAGCCTCATCTAGACCAGTATCAGCCGTGAGTCTCATCTAGCGGTTTCGGCCATGACCCTCATCTAGACGGTTTCAGCCGTGAGCCTCATCTAGACCGGTGTCAGCTGTGAACCTCATCTAGACCGGTGTCAGCCGTGACCCTCATCTGACCGGTGTCAGCCATGAGTCTAATCTCGACGGTGTCGGCCATGAGCCTCATCTAGACGATTTCAGCCGTGAGCTCATCTAGATGGTTCAGCTGTGAACCTCATCTAGACCGGTGTCAGCCGTGAGCCTCATCTAGACCGTGTCAGCCATGAGTCTAATCTCCACCGGTGTCGGCCGTGATCCTCATCTAGACCGTGTTGGCCGTGAGCCTCATCTAGACAGGTGTGGCCGTGAGCCTCATCTAGACCGGTGTTGGCGTGAGCCTCATCTAGACCAGTCGTCAGCCATGAGCCTCATCGAGACCGGTTTCGGCCATGAGCCTCATCTAGCACGCGTTTCGGCCGTGAGCCTCATTAGACCGGTGTCAGCCATGAGTCTCATCTAGACCAGTGTCGGCCGTGAGCCTCATCGAGACAGGTGTCAGCTGTGAACCTCATCTAGACCGGTGTCCGCCGTGAGCCTCATCTAGACCGGTGTCAGCCATGAGTCTAATCTCGACCGGTGTCGGCCATGAGCCTCATCTAGACCGATTTCAGCCGTGAGCCTCATCTAGACTGGTGTCAGCTGTGAACCTCATCTAGACCGGTGTCAGCCGTGAGCCTCATCTAGACCGGTGTCAGCCATGAGTCTAATCTCGACCGGTGTCGGCCGTGAACCTCATCTGACCAGTGTGGCCGTGAGCCTCATCTAGACGGTGTTGGCCGTGAGCCTCATCTAGACCGGTGTTGGCCGTGAGCCTCATCTAGACCAGTGTCAGCCATGAGCCTCATCGAGACCGGTTTCGGCCATGAGCCTCATCTAGACCGTTTCGGCCGTGAGCCTCATTTAGACCGGTGTCAGCATGAGTCTCATCTAGACCAGTGTCGCCGTGAGCCTCATCGAGACAGGTGTCGGCGTGAGCCTCATCTAGACAGGTGTCGGCCGTGAGCCTCATCTAGACCGTGTCTGGCAGTGAGCCTCATCTAGACCGCGTCGGCCATGAGCCTTCATTTAAACCGGTGTCGGCCATGAGCCTCATCTAGACCGGTGTTGGCCGTGAGCCTCCTCTAGACCGGTGTCAGCCGTGAGACGCACCTAAGGACATATCTCCATTTTGGCCGAATGATCAAACTATTTGTTTTGCAGATGTCGAGGTTTAATTCCTCATGAGCGGAATTACCACCCAAGAGCCATGTTTCACATATATTGTGGCCTCACTTCAACCAGAATATTCCCAAGAGGTTTGTGATTTGCTCATCGAACCAGGTCAGGTCAGGTATGGGAGCATGTGCCGGAGAAGCATGTTGCTATGTCCACTTTCATCAAACCACCCAGTACCAATCCCTATGATGTGTTGAAGGCAGAACTGATGGACCGAACCTCTATGTCTGAACAAAAGTGCCTACACCAACTCTTGACCTCTGAGGAACTGGGCAACCGGAAACCATCACTGTTACTTTGCAGGATGAGGCAGCTCTTCGTGGAGAACACCTTGGAGAAGAAAATTCTCAAACAACTTTTCCTCCAACATCTGCAGAGCAGTGCCCAGCTCATCCTAGCATCTACAGGCAATTACGTCAATATCAAGCAACTTGCTGACAAGGCCGAGAATGCCATCGAGATCACCCCCCCACCCCCCTCCTCCTCCGGTTTCATCCAAGACAGGCATTCAATGCCTGCAGCAGCAGGTAGACCAGTTGACAGCTCGGATGTATGCATGCTCTTTCCTCTCATCTGAAGGAAGAACAAGGCAGAAATCAGATCCAAGGTGATTCACAATGGCAGAGGTAATCACGTGACTATCACCCAAGGACCTGACACCACTTCGGAGGTGAATGCTACTATCGTTGGCATTTTGGTTCAGATGCACCTAAGGACATTTATCCATACTCTTTCACCACCAACCTTTTGCGAAGCAGGAAAACTTGAAAGCCAGCGACTATGGGTGACAAGTGCATCTGTTGGCCATAACAGTCATATGTTATATCACAGACAAACTCATTCGTGTCAAACTTTTAGTTTGTGCAGGCACTAAAGTCAGTGTTTTTCCTCCTTCCAGAGTTTAGTGTCACCACCCTTCATCACAATTCAAACTTCAGCTGTCAACAAGTCTTCTTTTCCTTTATTTGGTGAGTGATCAATGACACCTTTAACTAGCCATCCATCTCACCATTCATCATTTCAGACATCCACTTGACCGATATTGGTTTGTGGCAGACATGTCTGATTTTGCTGATGTACCCACTCCCATAATTATTGGAGATGATTTTCTGAGGCAGTTTGACTTGCTGGTGGATATCAAACACCAAAAGCTTATTCACTTCACTAATAACCTTGCTTTTAAAGGGATCTACTCAGACTCACCCTTCATCAGGCTTACGTTTGCAAAGCCAGATGGTAATATGTGTGATGACACCCTTCTCTGCCAATATCCAGGCCTCATGCACCCTGTCTACAACAGTGCTGTTGTGAAACACTGTCAAGCACCACATCTTGATACGGGTAGTGCACCACCCACATCGGCGTGGTGAAACAACCTGTCAAGCACCACATCTTGACACGGGCAGTACACCACCCACATCGGCTCGCTCGTGTCGTCTAGCCCCAGACTCTTACAATATAGCTAAGGCTGAGTTTGACCAACTGCTCGAACTATGGATTCAACAACCCTCTAGCAGAAACTGGTTTTGGCCGAATTGCCCTTATGCATAATGCCTAGGAAGATGTCTGGAAATTGGAGGCCATGTGCAGACTACAGAGCATTGAACAGAGGTACCGTGCCTGACAACTACTCACATTCCACATCTGTTGACGTTGCAAATAATCTGGAAGGATAACAGTTTTTCTCCAAGTTTGACCTCATCAGAGCCATCCCACCACATTGCTGTGTTGCCAGCAGACATACATACAACAGCTATAACCATTGGTTCATACCTTTTGAGTTGTGCACTTGCCCTTTGGGCAATGCGATGCCGCACACACCTTTTAACACTTCATCGATGAACTAACTCGTGGACCACCTTTCATCTACGCTTATATTGATGACCTTATTGCCAGCACAACTCGAGTTGGCCATGAACTCCACATAAGGTTGCTGTTTTTTCGTCTCTTCAAGTATGGTGTGGTAATTAATCCAGCTAAGTTTGAGCTTGGAGTACGCTCTAACCCTAACTGACATTCTTGGTTCACATCGTGAACGCCGACCATATCCGACCACTACTTGACAAGTCAGCAAACTTTCTGCACTCAATTGAATTTGCAAGCTTCGCATATTTCTGCGGCTGGTAAATTTCTACCGGCAGTGTATTCCTGGCTGTGCCAATGTTGTTCAACCAGTGACTGACTTACTAGCCTGCAAGTCTGAAAACAAGGCAATAGAACTGACTGATGCAGCCTTTAAAGTTTTTCTTCAAGTGAAGTCAGCTTTAATGCAAACTATTCTTCTATCACATCCCAAGCCAGATGCACCTCTCTGCCTAATGGTTGATGCGTTGGATGTTGCCGTTGGAGGAATACTTTAAAACAACATGTGGATGGTCAGTGGCAACCCATTATATTATTTTCCAAATGGATACAGCCAACAGAAACAAGATACAGCACCTTTGGCCGTGAATTACTCTCCATCCATCTCACCATTCGTCATTTCAGATATTCACTTGAAGGGAGATCATTTTGCAAGTATACAGACCACAGATCAATGACTCAAGCCCACCAAGCCAGACCTGACAGGTACTCTCCACGAGAAGTCAGACACTTGAACAACATCTCCCAGTTAACCACATTTGTGACACATCAGTGGGAAACACAATTCAGGAGCTGATGTCCTACCATGACTAGATGTTGTTGCTCTGAATATCTCAACTGCCGTCAATTTTGGACACCATCACACTAGTACAGAGAGGAGATGAGGAAAGGCGACAACTGATAGATACTTTTCTCAACCTCTTCAAAGTACCACTTCCTACTTCGAATTACAGCATTACTTGTGACATGTCCACCAGAAATCCAGAAATTCTCACCCTGATGTCCCCATTAAGTTTTATCATGCTGTGTTTAATACGTTACACAATTTATCCCACACTGGCATTAAGGCCACACAATGTTTAATGACTCAGCATTTTGTTTGGCCTCGTGTGAATAGAGATGTCAGGAACTGGTTCAGATCTTGAATTCATTGTCATCAAGCAAAGATACACTGCCACATCATAACACCATTAGGTACGATTGCTACACCTGATTCACAATTCAATTATGTTCACATTGGCATAGTTGGCCCAGTCCATCCTTCAGATGACATTACTTATTGGATCACATGTGTTGACCATTACACTTGGTGCCTGTAAGCCATTCCCATGCCAGACGTCTCAGCAGAAACAGTCGCCAAAGCATTTTGTTTCTCGGTGGATGGTTATGTTTGGCACCTCAAACACAATCACCACTGATGGAGGATGACAGTTTGAGTGTGCACTCTTCAAGGCTTTCACAGACATACTCTGGATTAAATGCACTAGAACGATGGATTATCATCCTGCTGCCAATTTCATCGTCGAGCGTTTCCATTGACAGGTGAAGAGCTCACTCAAAGCCCAAGCTGAGTCTGAACACTGGATAGAAGCCCTGCCCTAAGTACTATTAGGCATATGCACTATACTGAAGATGAATGTGGCTTGCAGTGCTGCTGAGATAGTGTTTGGGACCACTATTCATCCAAGGAGAGCTTGTGTCACCAACCACAAACCAAGCTACAGGGGACCCCAGCAGGTATGTTGACAGGCTTAGGAAGAAAATGAATGAGTTGAATGCAACTCCTATGAGTATTCAACACTGTGCTACACAGGTTCACAAGGACCTTTTTTCATGTACACATGCCTTCCTAAGTGAGGACTCTGTCAGAACCACTTCAACCACCTTACCAGGGACCTTATCAAGTGATTATCAGAAAGGACATGTATTTTGTCCTTGACATCAATGGGAAGCCCGATACTCTAAGCATGGAGAGACTCAAGATTGCTTCTACCGATGGAGATATCACAACCTTTTCCTCCCGATCTACAACCAGAAATGCCGACTTCGACCTGACCCACTTCTATACCAACTTCTTCACCACTGATTTCTGTACCTGAAGTGAGGAGAGCACCTTCAGCCAGGCACATTCATTGGTCCAAAAGGTTTCTGCAAGTTTTGGATGAAGATTAAGACACTACTGCTATACTTTTTGATTTTGATGGACCATACTTTTGCAGTGCTGCCAAAGCAGTTTCTTGGCCTGGGTTAAACTGGATGGTTTGCCATTTCTTTTCCAGCATTGTTTGTCCATGCTCTTTCCTGTTAAATTCTGAGCACCATGCAAGGAATCACTGCTATACTAGGAAGTTATTAATTTTTCATTACACTGCTCATCTCGGCCTATGCACTCATTAAATTATCGATCATCAATCTTGGGGGAAACTTGATGTAGTATTTCCTTGTAAATAGTTTTTCAGAAATGTTCTTCCTTTCACATCTTGGGCATGTGTTGCAAATCTGAAACAATCAGAACAAGCATTCTTTATTTTTTAAATTCACACACAACACAACACACACACACACACACACACACACACACACACACACACCACGCTGGGTTGTTTACCATTCACGTGCTCAAGGTGAGCCACATGATCTTTGTTGACCAATGAGCGTGGACCTATTGATTATTCTGCCCCATGAGGAAAAAAGTGATGAAGGAGATGACTGAGCACCAGGCCGAGACATTTTCCTTTTCTTTTGGTAATTTGGGACTTAACTTTTTGTGACATTAATCTATTTAGAAGTTAACTTCATTCTGGTATAGTTTTGCTTTTATATCACCTTTTGGATATAAATGATGCAACGTAGGATAAGTTTATTTTATACTCTTCCCACACCATGGCCATGGCGGTTTACACTTTCACGAAGTTATGCAGTGGTTATTACTAAGCCTTGTATTTCTGTTAATGGATGCTACATGAGCGGTAGATATAAGTTATTGAAGTCTTTCATCAATTACTTCAATCACTGTGATATTTGGACTCTCATTCACAAGACCTGTTTACTTCATCAAAGAGGTTTAACCAGTCCAGGCTAAGCATTCCTCTCCAGACCCAGGTAGAAACCATCCTCAGCTTGTGGACACATTTGACAAGTGTAAATTAGTAACCTCCTGGATCCCCCTTCAATGTCATGCTGGTCTAAGGCGGGTGAAGCATTTTGGGTCACAAAAATGCCATAATGGGCCAATCATGTCTGTAACTAGAACGCATGCAAAAATGTATAAGAACCTCCACCTTCCCACGTGTTTGCATAATAAATAGATGGCCCTGGAAAACTTTTGAGTCAAAAAGTTAGAGTATGTTTGAAATCGTAAGTACACTGATTCTTCCTTTTTATATTTCTTTAATTTAACTGAGCTGAAGTAGATAATTATTTTGGACATAATGAAATGAAATGGTAGCTTTCAATCACAAATACAGGATCAAGGTTTCATTAAACAGGAGTTTTTGTCAGTATCCCACTTAATTTGCAATTGGTCACTTGCTTTGACACCAATACAAGTTTATATTATGGACCCTAGGCATCAAAAAGCTACATATATCGAACAAACAGTTTCAAATGGAGCACCTCGCTGTCATTAGAGCATTTACATTTCATCAGATGTGGCAATAAATGTGAATTGTTGCTTCCAGCTTACTGGCTCGTTGACAGAAGCTGCCATTTGCAGTTTTGCTATCTCCATCCCTACCCCGTTTAGAATCCCGTATGGGCACAGGTAACTTGCTAGTGTTTTCTTTTACGAGTGGAACTTGTTTTCTTGTTTCAAAGCTGCTTTATTCATAACACAGTCAATGTATTCGAGTGTATTTTGTTTTCGAATATACATTTGTAACAGTGCCCAGTGCAACTCCATAAGCAGCGAGGTGTTTAAATCATGTTCAAATATTAGATTTTTTTTTCTCTCTTTTCTTTTTCAGTCCATCTGTTGTTCGTTAAGCTCTAAAATTCATGAACACACATTCAATAACATTATGGTTTCAATTTTTACATGGGCTAAGCCTAAGACAAGGATATTGAAGTTCCGACGTAGGGATTTTGAGTGCATGAAGGGCATTCAAAAAGTTACACAAACGAGATACTCACGATAACACCAGAAAGGCAAACATTTTTCAACCGAGAAGTAAAAAATAATTGGTAAGCGAGAATTTATTTCCTTGCTAATTATATGTATTTTGTGTAATGATAAGAGTAGGTAAGCTATTACCGACACACTGAAGAAATTACAAATTCCCACATTCTCAGTCGAGTATCCTTTATCGGAGTGGCAACCCATTGAGGATTGTAAATCCTAGCTAATAAAACCATCTTACAATAACTTACAATGATAACTCGGCTGGCAGGATAGCTTAGAGGTATGCACGCTCTTCTTTGAGCAGTCTATCCTGCGCTTCAATCTTGACCCAGCTATAAACTATCATCCTGGTCTCTTGCACGCAGGAAGATGCAGCAGTATTTGCCATCCATCATAAGGACATGAAGCTGGAGGAAGAGTCGTCGAGTTATCGCCGGTACCGGGAACAAATTATAAATTATTTCCCCGACTGACTCCAGGAAAGGCAACGGCAAAACAACCAGCCTTGCCAAGAAAATGTTTTGACAGCACCGACACCCCATGTAGAGTATGGTGCACTGATGACGATGATGTTGATTGACTCATAAATAAATAACCACGTCATACACAGAAAAATCTGGCTTCGCATGGGAGGCCAATCCACAGGATTTATCCAAGCTCTATCTTTTAAAATCTAAATGCTACGCATCAAGCAAGGAAGCAGGTCATATAATTTTACAAGTCTTTCATTTCTCAAGGTATGACTCGCCATGATCAGAATTGAACCACCATCTACCAGACTCAAAGCAGAAACTCAAATCATAATACCACTGAGTCCAGTAACATTGTCGCTTTCATCTATTACACACTTTAAAGAAGTTTTTAGAGGTGTAAAGAAAAATTCCAGTTATTGCTCATCTTTTCATTGGACTATGCAACATTAAATCTTCTTCATTCCAGTTTGTCAGCTGTAAATCTGTTTGTCACATTTTTCCACAACATCTCTTGCATTGTTTATTTTTCCAGCTCATTACAGAAGCCACTTCTGATCTTGACATTTATAGAAACAAAAAGGGGATTGCTTTATTTTATTTGGAACACTAATTAAGTGTATCGTTTATGTCACAAAACATGTTTCTTTGGTTTTCCCCTTTCGTATTTACTTTGATTTTGCTGATAACTGCTGTTCAACTTGTTAAGTACTGGCATGTGTTGCTTTTGTCAACTGTATATAATGTGATGTTTGTCATCATGTAGAAATGGCCTACACAAATTATCAGTCTTCATGAAATTGTTGTGACAGTATATTTGATTAAATGTTTCAAGAGATCAGGATTGTATCTCTGCAGTCAAATATACATTGCTGTTGAGATTGATTGTGCAGTTGGTGGTAGTTAGACAAGTGTTTGATTTGTCTTCCACTTGTGCTTGTGGTTCAGTGTTTAACTCTTGTCTGCAATCCTCCTCTGATCTGATTTGATTTCTTGTTGGAAACTGATTATCGATGGAGTTCTGTGCTGTTCTCCTGATGGAAGTAGATTGGAAAAGATAGTGGCAAAGTGGTCGGTGCTGTTCTCATGTGTCTATGATTTACTTTTATTCTGCCCATATGTTTGGCAGGATAGCTTAGAGGTAAACGTTCCTGCCTTTGAGCTGTCAAGCTTGGTTCATATCTTGACCCAGCAATAAACTGTCACTCTGGGGTTTAGTATGCAGGACGAGACATTAATGTGTGCGCCATCCGTCGGAAGGACGTTAAGTCAGAGGAGCTGTCTGTCAGCACCGGTCATTGGTGGATGACTGGACATTATAGATCCTACGATGTATTTCACCAAGAGTCATCAAGTTATCCCCGGAACCCTGAAAAAATTACAAATTCCTGTAACCTTCATTCGAACATCAGGCTTGACCACCCGGATCATGAAAGACTTGGACAAAAATCTTTCCCCGGTCGACCCCACATCATAGGAATAATTGGAGGTGTTCAAGAAACAATTACAATAGATTCAGCCCATATGTTTGACAAAATGCCCACCACATGTGTCTTCGCCTCTTGAAGTCTTTGGGAATTTTCTTCAAAGCTCACCTGTTTACTTCACATTTTGTCAATTCCTCTCCTTGTCTCTTCTCATATCCACCATGGCTATTGCGATGCTTAATATTTCTCTCTGTGTTTGTGTCTGCTGTGAGGTTGATGTGAGGTTGTATCACAAACACATGATTCTGGAGGTGGGGAAATGTACCGCATATGGTTAAAAAAAACAAAAAACACGAGAAAATCCATCTCCTGTGAGCACATTTCTCTGCATGCTGCAAAAACGCTCGGAACAGAATGTCTAAATGGGCGGCCGCTAATAACTAAAACCAGCGTGAAACACCACACCAAAGAAACTGGCACAAATTGACAAATGATATTTAATAAATGCACATGTAAATGCTTGCAAGCAAATGGGTGTTTCTGAAAACTTGCTTTCATCAACGGCATCACGGTTGTGCACATGCGTCTTCGGTCTTTTATTTCAGGTGTGGCTTTCCATAGAATACAGATTCGGCATTTAAATGCATTTTTTAATTAATTCAACTTTACAATGTATGTGTGCCATGATTGAGGTAATCCACATGAATGCTGAGTTTTTAAACCATTCTCGTGAAACCCATGGTGGCTCGTTCACCAACAGTATGACTGTCTAAAAATTATCACAAAAGTATCTGATTGAAGACAAAATCAATGCTCGTCTTTTTGAACACTGCGGAATAAATTTCAGTGAAATTTCGACGTTTAGGAGTTGATTCACATCTCTTCAGCCTCGATGCCATTGAAGCCCACATCATATTCAGTCAATGTTTTATATAAAGAAAATGCAGTGCTTTCCTGGAAAATTTATCGTTGAATTTCGAGAAAGAAAGGCAAACTAGGTTTTATCGTCATGGTTCATGAAATACAGTAATACCCTCACATTATAAAATCCATCGGTTGACACTACACTCCAACAATAAGTCCTTTACCCGAGTTCCAAAACACCAGCAATGGATTCATCCTGTTTAGGTGATAACTACATCGTGTAAAAAAAAAAAATAAACGGAATGAAATAGTCCCAAAAGTCCAGAAGATCATCAAGTCTAGCGGTCCCTGATCCTTCGCACCATTTGTGTTCATTACCACCAACCAATGACCCTCAACACAAACACAGCATTGGCTATAACCAGTACGGCTGTTGCAGGGTCACAAACAGACATGTTACAAGGATGTAGAATGAAAGGGGAACAGGAGGAGGTAATTTAGACCATCATACCTACCTAGTCTCCACATCATCAACTTAATCATGGTCTTTTAAAGCATTCAAATATTTGGCTTTGAGGCATTGAAATACATTGTAAATTTTTTGCAAACAT
>CM068959.1:83095951-83132485 GCA_035128595.1 Eptatretus atami | reverse complement strand
CCCTTGCCAGTGAAGCATTATTCTTGAACTCTTTTAATATACAGGTTTTATTTTACAGTACTTACAATAATTAATTTGTCAATGTATCTGTATGTGCTCCATCATTCTTCTAATCAGTTCCGCATCCCATAGCGGGCGAGGGCGAGGCAGAGGGAAGGACGAAGGGAAGTGCGAGAAATTATCAGAGGTAAAGTAACTTTCGGGCTACCCTATATACGTGTATTATGTGTATATATGTATATGTATATATGTGTATATATATGATATAGTATATTATATATATTGTGTATATATATATATTATTTATGTATAGTTATATATACAGCGGATAAGCACAATAATTGTGCGTTTATGAGAAAAGCATGAATTTTCTGACATAGTTAGTGAATACCATATAAGGTTTATTTTCAGATGTGGAGGAAATCAGATTTGACCTCTGAGGACCGTGAGAGGTCAAATCCAAGATGGCCGCCAGTCCACCGGGTCTAATGTTCAAACGCGTTAATTTTGGAACTAAACAGTGTAAAAAAACATTTGAGGTGTCATTTCCAACTAAGTTTGGAATGCCATTCGTTGGGTGATACTTTTGAGATCGCCAGGAGCCAAGGAAATGCATTTCGATCAAGGTCAAATTACGTTAAAAACTTTTGGACATTCTTTGGTAAAGACAATGGATTGGACCTATGCAATATAGCGAAACTTCGCTTCCATTTTGACAATATAGGGACAATAACACAAAAAAATTAACAGAATAGTCCCATGCTGCTAGTCTATTTAATACTTTATTAATAGCAATGATGATTATGGTAATGGTAGTGATCAAAATCGAACAGCCTCCAGAACAGAAGCACAGTGCAGTGCACTTGAGCGCAGCTTTGGCACACTTGCACCGTCCAGTGCATCCTTTCTCACAGCGACAGCAGATCAATTAATGGCACGATCTTGATGCTTCGGGGAGAGTGGTCCAAAGCGCTGCCACACAGTTGTTCCTTTGTCCAGCCCCAGTCAGATGGCTCTGCATCTCTGGATCCAGGACCAATGCCTGGTTCCAACAGTTGGCCTGGTAGCAAGTACGCTTGATGTGCTGTTGAGTGCTGCCTGGGTTGGAGGAATGTTCTCTTGAGTTCTAGACTTCTGTGTGAAGAGCTGTTTCCTGGCATGATTCACTTCCGTGCTCTTACTGGTTCGGTCGTACATTAGCACCACAAATCGCTCTAGCAGTAACATTGATCCTTCACTGACCTCACTTGGCATGCATAGGAGTTCATTGAAAGCATCAATCACCTCTGGAAAGATTTCCAAGTTTCCCAGGCAGTCTTCCTTCCTCTGCCAGCGAATGCAGATACAGTGTCACACCCGTGAAAGCGTGAAGGACTGGGAGAGTCAGACACTGTGTGGATTCATTGTGGCAACCATTTCGTGAACAGCTATGTAACGAAGCTTGACCCGACACCAAAGGCAACCCACAGCTCATTAGGAGCTGTCTTGCTGAATGAAGCTACAGCGATACTACTACATCACTATCAACGGTACGTATGGTCACCTTATTACTCCCCTTTTGCACAGCATCTTCCCCATGCAGAAGTAGACGAGTGTCGGCCTCCTCCTGCGCGCAGGGCAAGGCAGGCCAAGTATGACTCAGCCGGAGAGCAAAGGACTCCACTTCCATCTGTTGCATACAGTTCCTTCCCTCTGCCAGAGGAAGATGAACAACTACACGTGACAAAAAGCAAACAATTCGGTTTTGTTATCATCGCATCAAGGAAGTCCTTCCATTCTTGCATCACAGTAGAAGGAGCCACTCTTTTCCTGGTGCCCTTTCCCCTCTTCTGTCTTGTTGAGGCTTTGAGGCTGGCGGTAGGTATACATCCCAGACAAGGTCGATGCGGCTGCTTTTCTCAAGTTGAGCAGAGATGTATGGTGCAAACACTCTTCTCCATACTCTTGAAATGTTCTTGATGTTCCTGGATTAGCATTTGAACCACAGCTGCACCATCAATAATTGTTGCATCAGCCATAGGCACACTATTCTTCGAGCGATCTGATCCAGGCAGCGAAGTAGATCTGATTTAACCCAATCCGAATTTCCCTCCAGTTGACAGAGCTGGCGGGCTGCTGTTTTCATGGAGAAGAAATTGTTCATGTCTCCATCTCGTGTTTGACAGATGTACAGCCTCGAAAAGAGACCACAGTCACTCTTCATGCTGTGAGCTGTTGCCTTCTGTTTTGACTTAATCTTGACCGGTGGCCTACTGAACAGTGGCAACTGTGGCAACATAGAACTCTACAGATAATGCATCTATACCCAGCTAGTCTAAGCATGGATTACACAATACATAACTGCGCCACATCCACCTCAAGCACACCCTCTGAGGGCTAAATAACTAAATTCGCCACAATGACACCACTCGGTATTCATTTGCAAATTTCAACTGATTGCTTATTTTTTGATAAATTTTTACCTTGACCTTGAACTAAATTCATTTCCTTGAATTCAGACATTCTCAAAGGTATCACCAAATGAGAGGCATCCCCAATTTAGTTGGAAATCACCGTAAATGTTTTTCTGCGCAGTCTGGTTCCAAATTAAGGACGTTTGAACATTAGACCCGTGACTAGCGGCCATCTTGGATTTGACCTCTCATTGTCCCCTCAGAGGTCAAATCTGACTTCCCTCCACATCCGGAAATAAACATTATGGTATGACCGAACTATGCGAGAAATTTCATGCTTTTCTCATAAAATGCACAATTTGTTAAAATATGAGAGCTTATCCGCTGTACTAATATATTGTTGCAGACCGGGTATCTGACGACACGACCGCTAGATGGGGCATGGGCGGTAGGGTCGACTCTACTGAACACCCGGAATTTAGATCGTACCTTTCGGAAAACTCCGACAAGTACGGGTCCCTTACTGACTGTGAATCGTCAATAATTACACCACGTGGTACAGGGTTATTTGCCAATCTTCAAAATCCGAGAGCTCCACGTGCGAGTTTACCGAGTATTCACACCCTCGACGGCGCTCTACGGAACGAGCCGCTAGCTGCTCGAACCGTGTGCAACCCGAGCGGATGATCACCGAGAACCGTCGTCCAAATGTCCCCTTACGCGGCAACAACGGCCTTGCTAATTCTCCAACACGCGTCACGCTAAGCCAATGGAAGGAAACACAGCAACGAACTGATACATTTAACACATGGGTTTATTTATAATGGGGAAGAGGGAAGCACGCAAGAAGCAGAGTTAACCGAATATAGAGATGCAAGGCAATTTATGTACAAAGCACTTTACAGTTCCGACTTACTAGACTGGTGCCACAATAACACACAACACACACACACACACACACACACACACGCACACACCCAAAAGATACATGAACTCCTTGTACTTCCTAATTATGCTTTGTATTGGCAACTGGCACTCGGAACTGCTTCGAAATAGCTTTGTAGCCTTTCCCCTCCTTGTGAGCATTCACAACGCACAACCGAAGTCCTCACTGACGTCTTTCTTCTTCGCCATGCTACAATGACCTGAGAATGATTGCATCAGCTCCCTTAATTTATAGTCTCAAAGCAGAGTGTTGTTCTATAACATTCCTCACTGACATCAATAGACCACATTTGTAATGCATTCAGATTGTATGCACACATCTTGAATAATTGCAGAACATATAAATAATCTTAGGAATATCAAAAGCATGTGCATTATCACAAACATTGGCTCAATTCTGAGACTTGGTATGGGGTATGAATAATTTGGACAGGCATAAAACAGAAATCTGAACATTTCTATTGTTATGCTAATAATGTTGAGTCAAAATATATGTGGATTTGTACATGCCAACTAAATGTCCTTGGGTGAAGTGAAAGTTCCACACTCCTGCTTGTAGGTATGAGATAAATGTAAAACTCTCAGATTTTTCAGAGGGTATATATATATATATATATATATATATATATAATATATACAGTAGACTAGAGGTAAGTCGGCAGCGTGTAACTCGTCACTTCGCCTAAGTCGGCAGCGTCAAAAAGTCCCGAATTTATCTAATGTTAAATCGACTTACAGACTTTAAAAAAAGTCTGTAAGTCGTCATCTCTAAGTCGTCACTTCGTCTAAGTCATCAGATGTTGTCCGTTCCCGCGTAATGGAAACTCAAGTAAATTACCACCCCTAACTCGTCACATGGAACTGCTGCCTCGTGAGAAGCCGATTTCATGGAATCGTGATGCGCGGCTATTATAACTGCACTGCGTTCAGCTCAGTCAGCGCGCCGTCCCACATGCATCTGAGAAGGTAGACAGCTGCGCAATGCAGTCTCTGGTGAAGGAGTAAAGGATCGATCGACTTAGTGTTGAAGTCCGATCATGTTTTTATATGGCTTGTTTGTACATCACCATTCACTTTCACATAGGTATTGAGTGGTAGTCATCACGATGACTGTGTCATGTAATTTGTCGATGGTATATGAGTTCATTCCATATGAAAACTCATTCCACATTCATCCAATGAATGAATTCTAACAGCCATTCATTCCACATTTGTCGATGGTCATACACCATCACCGATGGTATACGATGTTTCTTACAGTTGTTAATTATCTTTACTTTGATAAAGTGATTCATAATTCCATCTTTGCTTGATCACTTTCCAACTAACCAATGAACCCCACCTATGCCCGAGGATTTGTTTCCCTTTTGGTACAATAGCCGGCATAGAGATTGTTGCGCCCTCCCACACGTCCATGTCCAGCCACGCACGACTTCATCCTTCACCCACAGTCATCATGAATGTTCGCATACGCGTAAGTCGTCACATGTCTAAGTCGTCACTTTTTTCTCGCGTCCCGATGGTGACGACTTACGCCTAGTCTACTGTATATATATATATATATATATATATATTATATTATATTATATAATATATATATATATATAATATATATATATGTATACGCAGGGTACCCTCAGAGACGGTAATGTCACTGAAATGGACGCTCATTTTCACCCCTGAATTTCATAAAAGATAAGCATCAGTTCACCACAAAAATTACATTAAGCCCCTTCCAGATGGTAAAGTAAATACCTGCCAATTGTCCGAAGGCTACGATGTGATTTGTGTATGCAAATTGCACCAAAATTTGCGTTTCGTCTTAATTATGTAGATTTTAATTATTGTATTATATAATAATTATAAATATTTATATATAATTATTTTATAATTAATAAATTAATATATTTTTTAAGTAATAATTAATTTTAATTATATATAAATATATTTATTTTTTTAATAATATTGACTATATTAATATAAAATTATAAATTATTATTTTTTTAATTATATTATAAAATTTAATGAATGAATTAAAATAAATAATTAATATTTAAATGTATTTAATTTTATAATAGATTAAAATAATAATAATAAAATTTAATAATATTATATTATATATTATAATTTATTATTAATATTTTATTATAATTATTTATAAAATTTATTATTATATATATTTAAATTTTATATTTAATTTAAATTTAATTTATAAATAAATAAATAAATATATAATTTATATTATAAATTTTTTATTATATATATTATAAATTATTAATAATATTTATGGTTATAATAATTATATTAATTAATAATTATTTTATTTAATTATATTAATTTATTAATTAATTAAATAAAAATAATTTATTATTATAAATTTTTATTATTACATTTAATTATAATTATTATTTATTAATTTATTATTATATTTATTATTATTTATAATATTAATTATCAATCGTTTTTTTATTTTTTAAATTTAATAATTATATTTTATTTAAATTACTTTTATTATTTAAAATTTTATATATTTATGATTAATTTATTTAGTTTATTTAAAATTGTTATATTAAGGTATTTAATAATTTTATTATTATATAATATATATATTATTATTATTTATAATTATTATTTATTAAAATATTATTTTTAATGTAAATTTTTATATTAATAATTAAATAATATATTTTATATAATTTATACTTATATTATAATATTTTATAAATAATTTATTTAATTTTAACTTAATATTTTTTAAATTATTTTTTAATTTTATAATTTATTTTATTTTTATATTTAATATATTTATTTTAATATATATAATAAATTATATTTATATTAAATTATATATTAATATTATTATTATTATAATATATTATATAATTATATATATTAAATTTATTAATATTATATATTATTTATTTATATATTAATTAAAAAAATATATTATTATAGAATATTTATAAATATATATGATTATTTATTTTTATATAAATTTTTATTATTTAAATAATATAATATAAATTTAAATAATATATATTTATTTTATGTAAATATTTTATAAATTTAAATTTTAATTATAATATTTTAATTATATATTTTAATAATTCATTTAAATAAAATATATATTTAACTAAATATAATATTTTAATTTTTTAATTATTATATTATATTATTTTAAATTTATTTAATTTTATTTATCTATTTAATTATTATTATATTATTAAATAAATGTAAAAATAATTTATTTATTTTTTACAAATTATTAATTTTATTAAAATATATTTAATATATTAATTATAATTTTAGTAAATTTAAATTTTATATTTTATTATAATATATTTAATTTTTTATTATAATTTTTATTTATTTTAATATTATAATTTATTATTTTTTTTAAACTTTCATATGTGAAATAAGTCATCTTTTCATGTAATAAAATGATTTTTTTAGTGTCGAAATGTAATTTTGAAGTTTTGTATTTGCATGTCATGTGACATAGTCTGGCACATGTTTTTCCTTTTTGTGGAAGCAGCCATTTTGTTTGCAGTGGCCTCGCTTTGTGGGTGTTTTTGCTCATAATAAATTGAAGCATCCATTGCTTCCAAAGGACTTTTTATTATGTGCATCTCCTAGCAACATGACCATGTGTACAGGCTCAGTGCTTGGATCGGTAACCATTGTTTCAGTCGCATCTCCCCAGATGGCAGATGGGTGTATTTGTCATGAAGGCGTCACCCAGTTCTTGTGTATAGGGTCGTCCCACGGGCAAAGAATGTAATAAAGCTATCAGAACTCAAAATCTCTTGGCATTCTTCTTTATGGTTGCATTCTCACCTTTTTACATGTGCGGTCCCTTCAGAAAGTAGTCACACCCCTTGACATTTGTCAAATTTGTTGTTACAGCCTGAATCTAAAATGGATTAAATTTAAATTTATCATCACCGATTGACACAAAATACCCCTTCATGATAAAGTGAAAACATGTTTTTAGAAATTTTTACAAATTGACTAAAAATGAAAAGGTGAAATATTTTGCATCAATAAGTATTCAACCCCCTGAGTGAATACTTTGTCGAAGTGCCTTTGGCAGCGATTACAGCTTCGAGTCTTCTTGGGTACGCCTGTATCAGCTTTGCACATCTGGATTTGGGGATTTTCTCCCATTATTCCTTGCAGATATGCTCAAGCTCTGTCAAGTTGGATGGTGAGCATCTGTGGACAGCAATCTTCAAGTCTTTCCACAGATTCTTAATTGGATTCAAATCTGGGCGTTTGCTGGGCCACTCAAGGTCTTTCACGTTCTTGTTCTGAAGCCATTCCTGTGTTGCTTTTGCTGTATGCTTTGGGTCCATTGTGCTGTTGAAATGTAAATCTTCGTCACACTCTAAGGTCTTTTGCACTCTAAAAAAGGTTCTTCTCGAGGATTTGCCTGTATTTGGCTCCATTCATTGTTCCCTCTATCCTTACAAGTCTCCCAGCCCCTGCCGCTAAAAAGCATCTCATACCAAGATGATCCCACCACGATGCTTCATGGTAGGGATGGTGTTAGATGGGTGATGAGCTGTGCTCGGTTTCCACCACACTTGGCGCTTTGCATTCAGGCCAAAGAGTTCAATTTTCATATCATGAGACCACATAATGTTTCTCCTCATGCTCTTAGTCTTTCACGTGCCTTTTTCCAAACTCCAGTCATGCTGTCATTTGCCTTTTTCTCAGGAGTGGCTTCCATCTGGCCACTCTCCCATGAAGCCAAGATTTGTCAAGTGCTGCAGAGATTGTTGTCCTTCTGGCAGGTTCTCCCATCTCAGCCAAGAAACTCTCTAGTTCTGTCAGAGTGGTCATTGAGTTCTTGTTCACCTCCTTGATCAAGGTCCTTCTTGCCCAGTTGCTCAGTTTGGTCAGACGGCCAGCTCTAGGAAGAGTCTGGGTCAATCCATATTCTTTCCATTTCTTGATGATGGAGCTCACTGTGCTCTTGGGAACTTTCAACACTCTAGAAATTGTTTTATACCCTTCCTCAGATCTATGCCTCCTCAGAATTATATCTCGGAGTACTACGGACAATTTCTTCGACTTCATGGTGGAGTTTCTGCTCTGGCATGCACTGTCAACTGTGGGACCTTATATAGAAAGGTGTGTTTCTTTCTAAATCATGTCCAATCAATCGAATTGGTCACAGGTGGACTCCAATCAAGTTGTAGACATTTCAAGGATGATCAAAGGAAAGTGGATGCATCTGAGCTCAATTTGGAGTGTCATAATACTTATTATAATTTGGAGTGTCAAAATACACAATACTTATTATTATGCACCTGAGCAAAGGGGTTGAATATTTATTGACTCAAGACATTTCAGCTTTTCATTTTTAATCAATTTGTAAAAAAAATTAAAAACATGTTTTCACTTTGTCATCATGGGGTATTTTGTGTGGATTGGTGAAAAAAATTAATTTTAGTCAATATTAAATTCAGGCTGTAACAACAAAATGTGACAAAAGTCGAGGGGTGTGAATACTTTCTGAAGGCACTGTATCTGCACATATGTATCCAATTTGATACACTATACTCTTTGCTGCAGAGCATTGGTTCCGCCAAAGGGGTTTATTGGCCTGGGGTCATGCTGAACAGTTGCCATCCCTCTCGCAGCAGTATTTTTTTTTTTGATACAGAGTCGAGGCTCGTGGAGGATTTTTATATTTGGCCACGTGCTGGCGATAGCTTGCTTACTCTTTGTGAAATGACATCATGAGATGTTGAACACCAGGATGGTGAAACACCATGATGACAGTGTATAGTTTGACTGAGATTCAAAACCAGCCTCGACAGCTTAGAGGCGAGTATGCTTACCTCCAGGCCATCATGCCAGCCTCATTGTTTTTCTCATAAAGTACTGTGTTGGAAAATGGCAAATCAAAGATGGCTGCCAGAATTCGTATTTTTGGATGAATATCCCAAACCAGCAACTGTAGTCACATTTCAAACATTTGGATTCATGTAATTTATGCTTATTATTTTTTATGCAGCCTATGGTTTGTGGTTGCATGATTGCTGGCAGTACAACTGTGCCGCTAATGCAGTGCCCCCTGTTTCCAGTAAGCTTGTACTTATTTTGCCGTCCTCGGAAGGATGACTTGCTGAGTCTACCCACCTGGTGTTATTTAACGGCCTGACAGGGGCTCAAACTCAAGACCCTAAGATTTTAAGCCAGCCACCACAACCATTAAACCAACATCAGGCTTGTAATTTTTGCTTAAATCAAATTATACATGTCTCTCTCATCCATGCATGCCATGTTGTTAACTCATTGTCCATACATTTGCAGGCTTGGGTGCAATATAGCTTTGATTTGCAACATTTTCAACACATTGTCGGGCAAACAGTTTTGCACTGACATGTTATTATTTCCATGCAGACTTCAGGAATTGGACTGTGTCATCAGAATGAAACATATCTCGCCTTCTTTTGCATTCCCCTCATTCCAGCCTGGTCATTGGAAGGTTGCATAGTGCACAGTTTGCATGTTTTCAGACCATGCTCTGATTGTGGGATATCATATGGAACCTCAGGGTATATATCACTTGTTGGAGGCAATGCCTCCCGTTTACTGGCTCCAGGCAGTGAGCCTGGTTGGCTGTTTTCATGTGGTTTGGAATGTTGTACACTTGGCAGAGAGCTTTCTCTGCAACAGCTATGGTGTCCTGTGTTAGATTACCCACCCCCACACCTATGAGTAGCTTATGATGATCTCTGAAAACCTCCCACATCGTCTTCCTTGAGTAACTAGCTATGAATGATGTTGTGTCACAACCGGTCAGTGCATGGACATATGGGAGGTTATTTGTCCTGCCTGGCAGAAGCTTGTCATGTACCTGTCATATGGAGATGCATTTTGCCTTTATACTTGTGCCGGCTTCAATCCAGACCTCATTGCATCACATCTGCTCACCATGTGAAATTAACACCACCAGGACATCAGTGTCTCTTGCTCTGATAACAATGGTGTCAGTATCACTGTATGGCATGGATGATCAGGGCAGGTATCAGCATCTATGGCATGTGGGGAATTGTTGTTTCGGGCATCCCGTTGATCTAGAAATCCCTCATCGACAATGACAATGTTGTCCCCAGGAACCAGCCTTGGACAAAAGCAACATGAGGTCCACCTTGTTCTCTGAGCAGGCAGCGTGGTTAGCCCAGTTAACTGGAAGTGGGACGTCATGTCTTTCGATAACACTGAATTTGTTGAGTTGTCATGATTCTGTTTTTGATGCATCGATAACTTGATGGAATATTCTCTATTTCTATCAAAAACTACATCAACCCTGTCATATTTAGCACTCAGATTTCACACAGTTCTTCCCTCCAGAGTTTCAAGATCGCTGTTCACCACCATCTCAGGTCATCCCCCATCCAAAATCCTTTCTACCCTCATTAACCCTCCACCAAGCCCACCTATTTCTGGGTTTCCATGATACCAGGTCTCTCCCTACTTCCACACCCTCCTCTTCATTTTCATTTTGTTTTATTTTTTTCTTTCCATTTCTGCTTCCTCAATTTTCCCTTCTACTTCTATGATTGAAAGCTTGTAGCTGTATCGATCTTGTTCACCTCCTGTGGCCTTCCCTTGGTCTCATTCTTCCCCATGTCCCTTATTACTCCAAGTCCCCCTCTAGTTTGTCCTTCTATCCTGCTGTCGGTATGTTCCTCCCGAGCTCCACCTTCTTACACGGTTCATTTCATTCTGTTACATCCTGATCCATTCTGTGTTCGAGCTCTTTGACTCTGTCGATTAAAAAAACAAGTATCTGACAAAAACCCCAAATGTTTTACATGCTGATGCTTTACGCATTGCAATTACCAGTGCTTATCCAACAGTAAGGAGATAAGAGATACTCTGGATATTTATTGATGCTGTCCACTCGACATCAGTAGTTATAGGCAATCAGCAAGAATTACCTTTGAACCAGTCTGCACAATTCCATTTGTTCCACCAACTGAAATTGGGATTGGCATCAGCCCATGCTGAAGGATGCTGGTCTGGTTAACTTCTCTCCCAGCTGCATATGAAGAAATATGATGCTGTAAGATGTGGTGAATCTTCATCACAGGTGGTTCATCTTTGTGCTTGAATGACATCATGCCTGTTTGACATCATACAGGCTGTTGAATGTTGGAGTTTTGTATTTTTTTTAATGGAATCATGGAAGGATTTCTGATCAATGTTCTCACATTCTGCCCCATTGAGAGAGAGGAGATTGGGACCATACTCTGTGCAGAGCGTTGGTGCTACCTTAGCAGTCTCCTTGGCTATTGGGCACAATCCTGGATGGATTGCCACTCCGACACAGGATACCAGCATGCTGGCACTCATTTTGCCGACCTTGGAAGGATGTCAGGTCGCGTTAACCCCACCTGGTATTAATTCAACAGCTGAGTTGGATTTGAACTCAGGACCCTGGGATCCAAAGCCCACCACCCAAACCATTAAGCCAACACCAGGCATATTCTGCCCCATTAATCAACATTATATCGATGCAGTTGTTGTCCAACTGCTTCTGGCCCAGTTCTGCTGCATTCAGTGAAGATTCTTGGATTTCGTCCAAAGCCGGGTATATAGTGGCTATGTTTTGCAGGACATCTTGTAGCTTTGAGGCGGAAAGAATAATACATCTCTGCAAGACGTACTAGTGATCGTCATCGATCTTGTTGTAATCTGCTTGTCTATCCAAAGTGTCCTCATGATGGACAAAACGATCTTTGTCAATTCCAAACATCGCCTGTGTATTGGCAGACATCAGGGATCCCATAATGACTGAGTGTGGCAGATCCACAGATTGATAGAAAGGCAGATGGGAAAAGTCAGATTTTAAAAAAATCTAATAAACACGGAAAAGTTGTAAGGGTAATTAGAAATTAAAGTCAAACTTAAATCATACCAAAACGTCCGTAAGATGACAGCCAAATATAAATTTTATTTCCAACAAAAACTGATGTATTCTTAATTCATGCATCAAGTGGCTATGTTGATTGTGAGAGCTAAAATATAACACAAACATGATAGGTTATCAGACTTCACACTCGTTACTTATTGCAGCCAGTTGGCATCTCACTTGGTTTTCATGATCAACCATTCACCCTTGAGATTGCCGTCTGGCCTCTCGTGCACTCTGCTGTGCCACAAACAATATTGTTGGAAGTTGCATTTTACGAATTCAAGATTGGCATAAAAATTCCACTTGGGATTTGTTTGTTTTTGAAAAATATAAATTTCAGTACATGGGCATGTATGTGTTTGATTGAAAGTTAAAATTTGAGCTGTTTAGCCTGGGTTCAAACCTCCATCAAGCTCTAAATTATTCTAAATTATAACCCTGGTGTTTCACAAGCGGGGTGAGGCATTCATGTGAGTGTTGTCCATCAGAAGGATGTTAAGTTGGAGGATCTGTTTGTCAGCACTGGTTCTGGTTGTTGGATGTTAAAGATCCTACAGTGTCTTTCAAAAAGAGTAGGCCAGCTATCGCAGGCACGCTCAATAAACTACCAATTCCTGGCATCTTCGTTTGAGTATTCTACATTAATGGCAACCTGTCCAGGTTGGGTTCTAGCCTACAAACTTTTGTTGACTAGTGGTGATATTTCTGATGGTTCTGTAAAAGATGTGGGCCTCTACATTTTTGAATAAAATTATTTATACACAGAGTATGTGAGGCCCCGTGAGGAGGAGTGATGTTAGCGACATTTTTTTAAATGATATGATGATGATAGGCTCGGATGATAGGGTAAGGGTTAAAATAGTGCTACATGGCATTAACTCCAAAATGGCCGATGTGTCCCTTACATCACTCCTCCTCGCGGCGCCTCATATTTTCTGGAACACAGCTGGTCACCATTAATAAAGACTGCCTTATGCAGGTTTGTGAAGTTTTGCTTCTGGCTTATTCATTTTAATACTCCAGCAAATTCGTTACTGGTATCCATTGCTGTTCTATCATGGAAATGAAAACTTACACTCACCTACACACTTTTACGTTATTGCCCTTTTCATAAATGATTACCTCCCAGTGTAGTTTTATGATTGCAGTTATAAATGGATTTGACTGGAAACCTTAATTCTGGTTTCTTACCTTAGCTAAGTGCCTTACCTTAGCAGGTAAGGCACTACATCATCAACTTTCCTTTTGGAAAAGGTGTTGAGCTGGCTGGTCCACATGCTTGCGCTCCTTTTGGATGTTAAAGATCCCACTTTTTTCAAAATGAGTCAGAAGGATGTTACGGGTGTAGAAAATATGATTTTAGATGGGGGATGACTTGAGATGGTGGTGAACATTTGTCTTGAAGACCTGGAGGGAAGAATGAGATTGAATAGAGTATGGGAGGTGGCTCCACAGGTGGAAAAAACCAAAACAGGAATAAATGAGTGGAGGTGAGCATTGGTTCTGGATTTAGACAGTTTCATGAGGAGGGGGTTGCTGGTGGACCACATGCGTCCTTGTGGGGGGGGGGGGGGGGGGGGGGGGGAGACACACAGCATGGAGAGGGCAGGGGATGCAAGTCCAGAAAGGATGCAGTAGAAGACCAGAGAGACCACCGACCTGTCTGTGATGGCTAAGTGATAGGCCCATAGACTCAGGTTCATTGCAGGAGATTCCAATAATGTTAAAGGCCTTGGTTTCCACCCAGCGTCAATCTGAGTAAAATGTGAGGCAGGCCAGCCAGACCAGAGGGGAGAGCAGTACTCCATCAAGCTGTGGATGAAGGCCTTCCTTCCTTTCTTCTGTATAAGTGCTGCTTCATCACGATGAAGATTACCACACTGCAGTTGTGTGCAGGCATGTAGCAGCGCCAATACAACCAATTAATGTAGGAAATGTTGGTTGTTGAGAAAGTAGATGGAAAGATTTGCAGTACGGTCCTTTCAGAGACAGAGACAGAGACAGAGACTGGTGAACAATCCCATCCACTTTCTTAACAATCCTCATTGAATCAGTTCAGTCACTCAAACTCTTGTGCCTCACTCTCAGCCAGGATCTTTCTTTTGCAAACCATATTTCTAAGTTGACCTCCAAAGCCAGTTGCCAATTGGGCATCCTACGTTGTGAAAAGTCTTTCCTTGGCACACCCTTTACTTTTATTCACCCATAAGGCCTTCCCTGCAGTTCACGCAGGACTGCTCTCTGTTCTGAGCTGCTGTCCCTACCTCACACCTTGCTCAGCTTGATGCCGTGGAAGCCAAACCTTTATGATCAGAAGCTGAGTCTCTGGGCCTATCAGGTTCACATTGCAGATTCGTCGGTCATCTCTGTCTTCTACCGGCTCCTTTATGGTCTTCTATTTCCGTGATTTGCCCCTCCAGGTTTCTGGAGGGTACACACGGTCCACCATCAACTCCCTTCTGGTGAAACTCCCAAAATCCGGAATCACTGCTCATCTCCACTCACTCGTTGCTCTTTCCCCCCACCTGTGGAACCAACTTCCACATTCTCTTCAATCTCATTATTCCCTCCACGTCTTCAGGACAACTGTTCACCACCATCTCAGATCACCCCCCATCCAAAACCATAATCTTTTTGACCGCTGTTAACTCCTGCCAAGCCCACCTTTCTCCAAATTTGCAGTTTTTTTTACTTCCTGAGCATTTTTGCTGTTTCTTGTTCACCTGCTGTGTCTTCCCTGATCCCTCATTCCCTCCCACATCCGTTATTTCTCCAAGTCTCCCTCTATTTTGTTCCTCAGCCCTGCTCTTGGTATCCCCCGACCCCCTCTCTATTTGCTGTTCTTTTTGTTCTGTTGCATCCTGACCTCTTCTATGATCTAGATCAGGGGTCTCCAACCTGCGGCCCGCGGGCCACATGCGGCCCCTTAGACGGATTTATGCGGCCCGCGGTGCCATATTAAGTTTACATTACAATGCGGCCCGCGATACTGCCAATTTGTCAGGGTCAATGATCAAAGCGTTCTGTAATTTTTATGATGATTTTGATTCATATTAGACACATGTGTTTTTAACACGATTGTTCATTTATCATATTCGTTGGCAAGAAAAATATATTCAGCACTAATTTTTGTTTAAATTTCCGCATATTAATTATATATATTTTATTTTTTTCCGGAATTTAGCGTCCTTTTTTTGGGTGCGGCCCTCCGCCCCTCACCACTTTGGTTTTGTGGCCCTCCGCCAAAAAAGGTTGGAGATCCCTGATCTAGATCCTCCATGAGCCTCAACATCGCATCCCAAAAAAAGAACAAGTGACTGAATTATTTATTTATACACAAATTATATATCATCTCCACTATGAACACAATCATTGAATGAATTATTTACACATACTTTACAATCACCACAACCGACATACCAGCCTAAATGATGTATTTATATATTTACACTTTACCATCTCCACTTTGACCTCTGACCTTGATTTATTTATTTATTTATTTTTATGTACACTTCACCATCTCCACTAACACACAACTTTGACGTGTTTTTATACACCTTACCATCTCCAGCAGCAACACATATTTTAATTATTCATTTAATTGTGTAACACTTTTCCATCTCCATGACCAACATACCACCTTTAATTTCTTTTTTAAATTCATTTTTGTAAACTTTGCCATGTCCATTACACCTACATATTTATGAAAAAATTTAAATGTAAAATCCACACATCCTATTTTGAGGACCTCAATGAAGACTTGCATCCTTGTTTATTTTATTCTGTTCAGTTTTGCATTCATATGTCAGTCATCGTGCATTACGAAGAAGCCCCGAGTGGAACTCAATGTCCAGGAAATTAACATTTAAGCGAATAGACTCAGATTTTAATTGCTGTTCAGTCAAATGTTACAGATTCAATGCAAGTCAGTGAATGGAATGCCATACAATTGAAGCAATAGCTCTGGCTTTTAACCAAAACCCCCAAAACTAGGTCGTTTCAAAATGACGGCATTCAAATTGGCAAGAATGGTCTGCAAAGATCTCGATGTGGAATTGCCAGATTAAAATTTGTATGTTGATGAGAGTCAACTCTACAAATGTGATCTTGTATTACACAACACTAAAAGTAGTCATAGATTCGTGTTATAATTTTCAGGTTGGCTTGCACTCCAATATGATTGACCCTCACTCGGGTCTGAGCCTTCTTGATTTACTCTCGCCGTGTGGTTGTACTGCGGGGAATTGAAAGCACACCCAAAGCTGTGTTTCTGACTTGTTGATTCGGCCTTCTCTTCGGGATTGTCTCCAAGAATGACCTTGATAAGCCATGCTGAGGCCATTTTGTCAAAAAGCTCTGGTCTGGGGCTCTGTTATTCTGGCATGTGTCTGAAAGATTGTAAGCACACAACGGCAACGACGAGCAAAAATAATGGCTACACATTTATCATTTCACACTTTGTCATGAATGGAACACCTACATTTGTGCCTTCTGGACTTCAAACCTTTCAGCTAAAAATCATTCCTCAAATATTACCAGATGTGGAAGTATGAATTTATACTCCTGCTTTGGTAGATATGGCTGTAGCTATTTGCATTTTTATAAGTCCCCACCACTGTTTGTGTTGATTCTTTGTTCTGATTGTCGAGTAGTCCGTTGCTTTATTCCAGCACTTCCCCCCAAGGAATTTGAGCTGGCTTGGTGCAAGCATTTCTTATAATTTCTCGATCCCAGTGGCAAAATGTTTCAGTTTTTATAGCCTCACATGCTGCATCATTTTGAAGGTGAAAGGGACATGGCATCTGGTGTGTTATAAACCAGCGGTAATCCAGCAATGTAAAGGGAGAGTGCATCCATGTTTCAAGAAGGGCAGTGGAGGTTGCAGACAGATGGGTAGAGGAAATAAGATGATGAAAATGAGTGAATGTTTTCTGTGGAGTGTGTGCGGTATCAGAAGATGGATAGCCGAGTTGAGAGGTCGGTTGCCTTTCGAAACAAGCTTCTTCATCTGGCTTTGGGGCAAAATTCTGTCAAAAACACCTTCTGAGCTATTGGAGAATATCTTAGCTGAGTGACTTTTGCATGCTAGCTATTAGAACATGTGAATTAAACAATGACATATTTAGGACTCCTGTTCCAGTTAAGACCTGTAAGATCACTGAAGCTTTTATTTATAATAACAAACTGCTTTCTGTCCAAGGACTCTGTAAAAAATATTTTGTAAATTATATATAGTTGAATGAGTTTATCTGTTTGGTGTTTTGGTAAATGAAGCAACACAAACCAACACCACTGACCACACCAGGTGTGTGCTTGTCTGCGTATGTGTATGTTTTGTGTTTGTATTATTAGCTCACCTGGAACGTAGTTCCGGGGAGATTATGGGATGGTGCGTCGTGCATCCATCCGTCTGTCCGTCCGTCCGCAAAGAGTAGCAATTTCTTCTCTGAAACTACGCATACGATGTTGATGAAACTTTACCACAACACTCATCACCGTGTATGTACAAAGGTTTGTGTATGGCATTAAAAAAACAATTGGGCCCTAAAGGGGTCCACGGGGGTTGTCCCCCAAAATAGGTATTTGCTTTCTTCTCAGAAACTATACATGCAATTCTGATGAAACTTGACTTTGACCTACATCACCCATGATGTACCAAAGATTGTTCATGACATTGAAAAAAAATCGGGGTCTAAAGGGGTTTACCGGGGGGTTGCCCCCAAAATATGTATTTGCTTTCTCCGAAATTACACACACAATTTCGATGAAACTTGACCACAACCTTCATTACCCGTGATGTACCAAAGGTTGTTCATGACATTAAAGAAATTAGGGTCGAAGGGGATTTCTGGGGGGGTGGGATTGTCCCCCAAAACAGGTATTCGCTATAACATTGGTTCATTGGTACATTTTGCTGTTTCTGTCCCACGTTGACTTCCTCCTCAGTATCCTTATTCTACCAGGTGAGTAACCATGGGTATTGCCCCTATTTTTTTTTATTTCATGAGCCTTAGACATGAGAGTAAAATAAACATTGCCTTGAATCCAGTAGTTCAAGAATAAGTTTGAAACAAGGAAATACATGTTTCGCAGCCTCTATAAGTGCAGCACTCTTGTAAGATGTATGTTTTGTTTCCAAATATAGGGATTGCATGCCTATTTGTGTTAAACTTTATAAAGATGACTTCAGAAACTATTGTAGTTGCATTTTATCCTTTGCACCGTTGCGCTCAGTATAACATAATGAGGACGCACTACATTAACAGTGAAAAGCTCACTGAGCTTTGTCTCTTCAAGATAAAGTATTTTGTCTTTGGGTGTGCCTTGTCTAAATATAATTATTCGAACCAACCAAGGTATCTAATTTACATTAAAGTCATTACATGGCCATTAGACACAATTGGCTGTAATTTGATTGCCAGCCAATAAAATCTACAGCTGAAAAGAAATCTTAGCTTGTGCTCCTTTTACATATTTTGTGTTGTAATTTGGAAGTGATAATGTATTTTGTGAGACAAAGGCTATTGTTTTTACCTAAAGACAATCGCCTAATTTTTGAGCTGTCTTCCCCTAAAACATACTGAATATGTCAGACCATAATTAATTTTTTAATCGAGATTTATTGATTAATTAATTCGCTCAACAATATTATTTAGATGAGAAAACAACTGTAAGTTCCTGCTTTTCTTTTTTTTTAATCTTTAAAAATTCCAGGCTCATGGAAGAATGAGGTGACTGGGACAACAAACTTACGGTGTGGTGACAGATGAACAAAACAAGCAAGGGAGTTAATGAATAGGGATGGAGGAGAGAGGGAACGAAACATAGTCACCTGTAAGTAAGAGGTTTGAGTGAGAAAGGGTTAATGTTAGAAGAAAGCATCACAGGCAGGGGTGTGGTAAGGCTTTGTTTTTTTATATACAGTCGAGGCTCATGGAAAAAGTGAGAACACAAAATGGCTCAGGACCTAACATAACAAAAATAATTCAGTATAAGGAGAGCGTGGGAGGGGATGGGGAGATAAACAGCAGGGTTGCAAGACAAAATAGAGGGAGACTAAGAGAAATATGGGATGTGGGGAAGAATGAGGGCTAGGGGAGGACTCGGAGTGCAAAAAAAATGGAGACAACCGCAAAATCTCAGTCACAGAAACTGAAAGAGAAACCAGAAACCTGGAAAGAGGTGGACTTGGGGAGATTAATGGGGGTAGGAACTATCATGGGGGTGTGGATAGGGGATGTGATGTGATGGTGGTGAACAGCTGTCTTGAAGCCTTGAAGAGAAGGATGTGATTGAAGAGACTGAGGTGGTTGGTTCCACAGGTGGGAAAAAAGAAGAACTAATGAGTGGAGGTGAGCAGTGAGTGTGGATTCTGGGAGTTTCAGCAGAATTGGGTTACTGGCAGATCACATGTGCTCTACTTAAACCTGGGAGTGGGGGGAGTGGGGGGGTCTCAGAGCATGGAAAGGGCAGAGGGTGTAAGAGCAGAGAGGAGGTGGTAGAAGACAGAGATCGACCACTGACCTGTCTGAAATGTGAACGTAATAGACCCAGAGACTCACCTTCATGACAGAAGATTCCAATGGTGTTGAAGGCTTTGCTTTCCACGGCCTGAAGTTGAGCAAGGTGTGAGGCGGCGGAGAAGCCCAGAGGTGAGAGCATTATCAAGTTGTGGATTCGCCTTGTAGGAAGAGAAAAGTTTGGATTTGCCAAGGAAACACTGTGCATGACAAAGGATGCCCAGTGTGTGACTGGCTTTGGAGAACAACTTAGAAACGTTTGCAAAATAAAGATTAATTATGGCTGATAGTGAGGCTCAAAAGTTTGAGTGGCTGAACTTATTCAAGGGAATTGTTAAGGAAGTTGATGACAGGGTTCGCCAGATAGTCCTTTCGGACAATCAAAGTGAGAGTAAGATTTTTCAGTATTGAAAGACATATTCCAAGTGTTTGACCAGATTGTGATTTTTTATCAAGGTCTGCAGAGAGGCTTGAGGCTGCTGCTTGCACATCTGAAGGATAAGAGATGTTACTGCAGAAGGTGGAGGCATCAGCAAAGAGATGAGGGTTTTCCAGTCAGAAAGATCATTGATGAATATTAGGGAAAGGACTGAACCCCAAAAACTGCCTTGGTGCACTCCAGCCTTGACTGGGAGAGTAGATGAGAGGATCCTTTTGAGAACCACGTATTGACTACGAGAGCAGAGGAGGTCAATAATCCATGAGTGGAAGTGGCCTTGAATGCAAGAGACAGATAGTTTAGAGAGTAAGCTGGGGTACTAGACTGTATTGAATGCTCGAGATGTATCAGGAGAGACAGCCCTGATCTCATGTCTGACATTGAGAGCCTCCATCCATTGTTGGGTGAGTGGAAGCAGCATGTCCAGGGTACACCGACCAGGTATGAATGTGTGTTGATGGTCTGAGATCCGGCCATTGGAGAAAAGGAAGGTTTTGATGTCAATTGCGATGATTAATTCCAAGACCTTGCTGATTGTTGGAAGTAAGCTGGTCAGCCTCTAGTTAAGAGGATTGGTTTTTGTACCAGGTTTATGTAATGCAGTGATGGTGGCTGACTTCCATGCAGATGGAAGATGACGTAGAGCAAATTATAGAGTGAACAGAGCAGAAAGAGGATGTACCAAAGCATCTGAACAGGTTTATTTTTTTTTTTTATCAGCAACACAAGTGTGCTGATGCCATTTGGGCCAGTTGCAGAATCAGTCGAGGGTTGCCAGAAACTTTTCTACCTTCTCAGATGAAAAAGACGCAGCGCCTCGGAGCAGTTTGTTGCAACTAGGTTTGTTGGTGCAGTGAGAAAAGAGTTGGGAACACAAGACTTGGAGGCAAACACAGAATTGAGGCATTGAGCCTTCTCACGAGCAGTCTGCTGGATTGACATTGGAGAGGGACCATACTCTCGAGACATACTTAACAAGGCACCATGACAATCATGAGGAAGGATACAAGTTTGAAAGTTCAGTCTTGAGATTGACCAGATGTTGTTTTCTGGCTTTCCTTAGAGTGGACACTCACTTCTTGCAGTATTTGTGGAATGATCTGAAGTTTCGTTCAGTCGGATTTGCCTTCCAGGAAGAGAATGCAAGTGGCTTCAAGGCATCTGCCACACCACAGGATTCAGTGTACCATGAGTGGAAGGAAGGGTATGATTAATGAAGATGAGACGGGATGCATCTGTGCATGAGAGAGTACATTTCTGTGGAAGAATTGCTACACTGAGTTAATATCAGGAGTGGCAGATACAGGAAACCATTCCTGAAATGAGATGGCCTTTTGCAATCACTGCCAGTGTGCATGAGTGAAATAGCCAGAGATGTTGACTTTCACTCACACACCATTCGATGAACCAATTGGAGCATCAGAAGAGCAGGACAAATTAGCATGAAAGTTGGTTCTCACTAAGTCCAGCAGTGAGGATTTGCCTTTGGCATAAATCTGGGTCAGAAAATTAACAGATTAAGTCTAGCCCATGGTGTCACATATGTGCTTTGCTGCGGTGCTATAGCTGGTGAAAGAGGTACCAACACCCACCCAATTTGCATGGTGACTATTGAAATCACCACATATAAGATGGTAGCGTAATGTTTGCTTGAAACTCTCGATGGAATAGTGGTATTTACTTTTGGACATTTTATTTTTATACTGGTATTTCAAAAATGACAGGTTGGAATTATTTTATTCAAAATATTCAAGGAGCCTGGAAGATATTATGTTTTGTAGCAAGAAGCGTTATTTTAAAACACTCCATGTACAAATGTGACCCTATTTTCTCTATCTTCTGGGACGTTTTGTTTCGACAGTACAGCCTCGTGAGCGTGCCAAAGTCTGAAGCCTCGGCCAAGTGTCAGGTGTGCTTATATGTTCTTTATTTATTAGATGTCTTACGGACGTAAATGAACACTCGTTTTACTCTGCGTGTGTTACACATCATGTGCAGCAAATTTCACCTTCCTGTGCCTTGTTGTTATTAATTTTTAAATATTTCTGTACACCGCCCTTGAGGCAAGTCACCATCTACAATTCCAATAGAAGAGACGTAATTACTCTTTTCTGAAAAATGCTTTTCGAGTTTTTTATCCTGAAAAGGTAGACCGTAGTGAACACACAGCCATGTTGAAAGATTGGCCTTTAAAACCCTTCTTGAATCATCCTTATGAAGGGGGGTAGACAAATACACACTGTGTTTTATGTAGGTAGATTCTTATTGTCTGCTTTATGCTCCAATGAAAAGCCTTCTTGAATCTAAAGGTTCAACGACGATATTCTGGAAAAAGTTTCGTCTTATTTTCTATCTTTTGAATTGCAGGTTATCTTCTTAGAGAAGATATTGAAAAAATTAAAAATACAATTGAGTGATCAATAATGCTTCTATGCTGCCTAATAATAGCATTTTTGGAAAATTATTTTATAAAAATCTTTTTTTACAAACGAACTTTGAAAGACAAGATGAACCTTTTTGATATTTCTGTTAGAATTGGATCAGAATTCCAAGACGTTGCTGATGATTAAAAAAATTAATTTCAACAGAATACAGCCAAAATCACAATCTAACGGGTTATTATAACATTACATTCCCATTGTAATGTTTATTTTTTTTTCCTATTAACAGGTTTTATTGGATTAATCGTCAGAATATTATCACTTTTGACTTTTTATTGGAGAAGGGAACTTATTTACATACTTTCCAAATTTGACTTGTATACCTATTGATTGTTGTCGGCAAGATTGAGGAACGATAAAGGAAAAAATGTCAATCCTTGTGTCTTTTCAAGGCAGCTAGTCGTATAAGGTATTCAGACATTGTCAGGACCATATTAGCAAATGAATTACAAAAAGCTTTTGAGGAACTGCAGGCAGTATGTCAAGGCTTGTGGCTCCCATGCCCCGCTGGGTTGTAACGTAATGTATGAGATGAAAGAGGATTATACCCCAGATCCTTGTTAAGACATAACTGTAATTACATGTGGCGTGCCTTGAGCCAAACCGTTGAGTCTTTTGTTAGAGAAATAAGTATCTTAGACGTGATCGGGCACACTGCCAGTGGCAAGCACCGTTCGTTGTTGATTTTTCATTTCACTGCTGGGTAATCATCTGGCCACCAATCCCTTTGAAGACAATTTCTCTCCTGTGATAATCTGCATCAACTGCTTCGGCCACTGATAGACTGACAGTGTTAGTGTGTTTATTTTGCAATATAGAGACCAAAATAAAAACATTTAACAAGCATGTAAGGATTAAATGCTGCATTTTACTTTATTTCTTAGAATTATTGACTTCTGGTTCCAGTTCTGAGGGTGTTGGACGTTGGTTTTACCTGCATCTTTGAAGCTCATCAAAGCTGAGTTTTCCTCACCAGATTTGTCCTGTCTTTCTGTTATTGTTTCAGCCCTGTGTTGTTTACATTCCTGTGTGTCCTAAAACCTATTCCTGTGTCTTAAATGTACTTTGTTGGGGGTGTATGATCAAATTTGTGTCCTTGTGAGTGCCTCAGCTGGTAAGCGTGCCTCATTCTGTTTCTGATCTGACAGGTGTCCCATTTGCTTCTTTTTTTATCCTTTGTGTTCTCATTTCACGCTCCTCGACTTATTTTTGCTTTTCACATATTGCTTCAAAATATAATAAACAATTAAATAACTTTATTCATCTTCAAAATAACTCGTTCTGCCAAGTTCTTTCCTTCAATCATTCTTCAAACCTTTCATTCTCGATAACCTCAAAACTGAACCAAATGCTCCTGATTTAATGAATTTTCTTGTAATTAAACTAATTTGGCTATGGTGCCAGCGACAGTTCACCTCGTCTTCACACTGTGGGATCTTCACAACCACTATCCAATGCCAGCAGATGGAAACTCGTTTAATGTCCATCCGAGTGATGGCGCACACATTGATGAATCACCCTGCCTGTGAAACACTTTGATGACAGTTTATCGAAGTGCTGAGATTCAAACCCAGGCGAGAGTCAAGTCTGCGTACCTCTCTCAGCCACCCTGTCATATATATATATATATATATATATATATATATATATATGAGCATATGGGCCCTCTTGTCCAGAGGGCTGAAGTACTACACCCAGGAGGGAAAAACTTGAACATTTGGAAAGAGGTGTGCTTGGGGGATTGAAGATAGCAGGATTGAAAGATATATTACAAAATATAGCAGTTATGTTGATGCCCAGATATTTGAACTGTATTGTGTAGAAACTTTGTGAATTATACTTTCATATTCCATTTACAGTTTGATTATATCATGGATATATGCAAAGTTATTAAAGTTTCAAGTTGTACAATGACATTATATACGCTCTGTACATCTGTGATTTCATCTTAAAATAATTTTGCTTAATCGTTTCTTTTTCTCTGTTTGGGAGTTTCCTTGGTGCTTGCGCATGCATTACTCACAGGATAATTCCATGAGAAAGCACTGTTAGCCTTTGGCATCGTCTCAAGGGACACTAGCAAACAATCAGGAAATCGATGCACCATTGGAACTTGGGGTCACAGTATCTGAGGCAAGTGCTGAAAGAGAAATACCAAAAAGGATTTCCTGTACATTGGGGGCTTAGATCAGAATTTTATCCAGATATTTACCCCACCCATTTCTTGCAAAACTTTTGGTTCTTTACTCGAAAACTTCCAGGGCCAGAAGACACTCTAAAAGGCAATCTATTTAACTGGAATAGACGCATGTGTGTATTTACTGTCAAATATGACTTGAACTCTGCATCAAACTGTAGTTGCAGGTCGGTGTTTTTCGATATAATTTTGGAAAGATCTCACCTCCTGTTTGTGTTGTAAATATATCATCTGCATTTTTAAAGTATGAGGCCAACTACCCGATAGGTCTAGGTCTCTAGGACCTTGTATACAGTCACTTTATAACCCACAAATATATTTTTTATATTCCTTCGATATGAAACACCCTGCAACCCATGCTTATGGAAAACGGACTTTTTGTAATGCCGGCCGTATTTTCCATCCAATCATCATGTAACTTTGTAAAAAAAATAAAAATAATAATTAAAAAGTTCTCCTTGGGTAGCCACTGCTATGTTGAGAGGTTTGTGTTAATCGCTCAAGCAGTTATGGATAAAACAAATTTAAAAGCAAACATAAGTTTAAAAAAATGAGAGCGGAAAAAAACAAACAAAGTGAAGCAAGAAATGTTCCTGTGATGTGAAAACACTCTGCAACCACTGCCTGCAAAAACCGGATTTTTAGGTTTTTTTGCAACACTTGCCGCATTATCCATCTAAAACTGTTTTTAAAAAAAAGATCCACAGGTAGACACTCAGATGTTGAAAGTTTCATGTAAATTGCTGAAGTTGTTGCGGAGATAATGAAATAAACTAGAAGGGCACATACCTCCGCCCCGTAATGCCTGATCCACGAGAACATGTCTGGCCCAATACATTTTTGAAATATTGTGCTATATATTGTTTTTGAGCCCATCATTCTCTCAATGGTGAAGAATCACTTTAAAAATTATCAGATTCCCTGATCCGGATCCGGATCTTCACCAAAATATAATCAGTTCGTCTTTGTCACACACCCAACCTGTCCACAAAATTTCATCGGATATCTTGTACACAAACAAGATATTTCTTGTACACAATAATTTCATCCACAACTTTTTGAGATATCTTGTACACAAACAAACAAACAAACAAACAGACAGAAAGGGGTGAAAACATAACCTCCTTCACCTTCAGTGGCAGAGGTAAAAAGTGAATAAAAGTGAAAAAGTGAGGGCGGAAGTAATAAAAATAGTCAGGGCCTCGGCTGACATTCCACAACATGGTCAAGGATGGTTGTGGATGCCTATTACTAGTGTAACTTGTCTGAGAATTTTTGTACCATGAGAATTGGAGAGGCCCAACTACTTTTATCTACCTTACTAATAATCTACTTCGTCTCCAGTCTGTTTAACTATTTCTCCACCTTTTCCTTCATGGCATAGAGCATAGGGTGCGGCTTACAATAGATGGGTCTGGCATTGTCTCAAACCACCATGCAAGCGGTGAACCCTTTTATTGATTTCCCTGTCTCTCTAAATACTCTAGGATATTGCTCAATATTCTCTGGTGGATGATCTCCTTCCAAGCTACCTTGATGGAGCCAAACCAATTTCTTCCTACTAGTACTGGCTTGTTCCCAGCCACTATGATTACTCGCAGCCTGCAAGACTGATCCTTGTACTTGAATGGCACCCTGAGACTACTAACAATTTGAATATTCTCTCTTCCAGCAGAGCTTTGCAAATCCACCTTTGTCTCTTGCAGTGGGTGATCGAACAAACTCTTGTGATATCAACTGATATCAATGCATGTCCATATCAACTTCCATTGGCACTGTTCATTCCTGTGATCTTAATGTTGATCACAATCCTACGTGGCTCACTTTCAGCCATATTGGTAATCCTGATGATGCACATCTCTAAAATCTCCTCTCTCTCACAACAGTCGCTGGATGGCTCTTTTATCATATGAACAGTCTGTTCGTTTCTTCCTAGACCTCTCCTTCTGCTGCCTGACATCTTTGCCGATTTCTGATGGCATGCCTTGGAGAGAACCTTCTTGCAGGTATAGCATTCAGCCTTCAAATAAGGACAGGCATAGGACTGATGCTGTCCAAGACACAGTTTTCAATATGGCGTATTTCTTTTCCAAAACCACCTGGTTATGGCCTTAATCGTCAAGGGTTTTGATGATGTTGGCAACAAAGATTTTTTTCGACTTGTTCTATGTATACATTGAAAGTCTCTTGGGAACAGTTAAATTTTCCAAAGCATCCGCTGATTCCTACAGGTGCTGCTCTTTTTTGACTGTCATACATGTGCAACTCGAGGAAGAACGCTGAATTTTTCGCGTATGCAAAATAAATAAATAGCTTCCTTGGTCGGCAGGAATATTTGACCTATCCTCTGACAAAAAATGAGCGAGGGAATCCCTGATCTCATCCTTGTTGCCATTCTGTGGTATCTTAAAATACACAGACCAACTCATGAGTGCACACATTGGCTGTTCGTGCATGACAGACAATCACTCCAGTTTATTGCAATCAACACTGCTTAGCATGTACACAAGATGGCGCTATTACATTAATGTCCACCAATGACCAACACTGGCAAATAGGTCCTCTGACTTAACATCCTTCTGGTGGATGACTCGCATATTAATGCATTGACCTGCATGTGAAACAACAGGGTGCCCGTTTATAGTTGGGTTGAGATTCCAACCTTGGTGAGACAGCTCAAAATGGAGCGCTAAGCCATCGTGACAGCTACCTGAACCCCAACACCAAAACACGTGCATTTCTTACACTTTTCTCGACCGTGATAACATACATTGGCTTGATGGCTAGAGTGGTGGGCTTGGGATCTGAGGGTCCTGATTTCAAATCCCACTCAGCTGTTGAATTAATACCAGGTGGGGTTGACTCTGCCTGTCATCCTTCCGAGGTCGGCAAAACGAGTGCCAGCTTGCTGGTATCCTGTGTTGGAGTGGTGACCGACCCAGGATTGTGTCCAATAGCCAAGGAGACTGCTTTGGCAGCACCAACGCTCTGCACAGAGTATGGTGCCAATCCTCCAACTTAAACATAATTTCCTGCCATTTGCATTGTATTTGATGTCCCACTGTTAAAATTATATTTGCCTTCTCTACTGCTGTAGGAAACGCTTCAATGTGTTTTTTTTTTCCTCAATCATTCCTAATATATTTATTCTTGACCGACAAACTGAAAAATCTGTTTCTTAAGAAAATGATTTCTGATCGCTGTTATTTCCCCCATTCCTAATACTCTTACCGATGTACGGTACATCAAATTCTGTCTACCACTTCCTGGCACGATCGTGTAAGCTATCCAATCTAACTTGCAGCTGTTATTTCCTAAATATAATATTCAAAATAATATAAAATATCTTTCGATCTTCATTTGTATAATTTAAATAAAATACAAACAGAAATGGACTCAGAACTCAGCTCTTTTGTGATGCTCCTCTAATCCCAATGCATGCCCATTCACAATAACTATGTTTCTTGGTATTCAGCCAAATTTTGCTGACCTCTAATGCCATTTGCCCTTCCCAAGTTGCTAATAGCCTGTTATGTGGAATCCTAGCAGAAACTTTCTGAAAATCTTGATAATTCAAATCTATTGTGTTACCATTGCCTACCCATTGGGTGCCATTTGAAAACGTTCTTCGACCTCATCTCCCTTTCATGAAACTGTGCTTGAATACCTTTAATCATACCATATAAAAATTTTTTGACATGCTTGGTTGTTTTTACCCCATGTGCATGAATCGAAAGGTAGGGTTAAGCAATTGGTTCACTTTGTCTGTCTGTCTGTCTACAACCGTCCATTTATGGTCGAGGAGCAACTTAATTTCAATTGAATGTTATAATTTGAACACGAATCGGAACATGAATCGAAAAATGAGCCTGTGGTTCAGGAGTACTTTGGCTCTGAATCTGTCCTGATTGTGCATGTGCAATGTGCATGGGCCATTCAAAAATTACTTAAACGCTTGGGGTGGGAGTGCATGTCCAAACGTTACTGAGTGGTATAGGGATTGGGGGGCCGGGGGTGTTTCCTGTGCTGTTAAATCACGCTATCATCAAATGACTACATTGTTTCATGCACCCATGATACAGGTATTCAATACATTAAAGTTGTATAGAATACTTGTATCATTAAATATCTCATTGTGAGCTGGCGATGGAAGAAAAATTGATGTGACTTCCCTGAGAAAACGCGATATTTTGAATCTTCATATCCTTTAAATTATGGGATTTTAAACCTGTTTTTTATATCGACGATATCTGTATGAATAAATGTTATAAAATGAAAATGAAAAATGAAATGTAAATTGCTGGAGTACAAAATTAATATTGTTGGTGCAGTTTTGACGACGATTCCATCATTGCTTTTTCCAGACCCTTGATCTCATTTGAAAATTAAAGCAATTGAACACATTTAGTAAGGGTTACATCACTCCGAGAAATTAGTCTTATGACGCCGAAGCAGAGTTTCTGACTGCTGCTTGGTCCTATTGACGGAACACTGTGCCGCATTTCCTTTTTAAAATAATGTTCATTGTACTGAAAAAAAACAAAAACGTGTTAAATGGCATCCTGGAAAGGTACGAAACGGGACGCGAGACATTTGGCCAAAAAAACGTGACTATCCTATATAAAAATACAGGATGTCTCGTCTGTCTGCCACCACCCCTGGAGTGGTCTTCAAGCATTACGGAATATCTTAGGGAGTGTCTGGTGAAGAGTTGCAGAGCGTTATGCAGGGAGTGGGGTGCCAGATTTGAAGAAAAAAAAAGAAGTGTTACCAGGACGCACATTTTTAACAGCCCCAGCGAGGAGTGTAAAAGGGTAGTTAAATAATGTGGTGAAAAAGTCACTGCATCAATGGCGGTAAACTTTTGAAATTTTATTTTTCTACAACCTTTAAAATCTTTATTATATATTCATCCAATTATCTGGTGTTGGGTTAACGGTTAAAATGGCTGGCTTAAGATCTTAGGGTCTTGATTTTGAGCCCTTGTTGGCTGTTGAATTAATACCAGGTTGGGGGTGACTCGGCCTGTCATCCTTCCAAGGTTGTAATAGTGCACTGGTAATAGAGGGCACTGCATCAGTGGCACAGCCGTGCCCCCAGAAAATGATGCAACCAGCATCCACAGGCTGCATATGATAGCTGGAGAACACAAATCACCTTATTCGCACTTTCACAAACTTTCTGGTTAGCAGTACTGTACATCGACAGAATATTTCGACATTTTACATCATCTCGACCAATCAGATTTGCTGCCCGCAGACACTGCGCATGCCCTTTTTTTCTCAAGACTGCACGGGGAAAGGTCTTTGAACTCTAGTTTGTGTGTTTGTTTGTTCGACTTTAATGCACTTCCTAACCACTGGACAATATGAGTTGAAACCTGGTGGTTGTACTTCGCGTGTGCCGGAGAAGGTTTTAGGCGGTAAAACAATTTCATAGCTTGGGGGATTTGGGGTGGAAGTGGACTCCCATTTATTTCTACGTAAATGTCAGCATTGGGTCCACGCTACCAAGTCGGCATGGGATATTTAAGCATGACCACCTGGAACTAAATCCTAACCTTGGTGCCTGTTGTTATCTCCAGACTGCTTGCAGACCATGTCTGTCCTTTTTAAACATAATTCTTGAAAATCGTGGAGTGCCCTCCTAGGAGAAGCCCTGAGGATCGTGTAACCGCACTCACATGTGACCATCCACAAATTGCTTATGCATCTAGACATCGTAGAAGTGGTCGAATTAACCCATCCATATGGACGTGTTCTTTGGTAGTCATATCAAAATTTTCTTTGAATTGAATTGTGGGATAGTTGATGGGTTTGCTGACTCACCTTTTAGCTGTATATTCTGGGTTTGAATCCTGACCCGGCGAAAACCTGTCATCTTTGTGTCTCGCATTCAAGGCGATGCATCAATGTGTGCGCTGTCCATCAGAAAGACGTTAAGGTGGAGGAACCAGCATTGGAGGCATTGGTGGATGTTAAATATTCCATGAAGAAGTTGGTGAGTTATCGCTGGCTCTCTCGCGAAAATTCCGACCACAGATCTCAGACGGGCTTTCCCCAAACAGAAAATTGACCAACTTGGCCTTCATTAGATGATGGTGTTTGGGTTAAAACTCGAGTGGGGGGAAAAAATGGTTAATCACATCTTAGTCTTGATTTTGGTGCGAATTAGACTTTCAGTTGAGCATCGTCAATAAATAATCATTGTAATCTTTGTCTATGAGAATCTGTCTGTTATGTGTGGCATGTGAAGGCAAATCTACGCCAATCCGTGTCTGTGAGAACGGATGTACAGACGAACTGTGTGGCATGTGTTGGCAAATGGTTCCAAATGCATCGTAAAGTATTTTCAAATCGACATAACACAAACACACCCAACAAGGTGTGGGAGCAAGCGGAAAGAGATGGCAGAAGAACATGGTCATAGTGAAACACATTTACAAGCGGGGTAGTGAAGTGAGCAGGGAGAGTGTAGGTATAATGTGTTTAATGTGTCACTAACTACTTGATCACCCACCTCTTTGCTTGACCGTTCAACATCATATTCCACTGCATCAGGTTGTAATGCAGGAAACATTTGCACCATTGTTCCTGCCAGTTGAGGATGCTCACCATGTACATAATGTACTGACTTATAATGAAGGCACACAACACACACACACACACACACAAACAACACACACCACACACACACACACACACACACACACACACACACACACACACACACACACACACACACAAACCATATTCTCCCAGTATGGTTTTGATGAAGCGCTCATTCTGACACCAAATTAACTCTTGGACTTAAGAATTCTGCGTTCGCAAGCATATTGACTTCTTGCTATGAACACAGGGCAGTCTTCCTTGGGTGAAACAGTTGGTGCATGATTCTCATCGTGGTGTGTATGCTCTTTTGTTGTGAACATAAAAATGAAAATGTCAATTGGTGATTTGTTTTTTCTTCGAGTTTTCATGTCATTCACAGCGGAGTCCCACTATAATCACTGTGCCAACCTTTGTCTACACTAGAGAGAGAGAGAGAGAAGAGAGAGAGAGAGAAGAGAGAGAGAGAGAGAGAGACAGACAGACAGACAGACAGACAGACAGACAGACAGACAGACAGACAGAACAGACAGGACTATGAAATGCTCTGGGAGAATGGCTAGAATTGTTAACCCAACACTCATCATTCACTGATTCCTCATGCTGGTCACCTTGCAGTCTGTCTCTTTATGATGAGCAAGCTCCTGGGATGAAAAATTGTGTTAGTTTCAGCAGTGGTAAAACTTGCTTTCTCCCTTTGTTTAAATTAATTGCATGAAGCCAAATATTAGTGCGAAGAAGAATATGATGATTGAAGTACAATGTGCGGCAAGCTTTGAGCAAAAATGGTCAGTTTTCCTGTGAGCACCGGTTGTTTTATACAGTAAATGTGGAAGGCTTAAACATGTACTGGCTATCAGCAATCCATGTTGTTTTATTCCTCGTATTTTCAGAAAAACAACCACTGTAGAAATTCATTTCAGATGTCGGATGTTCCTGCTACGAAAATAAGATCCATAATTTTGCACATTTTCATTCCCCTTCACCTTCCAATCCTCCAATATGAATACAACTGTAATTGTGATGACGTATACAATGCGTATTGTTATTCAAAGGCAACGCTTTGTGCTTGCCATTATTGCAGGTATTATGGTACTAAGTTTTAAGAAAGTAATACATTGCTGGGAAAGCATGCTGCATCTGGTGTTTAAGTGTATTCAGATTTTTTTGGGGCAAAAATAGTCTTGACTTAATCCCACTGCACAGGGTATGTGGATCCGTGGTTAAATAACCCTCTAACGGACGTCTTCAACCTCTAGACTTTGTGTGACCTCATTTCCCTCTTCATTACACCAGAAATCGCTCCTTGATACCGCTATCTACCTTTGCCTCTTTCCACAAAACAACCTTCCTCAGGAAAATAAAAAGGCCAAAGGGATAAAAATGATTGCTTAGAAAACTTTGGCTTTGGACAAGGAATTCCATTTGTCGGTGTTCACTGAACACACTTCTGGGCTCGGATATCGGTTGAGTGCTTCGCGTGAGGCACTCAACAGGAAAGCCGAGTTAAAACACTTGGGTTTGTGATGGTGCAGGTGTGACGTGAGTCGAATCGGTTCACTTAGGTGCACACATCCTCTTGAGGGTGTCAGAGGAAATGGGCCAATGTTGGACCACTTCAGAGCGAAGATCGCCGCCAATGCCGTATCTTAATGGCATGTTTTGTGCAATCTGACGTTTTTGTTCCTTCCTCCCTGTTTCATTTGCAGCAGAAGTTGGCCAATGTCTCCTGGGAGAACAACAATATATGCATCCAAAATTGGGGAATTTAGCAATGTGCAAGGAAGCTATTTCCAAGGCAGATGAAATTCCCGTGTCCGATTGTCTCGACACTTCAAAGTTGCAATTTCATTCCTTAATGTGCTTTAGCTCGGCTGGTGTCTGTGCAGGGGCTCTTTGGGAGCTCAACCAGCCGAATGCTTTGTCACCCACGGCAGCCAGGGCCCATGAAATTGTTTTCGAATATTTTTAATGGACCGCCAGCAAACAGAAAGTCAGAAGTAATGTGAAACCATGATGCCGAACTGTATGCTCGCTGTGATTAAAATGCTGTGTGTAAAGTTTTTCGCTGTTGAGATTGTCATCCCAAGCGGGTGTTAACAGCACACATTTGCATTGTATACACACACTTATTTTCAACTTGTCTCTTGAAAGAGGGCTCTTTAAAAAGTAGCTGACATCACTGAAATGCACCTCAGGAAATTGGGCTGGAGGATAATGTCACATGTGCTGAAACAGAATGGGATTTTTTTTTCACATATGTTTATAATAAATGTTTGGCATCATTTTCGATTTTAATCATCGAATTGCAACTCCTGTGCACGCAAAGGATGAGATGATCATTCTCAGAATGCAATACCTTTTAGCTTTTCGTTTTCGATGGCAAGCTTTTAGTATGAAAAACACCCACTCCCAATGGAAGCGGCCAAACGGGAGGGGGCACATGTCCACACCATTTTACAAACCTGAGTCACATTTTCACACTCACTTAGCTAAGATGCCATGTTAAGACTTGGCCATAATATATATATATATATATCCTCATTATGATGACTATTATTGTTAATATTATTAATATTATCATAATTATCAATATTATTCTTTTGTAACAACATCAATATTATTATTATTACAAGCAGAGTACCCACCCTACATGTAGGAAGTCTGCATGTATTCGCCCCAAACTCCGCCTCCCTCCCCCCCTCCCAGAACTGTAGGAGTAGTACGACAAACAAACACACAAATACCGGTCTGTGAATCTATACATTCTAGCAGAGTACCTGCCTACGGGTGATCTTGTTCCGAGCAAGCAACACTTTCTTCCAACACATACTTTTGGGCGGTGTATAGGCAACTGACAGCTCTAGGAAGGCAAAAATGTTTTTCCCTCTTCTTGTTCACCGCCTATACTAATGAGCGATTTGCAACAACAAAAAAAGTCAAATACAGGATATAGATTCTCTCTGTCGGGGGTGATACAGGCACATTAGGGTTTTCTTTCCCTTTAGTGTACGTATGTTATTTGTGGTGCCGAATCCAGCACGTTCTCTAATGACTGCAATCCAAGGTCATGAACGAACGTACAGAACATCTACTAATCAAATCGATCTTTGTTATGAGGGGTCGGTGACTTCTGAGTGACGTTACAGTGACCACATCAAAAGTGTAACGTTTTTGAAACTTCTATTTCAAATAAACAGATAGAAAGTCAAATTACATACCCGACGTGCCCACCACGTTTCATCTGAATCTGTCCACAACTTTTTGAGATATCCTGCTATATGTCATTTTTGGCCCTATCTTCCAATGGTGGAGAATCACTTTTAAAATTCTCAGATCCAGATCCAGATTCGGATCTTCTCCAAAATCTAATCATTTCGGCCTTGTCACATACCCAAGCTTTCCACAAAATTTCCTCAAAATCCAACCGAAACTTTTTGAGATATTTTGTTCACAAACAAATAAGAAAAAGACGTTGTGCAGAGCATGATACTTGCAAAATCCACCCCCCTCTCCAAAAGTTGCCAAGGATACATCAAATTGTCCATTTTGTTAAGATTAAAATTGACAATCTTAATCAAAGTTCAGGTCAATCGGAGGAAAATTGATTATTTTTCAGATTGAAATTGATGATTTTAGAAGTTTGACCTTGAGTTGATCTTTGACCTTTTGACATCAGAAATAGTTGGTTTCAAAATTCAGTGACACACTATGCAATGGCTGCTTAATTTTCAGCTGAATCGGATGAAAATTGACGATTTTTTTGAGGAAATTTGATGATTTTAGAAGTTTGGCCTTGAGTTGACCTTCAACCTTTTGACCTCAAAATAGTTGCTTTCCCAATTCAGTGATGGACTATGCAAATCCTGTTCAACCCTCAAGTTAATAGGATGTAAATTGATGACTTTTCAGTTGAAAATTGATGATTTTCGAAGTTTGACCTTGAGTTGACCTTTGGCCTTTTGATCTCAAAAATAGTTGGTTTCCCAATTCAGTGATGTACTGTGAAATTGCTGTTTAATTTCCAAATCAATCGGATGAAAAATGCTGATTTTAGAAATCTGACCTCAAGATGACCTTTGACCTCAAAATCAATAGGCTTCTCAGTTGAGACTACCTCTATAACTTGGTGAAGTTTAGTGAAGATTGGTTTTAAATTGTGACCTGAAGGTCACAACGGTACTCAGTAGAGCACATACCTCTGCCAGGTTGAACAGTATACTTATTGTATCCCACTGATAGGCCGGATCTGAATCCAAACCTTAACCAAAACGAAATTGGCTTGTTCATGTTATCTAACTAATTCATCCACCTAGTTTTGTAACAAGTCATCCACAACTTTTAGAGATGTCATGCTTTACATAGTTTTTGGCCCCATCTCTCAGTGGTGACGAATCACTTAAAAAAAATTCTCGTATCTGGATCCGGATTCGAATCTTCACCAAAACGGAATCAATTATTCCTTTTCACACACCCAACTGGTCCACAAAGTTTTGTGTGAATCCATCTGTAATCTTTTGAGATATTGTGTTATATATCGTTTTTGGCCCCATTTCTCAATGGTGATGAATCACTTGAAAAATTCTCGAATCCGGATCCGGATTCAGATCTTCACCGAAATTGAATCAATTCGTCCTTTTCACACACCCAACCTGTCCACCAAGTTTCGTGTGAATCCATCCATAACCGTTTGAGATATCATGCTACATTGTTGTGGGGCCGGGTCTCGGTGGCGAGCACGACCGCTAGGGGGAGCAGTAGAGTCGGCTCCACCGAAACACCCGAAATTTAGGTCGTACCTTTCAGATAAATCCGAAAGGTCATGGGTCCCTTATCGGACCGAAGATCGAATAGGACCACGTGGGGTAGGGTCAATTGCCAATTTCAATATACCTAATTACCCACGTCATCCAAACTACCGGGGAAATTCACCCTCAGCAGGATCTGCGTGATCCGGGCCGTTAAAGAGACGGATCCGAGTCGTAGCCCGAGCGGAGAGTACCAGAACCCTGCCGGCCAATTGCACGATTACAGCAACAATGAGGCCTCCTAATTC
>CM068959.1:83051966-83078017 GCA_035128595.1 Eptatretus atami | reverse complement strand
CTTTCTCCCCACTGATATAGAAACGAATAAAAAATTAAACATATATACATAATATATATATGATATATATTATATATATTATACATATGGCATATACCAGTTCATATTATAGAGACCACTGCATCCAGGGTTGAGACTTTGCCATGAGTGGAAGCACTGGCGGTCCCTCCCGACTGCGCCCGGTTTCTGAGGCCGCCAGCAGAGAAACTCCACACATTGGCAGGTGCTTAAGCAACCCACCAACACGCCGGATTGGCCACGTCCAATCCCGGGCAGGCCGCGTTACACAGGCTTTGTTGTGATACCTTATCTGTGTTGTGGCCAGCCTATATTCGGGGTTCAGTCCCCTCGAGTGCACACTTGGATTACTGCCGAGGCATCCTTAATCCAGTGGGTGTTTGCGCTGGCTTGAGCAAGGCAAATTCTTGGAGCGTAGAACCGTCCCGACTCTAACCTTACCCTCTGTGCACTGTATCAAACACCCAATAAAGGAAAGACAACTGGAGACGATTTTGGAAATTAGCAAACAAACAATGACTCTAATTTCCAAACACAAAATCAAGCAACATTTAAAAGCAAGGTACAGGAAAATCCGATCTACCAACGCTAAGCGGTCTCTATAGCGCTTTGTCTACTGATAACACGCCAAACACCTTGGACCCCAAAAAATACTACTTTTCATGTTTTTAAAGGCAAAAAATGTGCAGGAAAATAGAGACAACGTTAGTCCAAAATAGCGGCTGTGGCAAAAAAAAATGCAACGCTGTTCATCGCTCCTGTGTTGAGACATGTTTGGTGTGAAAATAACTCACGAGCTGTCCATTCTTCTCGCACCTTCCATAAAATGGGCGAAAGTTGAGCCATGAACAAATCAATTCAATTTCAAATCATCAAGCACCGTAATTCTCCTGTACACTCACCTTGACCGCTTCGTCATCAACACCACAACCAAGATAGCGGACGACATGTCCACCGTTTTTTGCGCTCTGGTTTTATGTTTAATATAAAATTATTTTTCACTGCATTCAGTATAGCGCGTGTATCATTTATAACGCGCGGCTAGTCGCTTTGGAAGCCGGCCCACGCGCGCGTGGAGCGTTTTTATCGATTTTTCCACTGTATTTAGACCAAGAAAGCAAGAGAAGACAAATGAAGCCAGAGCAGACATTAAACCATAACACGTATTCTCTTCAATCCTATCAAACAAAAGACTTGGCCGCATCATGTTCACTCAGGGCGTGTGAAGAATAAAACAAGACTTGAAAATTAAAATAAAAGTAACATATGAGAAAAAAGGAAAGCCAGTCTTTCCACTTCTCTTCCTCACCGTGACAGCGTAAGATATTACAAGAGTAATGCAGGAGAAAATGGTATGGGGGTGAGGATTGGGCACTGGTGATGTGAAGTGTTGAGGGACACGCAAGCCATGCCTCCTGAGATTGCCCCAGACCCAGGTGAGGTGAGGCGCTCTCTGGGCTCCTCCAGATTATGCGACTAATGTGCGGACTCACCCTACTCTGCCTCAAGATTCTTCCTCCTCAGGCGGCGCGCCCAATGAGGTGCCACTGTTCACCCTCCTCTTCCTTCGTGGCTGAACATGATCGAGAGGGCAGGATTCATGCTCATGGAAGGAGTATCTTTTTGCACCAGAAGCTCGACACCAAACTTTCTCAGCTGAAATTCCTCTTTCCCCCACCAGTTTTGTCCCTCCCTCAGGAGCCTTCTCAGTGTTTTAGCTTCTGCTCATGCGAGCTTGTTCTCCCCGTTTCTCCTTTCTGCTTCCCTCTTGCCTTCTGCGTGTGGCCCTGCCTTGTCTTCTGCTTTCTGCCTTTTGTCTTCCCTTTCTGCTTTTCTGAGATGTCATGCTCAGGAGCGCTCTTTCATCCCTGCTCGTGTGAGCTTGCTCACCGAGTGCTCCTCTCCTGGCAGCCTCTTCTCCTTTCTTCCCTTTCTGCTTTCTAAGCCATATACTCAGGAGCGCTGTTTCATTCCCTGCTCGCGCGAGACCTATCCCATGTGCATCTCCTGCTTCAGGCCTTTTCTCCTGCTTTCTTCCTTTTGCTTCTTCACATCATATTTCGTTCCACTCCTCCCACAAGCCTTCCCCATCCATTGATCCACAGCTGATGGGGGGTGGGGATATAACATCACTTGTGGAAATGATCACACCATTTTGAAGGAAGACTTTCAATGAAGTCCCCGCTCCACCCTTTCATGCTTGAAGCCGCAATGAGAGCCCCCAGATCCCTGCTTCATGCGGAAAAATGTCCAGTCACGCTGTTTTTTCACTGGACCACGCCAGCGAGAATCGCCAGCACCTCGCAGGCCATGACAAGCACCAAGCGCCACGAACCATGCATGCAGCAGCACCCGATGGGTTATTAAGCAAATGCCGCGGATGTGCCAAGGGGAACCAGAAAGGAACCCTTCCACGACCGAGGGATGCCTGAACGGCTGTGGGATTTAAGGTAAGACCGATGGGTGAAGGAGGGACTGTAGAAAGGATGTTTGGATGGAGGGGAAATTATCTGGTGGACCACTGAAATAGGCTGATGGGGGTAGACGACGAGGGATGGTTTGAAAGTAACAGAGGGATTAACAGAATGATAGTGTGAAGGAGGAAAGGTTGAAGTAACAGAGGGTATGAACAAGAAGGGACGATGTGAAGGAATAAAGATTGAAAGTAACAGAGGGGAAGAGGGGAGACATTACCATGAGACAAATAGTCAAGCCAACGCATGGCCCCCCAAACAGCCCTTTGGCAAGGGACCAAGAATATCATAGCACAAGACTTAATGAAATAAACTGACTCCTCCGATCACCTAAGTGTCCATGTATCCTCTCCCCCTGGGGTAAGTTTTTCAAAACCATTTACAGTTCGATATATATTATATATATATAGTATATATATATATATATATATATATATATATATGTAATACATATATTATATATATATATGTATAGTATAATGTATATGTATATTATAGTATATATATATGTTAATGATTATATTATATGTATATATATGTATATGTATATTATATATATTTTGGTGTATATATATTGTATATTATATGTATTGTATAGATATATATATATGTATATGTATATTATATGTATTTGTGTATATATATATATTGTTACAGCTGTGGAAATCGCAACCACCATTCAGGTCCCGTAGGTGAGGTATTTCTGAAGTACATGTGTAGTTAGCCCCAAACCCGTTGTTTAGAGGAATTAATGTGATTTCATTCGGGCTGCGACACTTTGAGTCAGTCGTTTTTCTGTTCTTTCTTTATTTTCGAACCAACCACATGTCAACCACAACCATGCCATCCCCACCACAGCGCCAGACCCGCGCGCCTCCGCCATCTGCGCGACTGCATCTTCGCCGTCCGCCATTTCTTTTCCCGCGCGAGGAGTGTGACAGAAGCGGGGTGGGGCAGCTGGTGCCCGATTGGTGGACGCGCGTGTGGACGCGGCCAGGGAGGAGGAACGCCCCTCTTCGAGACCTTTCTCGAAGGGGGTGGAGCAAAGAACGGGGCGGAGCAACAGGGGCGGAGCTCCGTGGTATAAAGGACGCCGACGGAGAAGGCTCAAAGAGAGGTGTTCACGAGTGCTGACTTCCCTGTGCCGGTGGGGCCGACGAACTGCGTCTACACGGCGGGCTGCAAAAAGCTGATGTGGGAGCGATTTTACTGGCGATAATAAAGAAGCTGACCTATGATGAAGACCTTCAACGTTGAGAATGAGCTTGCTGATGTTCCTGATCTGCAAAAAAAGCTCTCGGTCTTTTTCCCCCTTGTTCGTGGAGCTGGTGGACGCGGAGCTAGTGAGGATCGTCGAGTCGGCAGTAAGGACGGCGAAGGAGACGGAGCTCGGGAGTGAGGTCGTGGGAGAAGGGCTCGACGGCCGCCACCAAGGAAGTCCTTTTGTTCTTTTCGGGATTTATTTTGTGTGGAACTTGCTGTCGGCGCCGTCTGTGAAGTAGAACTGTTAGTGTTGCCGTGTGTACGCGGTTAGTCGGTGTTAACTCTGCGTCGTCGATTGCTTTGGTTTTTATTTGATATATGTGCATTCTGACTGTTTGGCTGTAAATACATGCTGTATATGTGTGCTATCCGTGTGTGTAGAATAAATGTGCTTTGTGTTGAATTGTTCCCCGCTTTCGCTGCGTCCCTTTCCTTCGTTGACATCTCATCTTGCTCACGTAAAGGGTTCGAGTGGGCGTGATACGCCCGATAATTAATTGGAAACCGTCGAGGCCGACAATAACACCGCTCGGTTATCCCGATAGCACGGAACGGACCGCTTAAGCGGTTTCGTGTCCGAAGTCGACCTGCGCGAGGTGCGATCGCCCGGTTACCATCCGCGTGGGTACTTAGGAGGTCGAGTTTGGCGAACAAACCCTATCCCACGCGGGTGGGCCCATTGGCACGATCGTGGTGAGGCCCGAAAAGGCCCACCCGTGACTGGCTCCCGGCGTTAGTCCCGAGAGGGTCACGACAGAATTGTCCGTGCCGGTGGGGCGAGGCGGCCGCCATTCGAGTCACGTGGCCGTTCGCACGCCGGCAGGCGTGAATTCGCAACAATATTATATATATATATATAATATATGTATATGATATGTATTTGTGGTAATATATATATATCATATGTATATATATGTCACACACAAATACATATAATATACATATACATAGGGCCTGGTGTTGGCGTAGTGGTTAGGGTAGCGGCTTGGGATCCAAAAGGTCCTGAGTTCAAGCCCTGGTGGCCGCCTTGAATTAAATATACAACCAGGAGGTTGACTCACCCTGTCATCCTTCCGAGGTCGGCGAAGTGAGTACCAGTGTACTGGGCCCGCGTGTATGCCCCGGTTAGAATCGTGTACCATATCCCTGTGTGTAAGAGGCGACCAGGGTTGCGTCAGGAAGGGCATCTGGCGTTAAAACCTGTGCAAATAACTTTGCGGATCATAACGAATGATCCACTGTGGCGAGCGCCCTAACGGCAGCAGCCGAAAGAAGAAGATATGTATTTGTGTATATATATATATTTATGTACATTATATGTATTTTGTGTGTATATATTATGATTATATATGTATGTGTATATGTATATATATATTATATGTATATATATATATTATATATATATATATATCAACAAATACATCTCTATTTGTAATACCAAGGCTTGCACACTAAAAACTCAGCTCACCGTCACACGATCCCTATGAAATTCCGTGGACTTAGCGGACATGCTGACAATGTTGGGAAGTCTTGGCCGTTCCATAGTACCACTTGCATTTTGCACAATGCGTATTTTTGTCATTCCCCGTGTACGGTCTGTGGTCTGCTACCAGCTATTGTGTACTGCTATCCTGTGCATGTGCACGGGTATCGCTCGTATAATTATACTGTACATATACATATACAACATATATATATATATATATGTATATATGTATATGTACAGTATATTATATGTATATGTTGATATATACATATATATAAAAATATATACATACATATCCATGCTGTACATATATATGTATATTACAGTATATTATATGTACATGTTGAATATATATATATATACATATATATATACATATATACATATATACTATATTTACTGTACATATACACTATATATGTATATGTAGATGTACAGCATATTATATGTATATGTTGATATATATATATTATATATATATATATATATTATATATATATATATATATATACATATTGTTGCGAATTCGCGCCCGCCGGGCGTGCGAACGGCACGTGATTCGAATCGCGGCACGTCGCCCACCGGACGGGCAATGCTGTCGTGACCCTCTCGGACTAACGCCGGGAGCTAGTCATGGGTGGGCCTTTCGACCTCACCACGATCGTGCCATTCGGCACCCGCGTAGGATAGGGTTGTTCGCCAAACTCGACCTACCTAAGTACCCACGCGGATGGTAAACCGGGCGATTGCACCTCGCCGCAGGTCGACTCCGGACACGAACCGCTTAAGCGGTACGTTCCGTGCTATCGGATAACCGAGCGGTGTTATCGTCGGCCTCGACGGGTAAGATTAATTATCGGGCGTATCAAGCCCACTACGAACCCTTTACGTGAAGCAAGATGGAGATTCAACAAAGGGAAGGACGCAGCGAAACGGGGAAGAAGTTCGCACAAGCACTTTATTCACACAGACACAGACACAAAGAGAGCACACATATACAGCCAAAATGCACATATATCATTGAAACAATTATGCACAAAAAAGCAAATGTAACAAAAGAAACGACAATGCAGATCTACGACCGAATACGCGAACACACGGCAAAACTTATACAGTTTTTACTTCACAGGGACGGCGCCACACACACACATTTACACAGAACCCAAAAGAAATGGAAGTGCGACTTCCCTGTTGGGCCGTCGAGCCCCTCTCCTACGTCCGTCGACGTGGTCCCGCCTGGCCGCGACTCCGTGCCCTGGCATGGTAGGCGAGTCCTCTCCTGCGTGCCTCGCGCCTGCTCGTGTTGACACTCGACGCCACAGACCGAGTGTTCGGCGCTATCCCAGCGCGGATAGGGGGGGGGGGAAACGTGGATGCCCAAAGTCGGGAGAGGGGGAATGGCGGACGCTCCTTCCCGCCAGCGGGGTCTTGCCGACTGCCCCACCAAAGACAAGGCCAGCGGCTCCAGGCACGAGCGAGCCGGAAGACGGGCAGCGAGCCAGAGCAAACCACGAAGTGGAGCATCGACCAAAAACAAGAGCATCGACCAAAAACAAGAAGCATCGACCAAAAAAACAAGAAGCATCACCAAACCGAGCATCACCAAACCAGCAGCATCGACCAAACTGCTTCCCCCCGTCTCCGACTCTTATACCCGGAGCTCCGCCCTCCACTCCGCCCCCGTTTCGGCTCCACCCTCCTTCAAGAGGGTTCTCGAAGAGCAACGTTTTTCTCCACCCGACCGCCTCACGCTGGTCATCCACCAATCGGCGGCGGGCTGCCCTTCCCCTTCCTTCACACCAAGCGCCGGGAAAAAATGGCGGGAAAAACAGGGCGGAAAAACAGCGCGTCCGCGCAGCTCCTTCCTTGGCGCCCTTGTTTGCCGTTCGCGTTGAAATCAAAGATAGGGAAGAAAAACGACTAACTCAAAGTGTCGCAGCCCGAATGGATCACATTAATTCCCTCAAACAACGGGTTTGGCTAACTATACATGTACTTAAAAGATACCTCACCTACGGGACCTGAATGATGGTTTTGCGAATTTCCACAGCCGTTTAAACCAATATATATATATATATATATACACGTCTATAGTAAGTATATATATATATATATATAATATATATATATATATATATAAATATATACATACATAATATACATATATAACATATATACATACATATATACATAATATAATATATATATAATATATACATAATATAAATATTAATATATATATACAATACATTATATATCATACATACTATACATATATAATATATATTGTAATATACATACTAATACATAAATTATAATATATAATACATACATATATACATATATACATATATACATATATATAATATACATAACATACATAACTATATACATATATACATAAATATAATACAATATATTAAATTACATATATATAATATATATATACATACATATATTACATATATACATATATACATATATACTTATATACATATATATAATATATACATACAATATATACATATATTACATATATTATTAAATATTATTATATTACATATATATGTTATATACATATATTATATATTAACATATACATATGTATATATATATATATATATATGTATTAACTTCAGCTATGTTCGTGGATGTGAACCCTCAAACGTAATGAAGGTGGATACTTTTAGCCCGCCCTGGGGAGGACTCCATTCCACATTCTGAAACCTCATATGTGGACACCACCACACACACACACACACACACACACACACACACACACACACACACACACACACACCACACAATACACATGAGACCATGGATATTTTGAGACCTGGAAGGGATCCGTTCCCCTCTGAAACCCGCAAAAGCAAAATAACTTCAGCTTATGGTCCGGGGATTTTGACCCCTTACCGAAATGAAGTGGATACTTTCAGGCCCATCCTGGGTGGACTCCATTCCATCTTCTGAAACGACATATGTACACGCACGCACGCCACACACACACACACACACACACACACACACACACACAACACACACACACACACACACACACAACACACACACACACACACACACTGCCTTTTGTTTGTATAAGATGTTAAATTGATCGTTATTAATATTGTAAGCCCTGTAATTTCGTTATGCTAAAACTTGTATTTAATACGCAGATTTTTTTTAATTTTTATTTTGTACTGAGTAATGACAAAAACCTTTTAGGCGAGATAGAGTAGTGTTAACCTGTCCAATATGTGTTTACAATCCATCCATAACCAGCACAACACAAAGCTATCACTTGGTTAATGTCCGTTACTTGTTTAGTTTGTCATGGCAGCTGCTGCTGGAGTCAAACCCCATTGAGACAAATTGATCCAAGCTGGCAAGCGTTGCTGTCTGATTGAACATCCTGAAAAATCTGCTTTTAATTTGAGTGCAGGCATGGAAAAGTGTCATCGATTTCGTGTGAATGGTTCTCTCTATAAAATACTATAACGAGCCGTGACAACACCAGCCAAGTTCTGGTCATACAACCAACAGTCATAGCTGTGGATGAACCTATAATGGTGCACGATCTTGGTGGCACTGATGTTCGTCAATACATAGACTCCAAGGAACACCTGAGATGACTGCTGGCCTTTAGGAACGAGTTAAAGTGTGTGTGGTGTTGTGTTGCCTTTTATGCATTTTCTGGCCAGTTTTTTTGCACGAATACACTGAAAATAAGTGTGAATGACTGTGATCTAAACAATACACTCATCTCATGGGATTAGCTTTGTGTATGGAGATGACAAACACTTGTCTAGTTTTTATACCTTGCCTTACTTAGTGCTCATCATTTTATTTCCGCTATCATTAACTGTCTAATTGTGCTTTAAATTGTGTATTACACAGTGCAACGTATTCATTGGAAACTCTCACTTGAACTTCACCTGGAAGAGGATTTGCTTCATTATAATGTCTCGCCTCTCAGGTTCTGTGTTCACTTGGTGACAGGCACTTATGCACCGTCCCTTGGTCAAGTTTGAGAGGTGTGACTGTGCATTGTAAATCGACGCAGCTCTAGATGTGCTCAGCAATGTGAACCTGAGACGAAGCCACAATGCTTTGACCTGTTGAAAGACGATCGTTTATTCCACCATTTTGTCAACTATCACTATTTGTTTCTGCTGTTGAAGGCAATCATGAGAATATTATTTATCAACGAAGTTGTTGCAAATACTTTTTATTTAAAGAAAGGCAGCCCATATTTCAGTAAGACAATTTACTTTATAATTTTGTTAATCCATAGCTTAGAATAGAAGCTGAAATAAAATAAAGACAATGGTGCAATGAAAAAGTTAAACTTGCCAAAAAGTGTATTTTATACGCAGATTTGTTTTATTTTTTTAATATAAACTAGTAAACTGAATGGATGAGGACGTAACAGACAAAAGCAGGACGCAAAAGGAGCAGTCGAGACGTATACTAAAGGAGCAGCAGAGAAAGGGGGGAAACACCAACAGCAGAGTTGAAGACCAAGATAGAGAGATACTTGGACAAACAGTGGGTGTGGGGAGGAATGGGATGCAGGAGAGGATGCAATGGGTGGACAAGATGGATATAAAAGGAGACTCGAAGGAAGGAAAGCTGGAAATTGGAAGGAGGGACTTGGGTGGGGTTAACGAGGGTAGAAAAGATGATAATTTTGGATTGGGGATGATCTGTGATGGTTCTGAATAGTGTGCTTGAATATCTCGAGGGAAGAATGAGATTGAAGAGAATGTGGAAAAAAAGAGTAACAAATGAGTGGAGGTGAGCAGTGATCCTGGATTTAAATAGTTTCACCGGAAGAGGGTTGATGATGGACTGTGTGTGCGCTGCAGAAGACTTGAGGGGGGGGGGGTGACAAAGAACAGAAAGAGCAGAGGTGCCAGAACAAAGGAAGTGATAGAAGACAGAAGACCACTGACTTGTCTGTGATGGCGAAGTGGTAAGTCCGCGAGACTTCAGCGTGCGATTGGGGAATTCGCGAAGTAATCTGTTTAGAGAGGTTAATCTTAAAAGATTATTGGATTATGTTATTAGGATGATGTAATTAATGTCTTGCAGGCATAATGGCAATCAGTTGACTTTTATTTCAAACTACAGACTTATTTCCCAATTCATATCGATTTTATAAATGGGTGATGAATGTTTTCATGAGATCTCTGCACCATTCATTAAGTTCTGATGTTAGACTCAACATGGTATCACTTTAAAACTTTATCAAAAACATGCATAGCAGGATAACCTAGAGGTATGCACATTTTCTTCTGACCTGTCTAACCTGGGTTTGAATCTTTCTCTCGCTATAAATTGTCACCCTGTTGTTTCACAGGCACGTTGATAACATCAATGTGCATGATGCCTTCCCTTGGATAGACGTTAAAGAAGGCGTGTCTTCTGCTGGCATTAATTGGTGGGCATTGAAGATCCCACGATGTCTTTCCTGAAGAGTAGGCCAGTTATCCCTGGCACTATGAACAAATTACAAATTCTTGCCACCTATAGTCAAACATATTATTCAGTCAAAGTCAGGCCTAGCCAAAAACATTATCCTAGGAAATCCCACAAGGTGGAAATAATTGGGGCTGTTAAAGGAGTCATAGTTGTAGTAGTAGTTGTAGTAATCACTTACCTGTTTTACAGAGCAGCTGATATATGTGTCATATGTAATGTTGATAACCTTGATTAATGTCCTTAATTATTTGCTTGGTGTTAGCTGTATCATATTTGCAGAGCCTACAGTTGGAGCAGGAAGAATATGCACAGTCACGATGGACCAAATGACCTTCATCTTAATTAAATTAGGATAAAGAAATAAAAAGCGATGAAAAATGAAATTTCACAATAGTACAACATCAATATTATAAGCCTAAAGCCCAAAAATTCGAAATTTACTATTTGAATAAATGTGTCCAATTTAAAATACTTGTTTGAGAGGGGCTCTCTTTCTCTGAAGATTCTCTTTTGTTTCGCTTCTTGTGAGTTTCTTGCCATAACAACAAAATAACAATAACTAGATATCTGCGATAACAAAGCGGCGATCCAATAATGGCCATATTTTTTTCGGACCGCCATATGACCTTGACCATAAACATATAGGGATAGAGGGTAAATTAAGAAAATGTGTCCCCTTCCATAATCTATCCAGAAAACTCAACATCCTGAAAATTGGAGGAAAATTATTCAAGTATTCATCCAAAAAGGGTGTTTTTTGTTAATCATGTCAGAATCCAAAGAAAGTAGGCCAAAGGACACGCATCAAATATCAGGTGCATAACTTCAGTGCAGATCCACTGTTATGATGCAGGAACATCTTGGAAGACCATTCGGTGTTTGAAATTCCACACTGGGAAAATTGAGTGATGACAAAAAACGCTTTTTTTTTCAGACTGCCATTTAACCTTAACCTTTAACCAGGAGAAGTATGATGTAAATTAAGCATAAATGCACCTAACTCAAGGATATCTGGAGACGGCAATTTTCTTCCGATCAGACAAACCAAAGTCGAATTATGGTGAAAAATGTTTTTTAAAAGTCTATAATTGGGTGATGACCTTAAAATGAGGTCAAGGTCAAATTTATTTTATGTCAACTGCACATATTTTTTATTCCCATTCCTGATGTAAAATTTCATTCTGAGAATCCCAGCCGGCTCTGAGATACAGATCGGACATTGGCAGCAAAAATAGGGAAGAGGAAGAAAAATATATGGTGGGATAGTACTCTTTGGGGTCGAAGAAACTGTGACGTACCATTTAAAAATTTGGGGGCACTAATTAGAGAAACAAACCCGACAACATGTATGCGCCTTCCTCTATCATATAGAAGGAGGCTCATATATCTGAAACAATGTATAAGTGATGCGATGGCTGGGTACAGAAAGTTATGTCTTCAAAATGTTTCCTTTACTTAAACTAACGCAGTTTGCAAGGAAATGTAAATTTTGGGTTTTGCCTTCTGAAACGACGTATGCCCTTATGGAGTTGTAGCTGTCACGAGAAGAGTTCATCAATAATAGCCGTTTACTCCGCAGCACTAAACAGCACCACTTATTGCTTCAGGACATATAATTTGAGTGCCGCAAGCTGATAACATGCCAGGCACGACTTGTAAGAGCGCGCAGTTGGTTTACTCAATGGGCTGAGACATTAAATTACTCACAATGATTCTCATTGTGAAAAGGTCAGACAGGCATATGGTGTTTGTTAAACATATTCAGTCATTACAGGATTTTGGAGGTTGTGCATATTTTAACCACTGCTCAATGTCTGGATTTTGCTTTGCAAGTGACAAGGGAAGGAGCGGCACAGCCCAGGAAACACCGTTATGGAGAACGCCTTGAAAGGGATTTCCCGCATTTGAAACAAACTTCAAATATATTTATGTAATTTTGTCATTTTTACGTGCCGCAAACTGCGAGCAAAAAGTAACCCAACGCAGCATCGTACAATTGAAATCATATACCCTCAACCCAAAATATCGGTTCAAAAAACGATTGACGATGAATGGTGGCTGGCGGAGACGAATACAATTTCACGCTCACCTGTCTACCCATAAGCTAATACAGATTGCCTGTGACACAGTTGTTTTTATTTATTTACAGTATTAAAAAATAATGTGGCAATTTATTATGGAGCAGCGCATCTGCACGTGTGACACGAACATTGAAAACAAAGTCAGTGAGAGAAGCATTTCAGAGAAGATTCCGCAGCTACCTGGACCTGCTTATAAAACAATGCAGGTAATAGTGCAAAAGATGAAACATACTGGCTGCATAAACAAAATGAGAATGAATTCTTTCAGGACGGCGTGGTTGGCGTTCGTGTCCGCAGAAACATTGAAGCTGTATGGCAATCCAATGGAGAGAAAGTCTACACAAGATGAACAACATGACTCTCAGCTGAAACAGGAATTATGAAGTCACAATTCAATTGTGACGAATACTGAAGGAAGATTTGGGCTTTTTCCCGGACGAAATTCAGATTTTCCCAGGCGCTTAATGAAAAATGATCACAGAAGACGGGATGGATTTTGTAAACCGTATTTTCTGAAACACTGGAGAAAATGAAGACCTCAGTACAAATGACATCATTTTCTCTGATGATGCCTAATATTTATATTGATGGAATGAGAATGAACAGAATTGCAGATTTTTATGAATTGAAAAAGTTCGGCAAGAACATGAAGAAGGCATCATTCCACTCATCCGAAATTTCACGGCGTCTGGTGTGGATTGAGTTTGCCAACTACTTTAATGGTGCACCTATACTTTTTTTGAAGACCCAAATACGAGTGGCAGTAACCATGACATCAAATCATTGTCTTCACATACTGAAGACTTACCTACCTATGGAACTAGGTGTGAAATAATGATAATCTGTGGTTTGCAACGAAGATAGAGCCACACCCAACGCTCTAAAGACGAATGGTCTCGGTTGCCTGGGGGGAAATTTTCTAATCGCCTCATCAGTCACAGAACTGAATTCTCGTGCTCTCCCCAGATCTCCTGACGTGTCACCGACTGGATAATTCATTCATGGGGACAAGTCAGAGTGTTCAGTTGAAAGCCACAAATTGCTGATTTGATAGATGGCAGTTATTCACATTATCTCAGGAGTTATGCAACATGCCATTCAGAGGTATGCGTAATCAATCAATACATAAAAGAAACTTTTTACAGAAGAGAAGGGAAGTCATATTGAGCGGAACAGAGGAAGTGTTTGGTTATTTTATTTTAAGAATCTCAGGCTCAAATTGGAGCTGCCACTCCACAATATCTACATGTACATGAAACTACAAGATGAGACAAAGACAAGACTATTCGACGAGAGACAAAGCACAGGACTAATTCGACGAGGACAAAACAAAACAGCCACTCGAGCTTGGAGGAAGTGCAGTGCCGTCACTTCCAGGGTACTCTGCGTACCATGACGTTACAACAATGGCGTTGCTTTTAATCACTGCAACTCAGCAAGGCATTTCCTAGGAGGAAGTAACCTCCTCCCAAGGAATTGCGCAAGCCAAATGGGGGACATTGTCGCGTGCTCTTAACGCTTTTGAATGTTGAACGTACAAGTCACAAAAGCAGCACTTACGCATTTTTAAAGTCTTGGGTATACAGTAACTCAGCCAGGGGTTGAACCACTCAACCTCCGCGAATTCGGAGCATATGCTTGAATCGGCAATTAAACCACTGAGCGCTGGTTTTTAGGATTGAAACTTGAGATTGCAGAAATATTTAGCATTGATAAATTATTTATATCTGTCCACTCGTGTCACTCAATGTTATGATTTTTTTTTTGTATTAATTTACAATTTTCTATGACACCACTCTTTAGTTTACCCAAGTACAAAGAGGTCTGTGTCTGAGTAGCAACCGCGTCCAGGATTTTGTAACGCCTCATCAAGAAACTGCTTCGCAGAACTGACAACTGTACAGAGCATGGCCGCATGAATAAATCAAGTGGAAGTCACAAGAATGGAGAAAATTCCCAAAATTTGTATAAATCTTGTAGGAATGACTCGCATAAGTGATTGAGTGATACAAATTAGAGCTCTGAAATGGAAGCTAACATTTGTCGCAAGAAAAATGAGCATAAGCTTATGAATAATTAGTCATGAAGCAGATTATTTACCCTCATTCATTGCAGAGCAGAAGCCATCGGTCCACATACCTGTACTGGCATCACACAACCATAATTACCTCATTTGAATCTTCGGCTGGCAAGCGCTGGCCAACACTGTGTCACACTATGCCTGACTAAAATTTAAAGATACCATTCAATAAACGAGAACTCGTCACAAAGACAGCCTTTGCCAATGTCCTCATCTTGAAGGATCATAGTGTCCCACGATTCAGCGCCACCCCTGCTGGTATAGGTTACATTTCTTTGGATTCAACTTTACAGAACAAATTTAAGGAAGCTGTTGCAACACTATCTCAGATCATCCCGCATCCAAAACCATGATATTTCTCCACCTATCAACTCCCAATCCATCGCCCCCCCACCCCCACCCAGAAGCCCACATCCCTCCAAAATTTCGCAGTTCTTTCCTTCTAGAGTTTTACTTCTGAACATTCCATGTTGTCCACCCCATGCACCGCTCTTACCCCTCTTTCCTCCACACCTCCCTTATTTGTACAGAAGTTCTCCAATATTTTATCCCTTTAACGCACCCTGCTCCTCCACTCTTAACCCTCTCCACATTTCTACTGTTTCTCTCCCTCTTTCTCCTTTCTTTGTTCTGGTTGGCATCCTGATCATCAACTGTTTAGGCTGCTTTCACAAGCCACAAAAAATCAATAATACTAACGAGAATGGCACTCAGTAAGAGCTCATACCACTGTCAGGCTGATTAGTTTACATTTTGTATCCGCGCTGATAGGCCGGAGTCTGGATCCGACCTCGCAGAATCTATTTGGCTTGTTTTTGCACTTCCCAACTCTCCACCAACTTTCTGTCATAATTCGTCTGCAACTTTTGAAATATGTGCTATATATTGTTTTTAACGCCATCAATTCAATGGTGAAGAATACTTAAAAAAAATTGTCCAATCCCAATCCAGATCTTCACCAAATCTAATCAATTTGTCCTTGTCACACAACGCAAACCTGTCCACCAAGTTTCATCCAAATCCAATCATAACTTTTTTGAGCTTATCGCTGCTCACAGATAAGCAGGACAAACAGAAGCGGGTGAAAATATAACCTCCATCCACCTTCGGTGGCGAAGGTAATAATAAATTAACATTATAGTAAATAATAAAAAAGGACCTGGAGGCCTCAGTGGCCAAGCATACTATCAAATGAGTCATCCAGCTGCCCTGCATCTCAGTCAACAACCACAGCTTCATGGAAGTATTTCAATTCAAGTACACTCCTGTAATATATAGTACAGATTGACTCTGCTTCACTTTAAGATCTAATTGAAATCAGGTCAGGTCAGATTAGATCTGTGACTTGCTAACAGTACATGTAAACACTGCTACTAAACATGTTTTATGGTCGGGTTGTCGGCGACAAAAGCCATCTCCCCACTAAGTTTCTTGTGGAGGAGAGTGTATGATAATGGACACCCAAAGCAGGAATTAAAAACAAAACCAGTCAAGGGTGGAGGAGCTTCCTTGTGAGCCAATGGCATCCATAATTAATGCCCAGCTGTGTCTACGGACGTCCTCCTGCAGTGGGTTACTTTTATTAGGAGGGTTGGTGGGCAGAAATTTGCACGTCAGCGGCCAAGCCGTAAAACCCTTCATTCCGCACAAACATACAAAAAGCCCCCACCCCCCCTCCCCAAGAAATCTGAAAACCCCACTTTGTGAGATCTCCTGGGCACCTCCTCAGGCAGCTCACTGGATGACGGTAATTGGGGCAAAGCCTTCAAAGATCACCATCTTTGATGATAGGAGGGAAACCACTGGGTAACATCCGCTGGGTCAGATGCGGGAGAGTGTGTCGGAGTGGTTCTGAGGTGTCGTCGCACCAGACGGCAGTCTCCTTTTAGGTTAACACTGAGGCGTCCTTCGGGTGGAGCCTGGATGCCTATCCTAAGAGAGGATGAAAATCACCTGTCTCTGTCATCATCTGAGCTCAAGCGTTTGACATGCGGTATTGCAGCACTCCTCTAGATCCGGAGACCGGATTGCAGCGAGAATCATGGAAAGGTGGTTACACCTACTATTGTCTGGTTTGCTCTGATGGTTACTCATCCAAAGGAGTTGCTGTAAACCGTGTCAACACCTGACTCCAGATGAATAATTGAATGTAACACCGTCAACGAGGGTAATTATGAGGATAAGGATTCATCATCATGGGTTGTCGTTTCAACTGGTCTCTGTTGGTATGCTCCGACTGAGGCGAGTGATCTCACTGTGAAAGGACACATTCTAAAAAACGCCACGCTTGTGTCTGTGGTTGATCACTGCCGCCAGGTAGATACTCTTCTCGTATTGGGGATTTCAATGCAATCAACATGGAACTGAATGGGAAGATGTTATGAGACATGTGTTGGTCCATGGGTCTGGAAATGTTGAACCAGAAATAGCACTACTTCCTTGACTTTGCAAGAGGGTGCATGGAGCTTCGGGTTGCCGGTTTCATGGTTTTCAGTGCCCACAAGCTCATCGCTGGAACTTGGTATTCGCAACGCTGGCGTGGGTGGGCAAAGGAGATTGCCCATGTCCCTCGTTGATGGTCGCTCTTTGATGAGTCCAGAACTGCAGCATCTACCGAGTGCTCAGTTCTCAATACTGACGCACAGGCCTTGTTGTTGCACCAACTTCTGAAGTTGCAGCTTTAAATCCAGGAGAATGGTAATATCCCAGCCGAAGCTGATGGTTGGGCAAGCTCAAGGATGAGAGTGTTCTAAGGAGTTTGCGAAACAGGCTGAGTGGAGATTTTGGGATTGAGTGCCTTCAAGACAACGGCGCTTGATGTTCTCGGAGATGTCTTGGAACTCACTGCAGGGTGGAAGAAGAATTTTGTCTCTCAAGGGCCACTGGATACCATTTCCCCCAGTCACAGGGCAGGCTGATTGGCAGAACTGGCTGTTCAGGGAGATGAGGCATAAAACTGTGCGTGCGCTAAGGTGGAAAAGGAGGCCATGTGGAGGAATCTGAGAGGGGGTAGAGACAACCTGTGCTCAGTGATTGTCATCCTGTTTACAAGGGGAATTCGAGCATTGCATTCAATCCAAGCCGTTCCCTCGGTGTACTATAACAGTTAGAGGTACAGAGTGTCATGGGCTCTTTGACAGAGGAAGTCTGAAGTGAAGGCCGCTGGGGCCGGTTACTTTGAGCGGTGTACAGGTCTGATCCACCAGCTGTTGAGTATGGATGTCAGGGGTGTTACTATTCCTATTGCTGACGCCTCCAATCTAACTGTGGCCCTTCGTTTGTGGAAACACAGACTGCTGTGAACCGGAATGAAATGGGGTAAGGCTCCTGGGATCGTTGGCATCCATGCTGAACTTCCAAAGGCTGGTGAAAATACTATACTCATGGTCGTTGCCCATGCAGTTCTGTGCTCTGCCTGGAATACAGGCATGATCCCACTGACGAAGATCGGCCTTGTTGTCCCTCTCTGGAAGGAAAGGGTGAATCGGCCAAGACATGCAACAACTAATGAAGGGTGATGCTGCTCTCGTGCCGGGCAAGGTTCTTTGCTCAGATAATTTCTTGATAGGGTTCACCAACCCATCTGCTTTTGCACGCAGCACCCAGAGCGTCAGGCTTTACATCAAAAAGAGGTTCAACGATTGACCAACCATATTCTTTGCCTCTCCGGGTCCTCACCTGCCTGACCTTGCCCTGCTTGCCTCCACTCCACTCCTTGCCCTCCCCTCCCTTTCCCTCCACTCCACTCCCTTGCCCTCCCTTTCCACGCACTGCTCCATACATGCATTTCCCTCCCAGTCCCATCCATTGCTAATATTCTCCTTTACAACATATCTCCGCTTTCTCAATCCACACTACGTATGCTTCATTATGTCTGATATCCTCCCCTCTCCTTCACTACCTCCTTGGCCCTCGGCCCTTCACATCCCCTCCATCGCATGTCCTCCCTTCACCCACTACCCTTCCCTTCAACTCCCACGCTATCGCCTCACCTTCACTCCAACTGCCCCCTCCCCGTCACTCCACTGCCGACCCCTTCACTCCGCCTACACTCCACATGCCCCACCGCTTACACTCCGCTACACTCCACATGGCCCACCACTTCACTCCACTGCCCACCCCTTCACTCCCATATACTCCCACTGCCGCACCGACCTTCACTTCCTCACTCCACTGCCACCCCCTTCACTCACGCTAACTCCACTGCCCACCCCTTCACTCCCTACACTCCACTGCCCACCCCTTCACTCCCTACACTCCACTTGCCCACAACACCCTTCACTCCCCTAGCACTCACTGCCCCCCTTCAATCCCTACACTCCAATGCCCACACACCCTTCACTCCCCTACACTCCACTGCCCACCCTTCACACCCACACCCATCTGCCCACACCTTCACTCCCTGCCTACACTCCACTGCCCCCCTTCACTCCCTAACACTCCACTGCCCACCCCTTCACTCCCATACACTCCTGCCCTTCTCCTTCAACTGAGGGTTCCTCAATCATAAAGTGACGTTGTAGATGGAAGGTTAGAGAGAACCAGAAAAGTTAACCAATTCTTAAACCACTCGCTTTTTCGCTCCGATACACTGCGGGCAATTAAAATATCGTAAGGGGAAATACACAGAACAATAAAGCCAACACATCAATATCAATGCTTCAAGGCAGCTTGTTGGAGTTTTCATCACAAGTGTAAGGAAATGGCCTCTTTCAGAAACATTATCCAAGCAGGAGAAATGTTCACTTCACACACAGATTCAGATAAATCCTGGTGGAAGACAGGATGTGGGCAAAATGGTAGGAGTGTGCATTGCACACCCAGTGGGCAAATGCCTCCACTCGAGGACGGGCTTTCCAAGCTCCTGGGAGTCGGAACGCGCTTTGGTGTTTTAAGAGCAAGAACCGCCAAGAATGTCAAAACACCCAGAGGTGGGAGAGTAATTGTAAGATTTTGAACGTTGCACGAAAATGCAACAAAGGCACGTGACACAAAGGAGACCTTTTTGCTGACAACACCTTCTGCTTATACAGGCTGCCCGTCCATTGAGGGGACGTCACCGAGCTACAAGTGGAAGATATAATCTTGAGACACCAAACAGTGTCGTTTTCAGCGAGCCCCGTAACTCGTGGCAACACGACGGATGGCGATTGCTTTTCCACCTGAAGCCCGCATGCCTCGAAGGTCAGTTGGAGACAGCAAATGTATTAGTTGAGAGTGCGGGCGGTGGAGCACACTGATTCTTGATTGTCCATCAAATAACAAAAGGTACAACAGCAATAGTGTGGCTTGTTCTCGTTCAATCATTGACATTGTTTGTTAATGATTGTGTGCGCTCTACTGCAGAGTGGATAAAGAATTAAAAATGTTTGCCTTTTCGGGCCTGTGGGAAAGCTTCTGAGGTTAATGACAGCCGCGGTGTCACAAAGGGCCAGATGTCCACGTGGCAGTCCACTCGAAGCCTGGCTTCAAATATGTCATCAGCATTGCGACATGTGTCAGCTTTTCCTTTAAAGTGGCGTGTGTGAGACCGGCAGCTTCCGTAAAATGTGTCTCATTTGCTGTCGATTCACGGTATGATTACTGGAGAGGGGAAAAAAATTGTGGATTTTGGGGTTTTTTGGTGTAAAGCCATTGCAGACATGGTGAATGGTTCAGCACACTGGTTTACACCTCTTGTACACTGTAAAAGCTTATTTGCAGACTGCGATGCATCATCTGCCGTGGTGGTTTGCAAACATGCCTGGAGCCCTTAATAAATTGAGCTGCAGCCGGCCAAATCAGGTCAAGCGGAAACCCATTTCTCCTAATCTCGTCAATGGAATTTAATTTACAGCCTCACAGTCCCGTGCGAGCAAATGAGCAGGCTCACCTTGATAATAAACAAAATGGGGTTAGGAAAAGCATATTCTTCTTTTCATTATTAATTTTTATCCTCCTCCTTCATGCCTGGTGTTGGCTTCATGGTTCGGAGTGGCAGGCTTTGGATCCAAAAGGGTCCCCTGAGTTCAAAATCCCTCAGCTATTGAATTAACACTCAGGTGGAGGTTAACTCGCCTGTCATCCTTCGCGAGGTCAGCAAAATGAGTGCCAGCTTGCCTGGTAATACTGTGTCGGATGGCGACCCGTCCAGGATTGGTGCCCAATAGGCCAAGGAGACTGCTTAGGCAGAACCACGCCTGCACAGAGTATGGTCCCAATCTCCTCCTCCTTGTAAACAGCGCACAATTATTCGCAACCGTTCTTGTGGGGTTGACAGGAGGAAGCTTCCTTGGCCCAAGGCTTTCACCGAACCAGATCGCAGGCCCGGCATTTGACTCGGTTCGGGCAGGAATTTGGAATTTGGCCATGGTGGCCGGTGATAGCTCACTTACTATTAGGTGGAAGGAACATCCTGGACTTTAAATGGGGAACCCAACCACGCTCAATGCTAATATATCCCTTGATTGCCGCACAAAATAGAATGATTTGGTTCTTTTTCCTGATTTCCAAATTAAAAAAGTAGGTAAATCTGTGATCGAAAGTCGAAATCTACTCTCGTCTTCTTCTCCAGAATAGCGTGACGTTTACAGCCGGAAGGAGACCACCAGATCCCGTACTGTATAGCGGATAACATCAACGGTACGATATAACTCGAACGGGTGAAATAATTTCCCATTTTCGCATAAATATACAAGTCAACTGCGTTCTTGGGTGCTTGTATACTAATGCACACTGAGATGGTGTCAGCTCCACCAATGGCCGAAAAGATCCTAACTTTGCATAAAAACGAAATTGGACGAGGTTTTTCCGAAGTACCCGCGTGTGGATTGGCCTACAAAATGTTCGCGATTTTGTGCTCGAACATGTTACAGAGCTACTATTATGAAAAGCAAAAGTGATGGCTATATCTTGTGGTTATCCGCCAGCAATGAGAGAGGGTGTCACGCCTAAAGCATTAAGCGAAGAAGAGCCGCCCGCTCAAAACTAACACCATGTCCACCCAGCTACCAGTACATGCAGCATGGACATAGACGATTTGAGTGGTGGAATCAAACACCTGCTGCCATTGCCTGGCAGTTACTACAAGAACACCTGAAACGAATTATTTATTTATCAACACAAAGTTTCTACAAATCAAACGAACCACCATCAATTTATAGTGGAGAGAAACTAGATACAGTATGGATCACTCATCTACTCCTCCGAGATGATTTTACTGAGTAAACACCAAAACTTTCAGGGTCCCCCGCACTTCAGCCCCATCAACAATAATCACCACCATACCAACAACCGCCACACTCACTGGGAGGGACATCGACACCTCACGACATGAACGGTGGGGACGTGCACGGACACAAATGGCATCTGGTACGATCCGTTAACATACAAGCATGGTCAGCCTGCGACGGTGGGACAAAGCATTCCATGGCCCATGTTTGCCCGTGCTGTGGGTGTGATGGTATTTCTGCTTGAAGTAAATAATATAAACCAATTTATCATAATACAAAATCCTCCTTAGAAACCGTCAATTTAAATGGAAAAATCAAAACCCATACGCAAGTGAAAGTGACCCAAGTGACCAGCAGTTTCTCGCTTCACAAACACTTGCGCCTTCTTTCCTCTGTACTCGCTCCGCATAAGGCTCAAAATGATGCAGCTCCACAATCCTCCCCAAAAGATCTTAATTTGGACCTCCCATCTTTAATTTTGGTCTCCGATAGTTTCTTCAAATCCCACTGATTGCAGTTTCAACAATTCAGAGAACCTTTCAGCTGTTGCTCATTACAGTGGAATCGGTATCGAATTGCTGGAGCTCGACAATGCAACATTTCTCTAGGTAAGGCATCGTTCGGATCAATTATGGATTTCCAATATGTGAACTCACTGGCCGAATCGAAAATCCGAACAGACTCGGGCTTTTTTCGACACTTTGTGGATTGCAAAAAAAACTCAAAAAATTTTTTGCCTTCAAGTTAGGACCATGTTAATGATCTTCTAAATGGTTTTCAGGAAAAAAAAAAAGATTCCGTTGAGTTTCCCCTTGTAACATCCACCAGCTAATGTCAGCAGACAGGTAACTCCAGTTTGATGTCCATCTGAGGGGGCGGCCACAACATTAATGAATCACCGTGCAATTTTGAAGCACTGGATAACGGTAAGGTTTTAAAATGATTCATATCCTTTGATTGCAAATAATTTTGACCTCGTAAGTCCTTTCGGAGGCCTTTCGGAGGCAGAACCTCAAAAATTCTTCAAAAGGATTCACCGATTCACAAAATTGTCCTATATTTAGTCAGTTTCTCAACTGCGATTAAAACACACACACGTATCCTGGCAGCAAAATGATGCTGTACCTGAAAAGGCCTACAGATGCCGTGATTTATGTAGGAGAGTGATAAGTGTTATGCTACCACTGATTGATAATTCTCAGTATCACTATTAAATAAAAAGTGATGCCGATCACTTTTGGGTCCTTTTGGTGTGCAACAGGACTGGAAACACTTTCATTTTGATCACGAGAGTCAATGATCTCTGTTAATGTTGCCTGCCGCGGTTTAAGTTTGATTTGAGCCAGAGATTTCTTCTTCAATTTCCAACTTGCTGTTCAATTCCAGAGATATTTATCTTCTACTGAAATAAATAAAGTGAAGGATTTATTTTATTGCCCTCAAATACATTCTGACCTCTCTTTGTCCTTCCACAGTCTGGTGTCCCTGCCTTTACCCCACATCTCTTCAACCCAACCATAACCATAAATGTTGCGCACCCCTTTAATTGTGTATCCCTATGTTTCATCCCATGAACCTTTCTGTGAATCAGCCAACCATCACATGGGGTTCCCAGCTTCAGCACCAGCAAATTTGACTCATCCACAGTGAAACCATTTCCAAATACACGTTCCCCACCCTTAATAATTAATTAGATGACATTAAGTTGCAAGGTCGAGTGGAAAAGTCAAAAGCAAGAATGAACTCCAAAATCAAAGAAACACATGCTGGCCATCCACACATTTCCCTGTGGTTGTCCAATAATGAATATTAACTTTCTTTGTATATTTACTCATCAAAGAGACATCACATTTAGCGTCATTTTTTCTAAACTTTTACTGTAATCTCTGTCGGAACACACCATTCACGGATTCCATCTTCGCAGGACTCCGCATATTCGCAAGGACCACGTACATTCACGGTTTATAAAATGTGGACATGCTTGCAACATTTGCAGCCCTGTGCTTCGTGTACTTCACAGATTTTCTTCAGTTTTTTTGCAGTTTTCTCACGTTTTTTTTATTTTTTTTTTGCAGGCGTATTCCATGTTTTTCACGAGCGTATCACGGGTTTTTCTCGATTTTTGCATGGGATTTTTTGAATTTTCACATCATGAATCACGATCAGCAGCAGGAACCTATCCCCCCCCCCTTTTTCCCATTTGAAACAATGCCCCGCGCATTAAGCAGATCGCTATCGCAGGCCATTTTCCAGGAATGTATCCTCCGTGAATAGCGGGTTGGACAGTTCCATGAAAAATCATTTTTGAACATCACATCAGCAGTAAAGAACCTGATCTACCTTAAGTTAGATTTCTTGCTCCAGCCTTTTACCCAGACACTGAAAAACGTACGACTCACATTATAGTGGCAAGGAAAGATTTTGACAACGAAATTTCGCACCACAAAGAGCAAGAACTTATCCCGTCTTTTTTGTTGAAAATAAAGCTTAAATAATCAGACTCGGTGAAATAATGGATGAAGCGTCCACGCCTGAATCTGGAGGTCGGTGGTTTCAAAAAACCTGGTTGGCGTCATACAAGACGCCCTAAAAACGGTGAATGCTTCATCCTCAGCATTTAAAAAGGAGAAGGGTAGAGACAAACAACCATAAGTTGGCAACCAATAGTGGAAGCTTTGATTAATCTAATGGCCTCTCCGATGTTAAAGTTTTTTGTAAGGGATCCTTCACTATATTATTTTAGGACAGACTGTTTCCGTACAATTTGAGATGACATTGTAATCCCTTTAGCAAGTATGGCTCCATCATACTGTATAAGTGATCAGGATGAGCTGAAGGAACGAGCAAAAAACCAAAGAAGACGTTTTTGTTTATAAATAAAATGCCTACCAACAATTTAAAGAACAATAACGATTAATTTTGTTTCCTTGGAAAAGACTGTGGATCAAGCACCCAATTCTGTTGAGCTTACATTATTTATACAACATAATTGTACCCTCCAACAAACGCACACAGCATTGTGATGAAATACAGAACAACATAGAAGTGTACAATAAGCTCACAGTCAAATGGAACCTTACTAAACATATTCAAGATGGATGTGTACATGGCAATGCAATCACTTCAATTCAGTCGGTCATCGAAAACGCAGGATCTCAGATGAACCCGCCCCCCCTCCTCCCATCCAAAACCATGATGCGCAATCATCATCTCCCCCACCACCCAATCCAATAACAATGATGCGAGATCACAGACACTCGCCGACACACGGACCCTTCAAAACCATAATCTCAGATCACTGCACTCCCCACCCCATCCAAAACGCATGATCTTTTCTACCCCTCTCATAACCCCCACCACCGCAGAAGCCCACCTCTCCAAACTCCTTCAGGTTTTTCCTTCCTGACCTGTTTGCTTCACTGCTTCATCCCTTGTACGCCGTGCATCCTCCCCTACCCTCATTATTCCCCACATCTCTTATTTTGGTGCGCACAAGTCTCCCTCATCTTGTCTTTCAACCCTAATCTTCTTGGTGTTCCCCCCCTCCTCCTGCCTGTTCCTGTTTTGTTTCTGTGTGTCTCTGACCATTATCTGTTCAACGTCCTTCCACGAGCCCACTTTGTACACAATAAAGGAAAAGAAAAGGGCAGCAGAAGAAAAAAAACAAAAACATTAATGCATACAATGCATTATTCCACGCAACTGCAAACATTAATAATGTGGCCTGGAGTTGTAATTTGTTTTATGAAAATAAAAAATGTGGCTTTGATTTGTGATAAACCAGAAGTCTGTGAACGCAATCAAATCGTGTCACATCTTGTGGTGTGCATTTTTCTTTATTTTTTATTTTATTTTTTAAAGAAGCGTAATGGAAGTTCACAGTGTGGTCTGACAACGGTCCTTACGTTCTCAAAAAGTATTCACGTTGGACTTTGACCTGCAAGTGCAAGCAGG
>CM068959.1:83035415-83051326 GCA_035128595.1 Eptatretus atami | reverse complement strand
AGGGAAGAGGAATGCAATAGGTGTGGACAAAGATGGATATAAAAGAGAACTCGAAGGAAGGAAGCTGGAAATTGGAAAGAGGGACTTGGGTGGGTTAACGAGGTAGGAAAAGATGATAATTTGGATTGGGGATGATCTGTGATGGTTCTGAATAGGTGTGCTTGATATCTCGGAGGGGGAAGAATGAGATTGAAGAGAATGTGGAAAAAAGAGTAACAAATGAGTGGAGGTGAGCAGTGATCCTGGATTTAATAGTTTCACCGGAAGAGGGTTGAATGATGACTGGGATGTGGCGCTGCAGAAACTTGCAGGTGGGGGGGGGGGTGGACAAAGAACCAGAAAGAGCAAGGGTGCAGAACAAAGGAAAGGATAGAAGACAGAGCAGACACTGACTTGTCTGTGATGGCGAAGTGGTATAGCCCCTAGACTCAGCTTTCATTGTGGGAAGATTCCAATAATCTTTAAGATAATCTTTAAAAGATTATTGGATTATGTTATTAGGATGATTGTACATTAATGTCTGCAGGCATAATGGCAAATTCAGTTGACTTTTATTTTTCAAAAACTACAGACTTATTTTCCCAATTCATATCGATTTTATAAATGGGTGATGAATGTTTTCATGAGATCTCTGCACCATCATTAAGTTCTGATGTTAGACTCAACATGGTATCACTTTAAAACTTTATCAAAAACATGCATAGCAGGATAAACCTAGAGGTATGCGCCCACATTTTTCTTCTGACCTAGTCTAACCTGGGTTAATCTTTCTCTCGCTATAAATTGTCACCCTGTTGTTTCACAGGCACGTTGATAACATCAAATTGTGCATTTGATGCCTTCCCTTGGATAGACGTTTAAAGAAGGCGTGTCTTCTGCTGCGCATTAATGGGTGGCGCTTGAAGTCCACGATGTCTTTCCTGAAGAGTAGGCAGTTATCCCTTTGGCACTCATGAACAAATTACAAATTCTGCCACCTATAGTTCAAACATATTATTCAGTCAAAGTCAGGCCTAGCCAAAAAAACATTATCCTAGGGAAATCCCACAGGTGGAAATAATTGGAGGGCTAGTTAAAGGAGTCATAGTTGTAGTAGTATTGTTAGTAATCACTATACCCTGTTTACAGAGCAGCTGATATATGTTCATATGTAATGTTGCATAACCTTGATTAATGTCCTTAATTATTTGTTGGTGTTAGCTGTATCATTATTTGCCAGAAGCTTACAGTTGGAGCAGGAAGAATTGCCCACAGTCACGATGGACCCAATATGACCTTCATCTTAATTAAATTAGGATTAAAGAAATAAAAAGCGATAAAAATTGAAATTTCACAATAGCTACAACATCCAATATTTATTAAGCCTAAAGCCCAAAAATTCGAAATTTAACTATTTGAATAATGTGTCCAATTTAAAATTACTGTTTGAGAGGCTCTCTGTTCTCTTGAAGATTTCTTCTTTTGTTTCGCTTTCTTGTGAGTTTCTTCCTATAACACAAATAACAATAACTAGATAATCTGCGATAACCAAGCGGCGATCCAATAGGGGCCATATTTTTTTCGGACCGCCATATGACTTGACCATAAACATATAGGGATAGAGGGTAAATTAAGAAAATAGTGTACCCCTTCCATAATCTATCCAGAAAAACTCAACCATCCTGAAAATGGAGGAAAATAATTCAAGTAACTTCATCAAAAAGGGTGTTTTTGCTAATCATGTCAGAATCCAAAGAAAAGTAGGCCAAAAAGGACACGCATTCAAATATCAGGTGCATAACTTCAGTGCAGATTCCACTGTTATGATGCAGGAAACATCTTGGAAGACCATTCGGGTGTGTTTGAAATCCACACTGGCGAAAATTGAGTGATGACAAAAAAAACGCTTTTTTTTCAGGACTGCCATTTAACCTTAACCTTTAACCAGGAGAAGTATTGTAATTAAGCATAAATGCACCTAACTCCAAGGAGATCTGGAGACGGCAATTTTCTTCCGATCAGACAAAACCAAAGTCGAATTATGGTTTGAAAAATGTTTTTTAAAAAGTCTATAAATTGGGTGATGACCTTTAAAATGAGGTCAAAAGGTCAAATTTATTTTTATGTCAACTGCACATATTTTTTATTCCATTCCATGATGTAAAATTTCATTCTGAGATCCCGACCCGGCTCTGAGATACAGATCGGACATTGGCAGCAAAAATAGGGAAGAGGAAGAAAAATATATGGTGGGATAGTTATCTTTGCCGGGTCGAAGAAACTTGTGACGTTACCATTTAAAAATTTGGGGGCACTAATTAGAGAAACAAACCGGACTAACATGTCATCCCTTCCTCTATCATATAAGAAGGAGGCTCATATATCTGAAACAAATGTATAAGTGACTGCGATGGCTGCGGTACAGGAAAGTGATGTCTTCAAAATGTTTCCTTTACTGTAAACTAACGCAGTTTGCAAGGAAATTAAATTTTTGGGTTTTGCCTCTGAAAACGACGGTATGCCCTTATGGTGTAGCTGTCCTGCTTGCACTTGCAGGTCAAAGTCCAAACGTGAATACTTTTTGAAACTAAGACCGTTGTCAGACCACACTGCGAACTTCCATTACGCTTCCTTAAAAAATAAAATAAAAAATAAAGGAAAAATGCACACCACAAGATCGTGAACACATTTGATTGCGTTCAAAACAGACTTCTCGGTTTATCACAAATCAAAGCCACATTTTTTTATTTTCATAAAACAAATTACAACTCCAGCCACTTAATTAATGTTTGCAGTTGCGTGGAATAATGCATTGTATGCATAATTTTGGGGTTTTTTTTCTTCTGCCTGCCCTTTTCTTTTCCTTTATTGTGTACAAAGTTGGGCTCGCTGGAAGGACTTGAACAATAAGGATCAGAACACACAGAAACAAAAAAGGGAACAGGCAGAGAGGGGTGGGAACACCAAAATTAGGGTTGAAGACAAAGAGAGGGAGACTTGTGGCACCAAAATAAGAGATGTGTGGGAATACATGAGGGTAGGGGAGGAATGCACGGCGTACAAGATAGAGCATGAAGCAAACATTCAGGAAGGAAAAACCTGAAATTTGGAGGAGGTGGGCTTCTGCGGTGGTGGGGGTTATGAGAGGGGTAGAAAAGATCATGCGTTTTGGATGGGGTGGGGAGTGCAGTGATCTGAGATTATGGTTTTGAAGGGTCCGTGTGTCGGCGAGTGTCTGTGATCTCGCATCATTGTTATTGGATTGGGTGGTGGGGGAGATGATGATTGCGCATCATGGTTTTGGATGGGAGGAGGGGGGGCGGGTTCATCTGAGATCCTGCGTTTTCGATGACCGACTGAATTGAAGTGATTGCATTGCCATGTACACATCCATCTTGAATATGTTTAGTAAGGTTCCATTTGACTGTGAGCTTATTGTACACTTCTATGTTGTTCTGTATTTCATCACAATGCTGTGTGCGTTTGTTGGAGGGTACAATTATGTTGTATAAATAATGTAAGCTCAACAGAATTGGGTGCTTGATCCACAGTCTTTTCCAAGGAAACAAAATTAATCGTTATTGTTCTTTAAATTGTTGGTAGGCATTTTATTTATAAACAAAAACGTCTTCTTTGGTTTTTTGCTCGTTCCTTCAGCTCATCCTGATCACTTATACAGTATGATGGAGCCATACTTGCTAAAGGGATTACAATGTCATCTCAAATTGTACGGAAACAGTCTGTCCTAAAATAATATAGTGAAGGATCCCTTACAAAAAACTTTAACATCGGAGAGGCCATTAGATTAATCAAAGCTTCCACTATTGGTTGCCAACTTATGGTTGTTTGTCTCTACCCTTCTCCTTTTTAAATGCTGAGGATGAAGCATTCACCGTTTTTAGGGCGTCTTGTATGACGCCAACCAGGTTTTTTGAAACCACCGACCTCCAGATTCAGGCGTGGACGCTTCATCCATTATTTCACCGAGTCTGATTATTTAAGCTTTATTTTCAACAAAAAAGACGGGATAAGTTCTTGCTCTTTGTGGTGCGAAATTTCGTTGTCAAAATCTTTCCTTGCCACTATAATGTGAGTCGTACGTTTTTCAGTGTCTGGGTAAAAGGCTGGAGCAAGAAATCTAACTTAAGGTAGATCAGGTTCTTTACTGCTGATGTGATGTTCAAAAATGATTTTTCATGGAACTGTCCAACCCGCTATTCACGGAGGATACATTCCTGGAAAATGGCCTGCGATAGCGATCTGCTTAATGCGCGGGGCATTGTTTCAAATGGGAAAAAGGGGGGGGGGATAGGTTCCTGCTGCTGATCGTGATTCATGATGTGAAAATTCAAAAAATCCCATGCAAAAATCGAGAAAAACCCGTGATACGCTCGTGAAAAACATGGAATACGCCTGCAAAAAAAAAATAAAAAAAACGTGAGAAAACTGCAAAAAAACTGAAGAAAATCTGTGAAGTACACGAAGCACAGGGCTGCAAATGTTGCAAGCATGTCCACATTTTATAAACCGTGAATGTACGTGGTCCTTGCGAATATGCGGAGTCCTGCGAAGATGGAATCCGTGAATGGTGTGTTCCGACAGAGATTACAGTAAAAGTTTAGAAAAAATGACGCTAAATGTGATGTGTATTCTCTTTGATTTGATAAATATACAAAGAAAGTTAATATTCCATTATTGGACAACACAGGAATGTGTTGGATGGCCAGCAGGTGTTCTTTGATTTTGGAGTTCATTCTTGCTTTTTGACTTTTCCACTCGACCTGCACTTAATGTCATCTAATAATTATTAAGGGTGGGGAACGTGTATTTGGAAATGATTTCACTGTGGATGGTTCAAATTTGCTGTTGCTGAAGCTGAACCCATCTGATTGGTTGGCTGATTCACAGAAGGTCATGGGATGAAACATAGGGATACACAATTAAAGGGTTGGGCAACATTTATGGTTATGGTTGGGGTTGAAGAGATGTGGGTAAAGCAGGGACACCAGACTGGTGGAAGGACAAAGAGAGTCAGAATGTATTTGAGGGCAAAAATAAATCCTTCCCTTTATTTATTTCAGGTAGAAGATAAATATCTGGAGATGAACAGCAAGTTGGAAATTGAAGAAGAAATCTCTGGCTCAAATCAAACTAAACCGCGGCAGGCAAATTAAACAGAGATCATGACTCTCGTGATCAAAATGAAAGTGTTCCAGTCTGTTGCACACCAAAAGGACCCAAAAAGTGATCGCATCCACTTTTTATTTAATAGTGATACTGAGAATTATCAATCAGTGGTAGCAAAGCACTATCACTCTCCTACATAAATCTACGGCATCTGTAGGCTTTTCAGGTAGCATCATTTGCTGCCAGGATACGTGTGGTGTTTTATCGCAGTGAGAACTGACTAAATATAGGACAATTTGGAATCGGTGAATCCTTTTGAAGAAATTTTGAGGTCTGCCTCCGAAAGGCTCCGAAAGACTTACGAGGTCAAAATTATTTGCAATCAAAGGATATGAATCATTTTAGAAACCTTACGCGTTATCCCAGTGTTTCAAAGGCACGGTGATTCATTAATGTGTGTGCCGCCCCTCAGATGGACATCAAACTGGGTACCCTGTCTGCTGACATTAGCTGGTGGATGTTAAAGGGGAACTCAAACGGAATCTTTTTTTTTTCCTGAAAACCATTGAGAATCATTAATCATGGTCTAACTTGAAGGCAAAAAATTTTTTGAGTTTTTTTTGCCAATCACAAAGTGTCGAAAAAAGCCCGAGTCTGTCGATTTTCGATTTCGCCAGTGACGTCACATATGGAATCCATATTGATCCGAACGATGGCTTACCTAGAGAAATGTTGCATGTCGAGCTCAGATTCCGATACCGATTCCACTGTAATGAGCAACACTGAAGGTTCTCTGAATGTTGAAACTGATCAGTGGGATTTTGAAGAAACTATCGGAGACCAAATTAAAGATGGGAGGTCCAAATTAAAGATCCTTTTGGGAGGATTGTGGAGCTGCATCATTTTGAGCCTTATGCGAGCGAGTCAGAGGAAGAAGGCGCAAGTGTTTGTGAAGGAGAAACTGCTGGTCACTTGGTCACTTCAGCTTGGTATGGTTTGATTTTTCCATTAAATTGACGGTTTCTAAGGGAGGGATTTTGTATTAATTGATAAATTGGTTTATATATTACTCAAGCAGAAATACCCATCATCACCCCACAGCACGGGCAAAATGGGCGATGAATGCTTTGTCCCACCGTCGCAGGCTGACCAGGTGTCTTGTATGTAACGGGATCGTACCAGATGCCATTTGTGTCCGTGCCACGTCCCACCGTCATGTCCGTGAGGTGTCGATGTCCCTCCCCAGTGAGTGGGGGTTGTTGGATGGTGGTGATTATTGTGAGGGGCTGAAGTGGGGGGACCCTGAAAGTTTTGGTGTACTCAGTAAAATCATCTCGGAGGAGTAGATGATGATCCATACTGTATCTAGTTTCTCTCCACTATAAATTGATGGTGGTTCGTTTGATTTGTAGAACTTTGTGTTGATAATAAATAATTCGTTTCAGGTGTTCTTGTAGTAACTGCCAGGCAATGGCAGCAGGTGTTTGATTCACCACTCAAATCGTCTATGTCCATGTGCATGTACTGGTAGCTGGGTGGACATGGTGTTAGTTTTGAGCGGCGGCTGCTTCTTCCGCTTAATTGTGAGGGTGACACCCTCTCTCAATTGTGGCGGATAACCACAAGATATAGCCATCACTTTTGTTTCATAATAGTGCTCTGTAACATGTTCCGAGCACAAAAGCGAACATTTTGTAGGCCCGATCCACACGCGGGTACTTCGGAAAAACCTCGTCCAATTTCTGGCAAAGTTAGGATCTTTCGGCCATTGGTGGAGCATGACACCATCTCAGTGTGCATTAGTATACAAGCACCAAGAACGCATTGACTTGGTATATTTATGGAAAATGGGAAATTATTCACCGTTCGAGTTATATCGTACCGTGATGTTATCCGTATACAGTACGGATCTGGTGGTCTCCTTCCGGCTGTAACGTCACGGCTGATCTGGAGAAGAAGACGAAGAAGTAGATTTCGACTTTCGATCACAGATTTACCTACTTTTTAATTTGGAAATCAGAAAAAGACAAATCATTTCTATTTTGTGCGGCATCAAGGGATATATTAGCATTGAGGTGGTTTGGGTTCCCCCATTTAAAGGTCCCAGGATGTCCTTCACCTAATAGTAAGTGAGCTATCACCGGCACCATGGCCAAATTCCAAATTCCTGCCCGAACCTGAGTCAAATGCCGGGCCTGGCGAGCTGGTTCGTGAAAGCCTTGGGCCAAGAAGCTTCCTCCCGGTCAACCCCACAAGAACGTGGGAATAATTGTGGCTGTTAAAGGAGGAGGAGATTGGGACCATACTCTGTGCAGAGTGTTGGTTCTGCCTAAGCAGTCTCCTTGGCTATTGGGCACAATCCTGGACAGGTTGCCACTCCGACACAGTGTACCAGCAAGCTGGCACTCATTTTGCTGACCTCGGAAGGATGACAGGCTGAGTTAACCTCACCTGGTGTTAATTCAATAGCTGAGCAGGATTTGAACTCAGGACCCTTGGATCCAAAGCCCACTACCCGAACCATGAAGCCAACACCAGGCATGAAGGAGGAGGATAAAAATAATAATGAAAAGAAGAATATGCTTTTCTACCCCATTTGTTTATTATCAAGGTGGAGCTGCTCATTTGCTCGCAGGGGACTGTGAGGCTGTAAATTAAATTCCATTTGAGAGATTAGGAGAATGGGTTTCCGCTTGACCTGATTTGGCCGGCTGAGCTCAATTTATTAAGGGCTCCAGGATGTTGCAAACCACCACGCAGAGATGCATCGCAGTCTGCAACATAAGCTTGTACAGTGTACAGAGTGTAACCAAGTGTGCTAGAACCATTCACCATGTCTGCAATGGCTTTACACCAAAAAAACCCCCAAAATCACAATTTTTTTCCCCTCTCCCAGTAATCATACCTGCAATCGACAGCAAATGAGACACATTTTACGAGCTGCCGGTCTCACACACGCCACTTTAAAGGAAAGCTGACACATGTCGCCAATGCTGATGACATTATTGAAGCCAGGCTTCGAGTGGACTGCCACGTGGACATCTGGACTTTGTGACACCGCGGCTGTCATTAACCCTCAGAAGCTTCCCACAGGCCGAAAAGGCAACATTTTAATTCATTTTATCCACTCTGCAGAGAGCGCACACAATCATTACAACAATGTCAGAATGATTGAGAGAACAAGCACATATGCTGTTGTACCTTTTTGTATTTGATGGACATCAGAATCGGTGCTCACCGCCGCACTCTCAACTAATACATTGCTGTCCTCCAACTGACCTCGAGGTCATGGGTCAGGTGGAAAAGCATCGCCATCCGTCGTGTGCCACGAGTTACGGGAAAACGACACTGTTGGTGTCTCAAGATTAATATCTCCACTTGTAGCTCGGTGACGTCCCCTCAATGAGACGGGCAGCTGTATAAGCAGAAGGTGTTGTCGCAGGTCTCCTTGTGGTGTCACGTGCCTTTTGTTGCATTTTCTGCAACGTCAAATCTTACAATTACTCTCCCACCTCTGGGTGTTTTGGACACACGAGAAGAGTTCATCAATAATGCCGTTTACTTCCGCAGCACTAAACAGCACCACTTATTGCTTCAGGACATATAATTTGAGTGGCGCAAGCTGATACATTGCCAGCACACTTGTAAGAGCGCCAGTTGGTTTACTCAATGGGCTGAGACATTAATTACTCACAATGATTCTCATTGTGAAAAGGTCAGAAGGCATATGGTGTTTGTTAAACATATTCAGTCTTACAAGGATTTTGGAGTTGTGCATTTTTAACCACTGCTCAATGTCTGGATTTTCTTTGCAAGTGACAAGGGAAGGAGCGGCACAGCCAGGAAACACGTTATGGAGAACGCCTTGAAAGGGATTTCCCCATTTTGAACAAACTTCAAATATATTTATTAATTTTGTCATTTTTACGTGCCGCAAACTGCGACAAAAAGTACCCAACCAGCATCGTACATTGAAATCAAACCCTCAACCCAAAAATATCGGTTCAAAAACGATGACGATGATGGTGGCGGCGGAGACGAATACATTTCACCCCCTGTCTACCCATAACTATACAAGATTGCCTGTGACACAGTTGTTTTTATTTATTTACAGGTATTAAAAAATAATGTGGCAATTTATTATGGAGCAGCGCAATCTGCACGTGTGACACGACATTGAAACAAAGTCAGTGAGAGAGAGCATTTCAGAGAGATTCCCAGCACCTGGACCTGCTTATAAAACAATGCAGGTAATAGTGCAAAAGATGAAACATACTGGCTCATAACAAAATGAGAATGAATTCTTTTCAGGACGGCGGTGTTGGCGTTCGTGTCCCAGAAACATTGAAGCTGTATGGCAATCCAATGGAGAGAAGTCTACACAAATGAACAACATGACTCTCAGCTGAAACAGGAATTAGAAGTCACAATTCAATTGTGACGAATACTGAAGGAAGATATTGGGCTTTTTCCGGACGAAATTCAGATTTTCCAGGCGCTTAATGAAAATGATCACAGAAGACGGGATGGATTTTGTAACCGTCTTTTCTGAAACACTGGAGAAATGAAGACCTCAGTACAAATGACATCATTTTCTCTGATGAGTGCCATATTTATATTGATGGAATGATGAATGAACAGAATTGCAGATTTTTATGAATTGAAAAAGTCGGCAAGAACATGAAGAAGCATCATTCACTCTCCGAAATTCACGGCGTCTGGTGTGGATTGAGTTTGCCACTACTTCTAAGGTCACTATATTTTTTTGAAGACCCAAATACTGAGTGGCAGTAACCATGACATCAAATCATTGTCTTCACATACTGAAGACTTACCTACCTATGGAACAGGTGTGAAATAATGATAATCTGTGGTTTCAACAAGATAGAGCCACATCCCACACCTCTAAAGAAATGGTCTCGGTTGCCTGGGGGGAAATTTTTCTAATCGCCTCATCAGTCACAGAACTGAATTCTCGTGCTCCCCCAGATCTCCTGACGTGTCACCGACTGGATAATTCATTCATGGGGACAAGTCAGAGTGTTTTCAGTTGAAAGCCACAATTGCTGATTTGATAGATGCAGTTATTCACATTATCTCAGGAGTTATGCAACATGCCATTCAGAAGGTGATGCGTAATCAATCAATACATAAAAGAAACTTTTACAGAAGAGAAGGGAAGTCATATTGACGGAACAGAGGGAAGTGTTTGGTTATTTTATTTTAAGATCTCAGGCTCAAATTGGAGCTGCCACTCACAATATCTCACATGTACATGGAAATACAAGATGAGACAAAGACAAGACTATTCGACGAGAACAAAGCACAGGACTATTCGACGAGACAAACACAGCCACTGAGCTTGGAGGAAGTGCCAGTGCCGTCACTTCCCAGGGTACTCTGCGTACCAGTGACGTTACAACAATGGCGTTGCTTTTTCACTGCACTCAGCAAGGCATTTCCTAAGGAGGAAGTACCTCCTCCCAATGGATGCCAACCAATGGGGGAATTGTCCGTGCTCTTAACCTTTTGAATGTTGAACGTCAAGTCACAAAACAGCACTTACCATTTTTAAAGTCTTGGGTATACAGTAACTCAGCCAGGGTTGAACCACCAACCTCCCAGAATTCGAGCATATGCTTGAACCATTAAACCACTGAGCCTGGTTTTAGGATTGAAACTTGAGGATTGCAGAAATATTTTACATTGAAAATTATTTAATATCTGTCACTCGTGTCACTCAATGTTATGATTTTTTTTGTATTATTTACATTTTCTATGACCCACTCTTTAGTTTACCCAAGTACAAGAGGTCTGTGTCTGAGTAGCAACCCGTCCAGGATTTGTAACCCTCATCAAGAAACTGCTTCGGCAGAACTGACACTGTACAGAGCATGGCGCATGAATAAATCAAGTGGAAGTCACAAGATGGAGAAAATTCCCAAATTGTATAAATCTTGTAGGAATGACTCGCATAAGTGATTGAGTGATACAAATTAGAGCTCTGAAAATGGAAGCAACATTTGTCGCAAGAAAAATGACAAAGCTTTATGAAATAATTAGTCATGAACAGATTATTTACCCTCATTCATTGCAGAGCAGAAGCCATTCGGTCCATCATACCTGTACTGGCATCACACAACATAATTACCTCATTTGAATCTTCGGCTGGCAACGCTGGCCAACACTGTGTCACACTATGCCTGACTAAAATTTAAAGATACCATTCAATAAACGAGAACTCGTCACAAAGACAGCCTTTCCAATGTCCTCATCTGAAGGATCATGTGTCCCACGATTCAGCGCCACCTGCTGGTATAGGTTACATTTCTTTGGATTCAACTTTACAGAACAAATTAAGGAAGCTGTTCAACACTATCTCAGATCATCCCCATCCAAAACCATGATATTTCTACCACCTTCAACTCCCAATCCCAATCCCCCTCCACCCCCACCCAAAGCCCACTCCCTCCAAATTTCCAGTTCTTTCCTTCTGAGAGTTTCTTCTACATCCATGTTGTCCACCCATGCACCCTCCCTTACCCCTCTTTCTCCACACCTCCCTTATTTGTACAAGTCTCCAATATTTTATCCTTTAACCACCTCTCCTCCCTCTTAACCCTCCCACATTTCTACTGTTTCTCCCCTCTTTCTCTGTTCTTTGTTCTGTTGGCATCCTGATCCATTCACTGTTTAGCTCTTTCCACAAGCCACAAAAAATCAATAATACTAAACGAGAATGGCACTCAGTAGAGCTCATACCACTGTCAGGCTGATTAGTTTACATTTTGTATCCCGCTGATAGGCCGGATCTGGATCCCGACCTCCAGAATCTATTTGGCTTGTTTTTGCACTCTCCCCAACTCATCCACCAACTTTTGTCATAATTCGTCTGCAACTTTTTGAAATATTGTGCTATATATTGTTTTTAAACCCATCAATCAATGGTGAAGAATCACTATAAAAAAAATTGTCCAATCCCAATCCAGATCTTCACCAAATCTAATCAATTTGTCCTTGTCACACAACCAAACCTGTCCACCAAGTTTCATCCAAATCCATCCATAACTTTTTTGAGCTTATCCTGCTCACAGATAAGCAGACAAACAGACGGGTGAAAATATAACCTCCATCCACCTTCGGTGGCGAAGGTAATAATAATAACAATTATAGTAATAATAAAAAAGGCACCTGGAGGCTCAGTGGCCAGCATACTATCAAATGAGTCATCCAGCTGCCCTCACTCAGTCAACAACACAGCCTTCCATGGAAGTATTCAATTCAAGTACACTCCTGTAATATATAGTACAGAGTTGACTCTGCTTCACTTTTAAGATCTATTGAAATCAGGTCAGGTCAGATTAGATCTGTGACTTGCTACAGGTACAATGTAAACCTGCACTACTGTTTTATGGTCGGGTTGTCGGCGACAAAAGCATCTCCCCCACTAAGTTTCTTGTGGAGGAGAGTGTATGATATGGACACCCAGCAGGATTAAAAACAAAACCAGTCAAAGGGTGGAGGAGCTCCTTGTGAGCCAATGGCCATCCATAATTAATGCCCAGCTGTGTCTACGGACGTCCTCCTGCAGTTGGGTTACTTTTTATTAGGAGGTTGGTGGCAGAATTTGCACTCCGGCCACCGTAAAACCCTTCATTCCGCAAAACATACAAAAAGCCCCCACCCCCCCCAGAAATCTGAAAACCCACTTTGTGAGTATCTCCTGGGCAGCCCTCCTCAGGCAGCTCACTGGATGACGGTATTGGGGCAAAGCCTTCAAGATCACCAATCTTTGATGATAGGAGGGAAACCACTGGGTAACATCCCTGGGTCAGATTGCGGGAGAGTGTGTCGGAGTGGTTCTGAGGTGTCGTCCACCAGACGGCAGTCTCCTTAGGTTAACCTGAGGCGGTCCCTTCGGGTGGGAGCCTGGATGCCTATCTCTAAGAGAGGATGATCACCTGTCTCTGTCATCATCTGAGCTCAAGCGTTTGGACATCGGTATTGCAGCACTCTCTGAGATCCGGAGACCGGATTGCAGCGAGATCATGGAAGGTGGTTACACCTACTATTGGTCTGGTTGCTCTGATGGTTACCATGCCAAAGGAGTTGCTGTAACCGTGTCCAACAACCTGACTCCAATGATAATTGATGTAACACCGGTCAACGAGGGTATTATGAGGATAAGGATTCATCATCCATGGGTTGTCGTTTCCTGGTCTCTGTGTATGCTCCGACTGAGGCGAGTGATCTCACTGTGAAGGACACATTCTACGCCACGCTTGTGTCTGTGGTTGATCACTGCCCCAGGTAGATACTCTTCTCGTATTGGGGATTTCAATGCATCAACTGGAACTGATGGAGATGTTATGAGACATGTGTTGGTCCATGGGTCTGGAAATGTGAACCAGAATAGCACTAACTTCCTTGACTTTGCAAGAGGTCATGGACTTCGGGTGCCGGTTCATGGTTTCAGTGCCCACAAGCTCATCGCTGGACTTGGTATTCCAACGCTGGCGTGTGGCAAAGGAGATTGCCCATGTCCCTCGTTGATGGTCGCTCTTGATGATCCAGAACTGCAGCATCTACCGGAGTGCTCAGTTCTCAATACTGACCACAGGCTTGTTGTTGCAAACTCTGAAGTTGCAGCTTAAATCAGGAGAATGGTATCATCCCAGCCGAAGCTGGATGTTGGCAAGCTCAAGGATGAGAGTGTTTCTAAGGAGTTTGCGAACAGGCTGAGTGGAGATTTGGGATTGAGTGCCTTCAAGACACACGGCGCTTGATGTTGCCGGAGATGTCTTGGAACTCACTGCAGGGTGAAGAAGAATTTTGTCTCTCAAGGGCCACTGGATACCATTTCCCCAGTCACAGGGCCAGGCTGATTGGCAGAACTGAGCTGTTCAGGGAGATGAGGCATAAAACTGTGCGTGCGCTAAGGTGGAAAAGGAGGCCTATGTGGAGGAATCTGAGAGGGGTAGAGCACAACCTGTGCTCAGTGATTGTCATCCTGTTTACAGGGGAATTCGAGCATTGCATTCATCCAAGCCCGTCCCTCGGTGTACTACAGTTAGAGCAGAGTGTCATGGGCTCTTGACAGAGGAGTCTGAAGTGAAGGCCCGCTGGGCCGGTTACTTTGAGCGGTTGTACCAGGCTGATCCACCAGCTGTTGAGTTGGATGTCAGGGGTGTTACTATTCCTATTGCTGACCCTCCAATCTACTGTGGCCCCTTCGTTTGTGGAAACACAGACTGCTGTGAACCGGATGAAATGGGGTAAGGCTCCTGGGATCTGTTGGCATCCATGCTGAACTTCTCAAGGCTGGTGAAAATACTATACTCATGTCGTTGCATGCAGTTCTGTGCTCTGCCTGGAATACAGGCATGATCCCAACTGACGAAGATCGGCCTTGTTGTCCCTCTCTGGAAGGAAAGGGTGATCGCCAAGACTGCAACAACTACTGAAGGGTGATGCTGCTCTCCGTGCCGGGCAAGGTCTTTGCTCAGATAATTCTTGATAGGGTTCACCACCATCTGCTTTTGCACCAGCACCCAGAGCAGTCAGGCTTTACATCAAAGAGGTCAACGATTGACCATATCTTTGCTCTCCGGGTCCTCACCTGCCTGACCTTGCCCTGCCTTGCCTCCACTCCACTCCTTGCCCTCCCTCCCTTTCCCTCCACTCCACTCCCTTGCCCTCCCTTTCCACCACTGCTCCATACATGCATTTCCCTCCCAGTCCCATCCCATTGCTATATTCTCCTTTACAATATCTCCCTTCTCAATCCACACTACGTATGCTTCATTATGTCTGATATCCTCCCTCTCCTTCACTACCCTCCCTTGCCCTCCCCTTCACTCCCCTCCTCCATGTCCTCCCTTCACTCCACTACCCTTCCCTTCACTCCCCTGCTATGCCTCACCTTCACTCCACTGCCCTCCCCGTCACTCCACTGCCGACCCCTTCACTCCCCTACACTCCACTGCCCCACCCTTCACTCCCTACACTCCACTGCCCACCCTTCACTCCACTGCCCACCCCTTCACTCCCATATACTCCACTGCCCACCCCTTCACTTCCTCACTCCACTGCCACCCCCTTCACTCCCTACACTCCACTGCCCACCCCTTCACTCCCCTACACTCCACTGCCCACCCCTTCACTCCCCTACACTCCACTGCCCACACCCTTCACTCCCCTACACTCCACTGCCCACCCCTTCATCCCTACACTCCATGCCCACCCCCTTCACTCCCCTACACTCCACTGCCCACCCCACACCCACCCCTCTGCCCACCCTTCACTCCCTACACTCCACTGCCCACCCCTTCACTCCCCTACACTCCACTGCCCACCCCTTCACTCCCATACACTCCCCTGCCCTCCCTTCACTGAGGGTTCCTCAATCATAAAGTGACGTTTGTAGATGGAAGGTTAGAGAGAACAGAAAAGTTAACCAATTCCTTAACCCCGCTTTTCGCTCCGTACACGCGGGCAATTAAAATATCGTAAGGGGAATAACAGACAATAAAAGCCAACACATCAATATCAACTGCTTCAAGCAGCTTGTTGGAGTTTTCATCACAGTGTAAGGAAATGGCCTCTTCCAGAAACATTATCCAAGCAGGAGAAATGTTCACTTCACACAAGATTCAGATAAATCCTGGTGAAGACAGGATGTGGGCAAAATGGTAGGAGTGTGCATTGCACACCCAGGTGGGCAAATCCTCCCACTCGAGGACCTTTCAAGCTCCTGGGAGTCGGGAACGCCTTTGTGTTTTAAGAGCAAGAACCGCCAAGAATGT
>CM068959.1:82997874-83013124 GCA_035128595.1 Eptatretus atami | reverse complement strand
CTCTCTCTCTCTCTCTCTTGGCGCCTTGATTTAAACGATTGGTCTGTTTGCTGCTCTAAGTTTGGGCACCAATTTGGGGGATTAATGAGTCAGACAAAAGTCTTTAACACTCATTTGATATGTCAGCGTTTTCTTGTTCATAGATGTAATGGAATTATATGTCATTCACTTGACATAGCAGGGTGCTGTGTTTCATAAATGAATCAAAGCTGAAAGAGTTTGATAGGTCCTTTTAGTTTACTCAGTGGAGACTGTTAATGCAGAGCATCTGAGATGAGAACAGTGTGCTGTGGACCCCAAGGAGCTTGTACCCACATTAAAATAAGTTATAATATAATTTGAGGGCTTTCGTGATATTTCTTGCCAATTATGGGTGTGACGATGTCGATTAATAACACATTGACAGACAGAGCACATCTAACCCAAGGTGGGTTATTATTTTCAAATTAATTTGATGAAAGGTGAGCAGCACTGCCACATAAACTGGAACCATATGTAGACCGTACATGGTAGGGCTGTCAAATCACCTCCTTCTCTGAAAGTCAGTCGTGAAACAGCTTCATTCTTTCTGACAAATTCAATTGCCTGTTTTCTGAAGATCAAAATCGAAATATCTAACATTTTAAAACTTTTTTAGTTATAAATACTGCACGTAAGGATGGCTTTCAATGCTAAAAACGGAATCATTAAGGGTCGGTATATCATCAACATTCACAATATTATTTAAAATCCTGTGTAATAAAAGCAAATTAATGCGGAGATGCGAGCTAATGGATGTGTGATTCATCTTCGAAAATCTATTTTGTAATTTCCAAAAAAGGACTTTTTGCGTTTATACTTACCACTGTCCAACCAATCTCCCCAAATGAATGTTTAATGAAAATTAGTTTAATCCCTGAAAATTTGAAGTAAACACGAATGTATCCCTATTTTTGGAGTGAAATAAAGCACACCCCATTTTCCTCCTCCTCTCTTTCCTGTATCGTACAAACATTGCTGAGTTGAAAAGTTGCTCTCAGCATGTCTGCAAGCCGAACATGCTGACTTTTGCACTGAAAGATGACCCTAATGGAGAAGCATGGTTGAATGAGACAATGGAGAAGAAGAGAAATGGTGTCAAGAGGAAGATTAATGGGAAAGATTCGGGACTATGTAAGGCGATGCAGAAATGATAAGTTTTATTGGTTGAGATCCAACAGGATTTCAGCTTTGAAAACATGACTGGTCGGGTGATGGAGGAGGTGGCACTGAGGGATTAGTGTGAGCGGAAAATCAGTGGGTTGGCGACGTCAGGGGTGGGCTTGAGGTGAGGTGTGGCCTAGCGTCGAGCATTGAGGTTGGCATTAAATGTGAGCACTGTGCATGGTGAACGTTGATTCATTTTTTGTTGTGAACGTGCTTTCCTCTCTCTCGTCTAAGATATTAGATTGAATTGCCCCAGACTTGGGCAAGACGATGGTTTTCACAATAAGCAGAGACCGGTGTGCTCATTCTCGGAATAAGATGTACTTTGTATGCAAGGTAAGAAATTCCTATTTATTCTCAAACATTTTGGGGAAAACAAACTGAACATTAATTTGAACTGTGATGGAAAGTATCATGGTTACCTGTTTTACCAAAACAAAATGATCTTAGCATCAGCTGTGAATGCTGCTGATGGTATGAATATTTGTTTAATCACCGTCCATTTAGCTGAAACATTGTAATTATCATTTTTATTAGTTTTTCACTTAATTTTATGATGTACTTCATTTTTACCTCCTAAACCAATATATAGCTGTTGCTCTTGCATTGAAAAAGCCAACTGTTGTGTAAAGTGCTCTTATGAGCCAGGGTTCGGGATCATAAGTGTCATGTGTTTGGAGAGATCCAATGCCCCGTATCTATAGTAAAATGAAAAGCACCTTTCAGGAATTTGAAGCACAATGATGAAAGTGTGATATTTACACAGGGTTGTGTTTGTTTATAAATAGATTTTTCTTTGAGTGATCAGGATATTCTACCTGAATGAGGAGCGACTTTCTGCGTTGTTTTTCGACTTTTTCCCATGCCGTCCCTACATATGGAGTGCTATCGTACTCCATGATAAAAAAAGTATAAAATTTAAAGTTTCGTTTTCTTGTTCCATTGTGCCATCTCTAAAATGATCAGGGATAGGGCCCTTGCTTTTTGATGGCTACTTGATGATGGAATGGTGACTTGGAAATGCCAAGACATTCTTTTTATGTGGAATTATGACATCAACATTTTCCGATGACAAGCCAGTGGTTTCAACAGGATAAGACACATGCACACTCCACGGGAAAATTGAGTAATACACAAGGATATATACTGTACAAGGAACTTGGAAGCAGGAGGAAGCCGTTTGGCCCATCAAGCATGCACGACATCTACACTACATTAGTTTAATCTAACAGTTTGTTAGCATACAGTAAATCCACTGATAGAGGGGGTGTGTCTTTTATTAGTTTCATTCCCGAATGAATGACTGGTTCATCCCTGTAATGGTATTACATTAGTTTGATGTTTTTACTTTGTGTTCATTGGATCGGAAGTGCTGGTGTGCGCTTTTGTAAAAATAGGGAGTTTGGGGTACGGTGCATTCTGGGGCTTTGCTTTGCTTGGTGTGCCATGATTCTGGTGCTACATTAAAACCGATCGTTCTCATCAAACATTGCCTCTCTATCATTAAAATCAGAGGTTTAAATGGTGGCAGTGGTGTGGTGGGATTTCATTATTAGCCCACATTGAACTTGGTCCGAAACGGGGGCTTATGGATTTGATCTTGACTTCCGTGTCTGTGAGTGTGTGAGTGCGTCTGCAAACATATCGTGGACATTTATGGACCAAATTTATTCGTACTTCGCACGAAGACAAAACATGATGGGAAACATATGCATCTCATGTTTTTTTTGACATCAGATTGAAAATGGCCAACTGGCAGCCATTTTAGTTGTAAAAAAAAAGCCCCGATGTCAAACACGTCCTCAACCATTTCTCGGACTTGCATTTATCGATCTTGTTCGAACTTGGCAAACAAATAATGAATGAGCGCTTACATAAGCATGTCATCCCGAGATCAGATCGAAGATTGATGACTGGCGACCATTTAAGTTGTAAAAACAAACCTGATGTTGAACACGTCCTCAACCATTTCTCAACATAAATATGGGCTAGCCCTTTAACTCCATACAGCACAATTACAAAAACAATGGGGGCTATGACATTTTATGTCTTTTTTACTTGTTTCACTGGGAAATGGAATTTTGACCACATCATGCCATCCACGACATTCCCAAAATCAAATGGATTCATTAAGCGTCAGGTGGAGACGGTGAGATCCATCCTCCGCAAATCAAAAAGTGGAGGAAATAATTTTCATCTAGCACTGCTAGCTTGGCATTCCACACCAGTAAGCTCCAACTTGGCGAGTCCTGCTCAACAACTAATGGGGAGAAAAGTGAAATCACAATTAGCAACCAAAATCACCAACACACATGACGATGACAACCTCATACACGAGGAGCTGGAGAGGCGTCGCCACTCACAAAAACCCTACCATGATCGCCATGCTCGGACAGATGAAATGCCGTGCCTCTATCCTGGACAACGAGTTCACATTCAGAACGAAAACAGCCATTTTTAGGAGCCGGCCACAGAACTTTCCACATGTGAAGAGAGAACCACACTCACATTTGCTTGTATTACCAAATGGTCAAACACTCTGACGCAGTCAAATTCACATTCAGGAGCTTACATCATGTGTTGCGGTGTCCAATCAACCTATGAACCCAAAAGAGAATTCTGAACCCACCGTGAACAGGAATGGAGAACCATCTGTAGGGTCCGGTGTTGAATCAGTGAACCATGACTGTGATGACACTCACGCTACCAGAGCAGAGAGAGTTAGTCAAACTCTACAGCAGTCTGCCAGTTTTAGTCACATGTTGCCTCCTTCGCAGAGCCTGACAATGGTCCATCCCAAGTCTCGCTGAGCTGTGAAGACGCCATGTCGTCTTGATCTACAAACATTTTGGGTGTCTGATGTTAACATCGTCAGTTTGCTATCTATTGTTGTAATGGTATTACATTCGTTTGCTTTTTTTACATTGTGATCATTGGACCGAAGTGCAAGCATGTGGTTTGCTAAAGAGAGGGAGTGCCAGGGCACGGCGCATTCTGGGACTTGGCCTCGCTTGGTGTGTGATGATTCTGATACTGCAATACAACTGATCTTTCTCTTCGAACATTTACCTCTCTGCTCTTCATTGACATCAGAACTTTACATTAATCATTAGTTATTAACATCAACCTTAATTAACTTTAATCCTTTTCGAATCATTAGCATCAGAACTTAACAATCCTAAGTCATTTCCCTGCATTCTTTATCGAAGGCCTCCCCTAACCACCAACAAGGAGAGACCAAAATCCATCTAACTTCTTACGGGGGTTGCTGAAGTCGCTAGTCTGTCCAAAAGATTCTTCTTCTTCTTGCGTATGGCAGCTTAGCTGCCGGGGTAGCTATCATTTCTTGGAAGCGTGACTGTGTCGCTGATGCAGTGCCCCTGGCTACCAGTACACACACTGGGACTCATTTCGCCGACCTCAGAAGGATGACAGGGTGAGTCAACCCCCTGATGTATTAATTCAGTGGCCAACAGGGCTTGAACTCAGGACCCTAGGATCCCGAGCCACCACCCTAACCACTAAGCCAACACCAGGCTGTCCACAAGATGATCAATGGGAATGTTTTTGACCTTAGGAAACTGATCTGGGATTGTACATGTTGTATAAGGCCAAGATATTTTGGGAAAAGCTTTGGACAGCATATGTGCAGCATATTCATACCTGCTATGCTGAATTACCTGTGCCCCTGAAAGTGTACCGAAATGATGCTTTCACCACTGTCTGTTTGTCTGTCTGTCTGCGAGCAGGATATCTAAAAAAGTTATAGATGGATTCACACAAAACTTTGTGGGCAGGTTTGTTGTGTGATGAGGACAAATTGGTTAGATTTTGGGGAGGATCTGGATGCGGATATGATGAATTTTTTTTTAAAGTAATTCTTCACCCTTGATAGATCGGTCCAAAAACAATATACTCGTAACTCGATATTTCAAAAAGTTGCGGACGCATCATGAAAAAACTTGGTGGATGAGTTGGGAAGGTAAAAAGCACAAGCCGATTTGATTTTGGTTCAAGTCTGGATCCAGATCTGGCCTATCAGTGGGGTACAAAATGTAAACTGTTCATCCTGGTGGAGGTATACACTGTACCGTGTGCATTTTGGTTTAGAACAGTGGTGGTATGGTGGTGTGTGTTGGTGTGTTAATTATACAAGATATTTTCTTCTGGCTCATTAAAGCATTAATTTGTTGATGGATAGTTGCATTGGGGCGATTGCTCCGTGTGTCTTCACTTCTGGTCTATTTCTGTCTCCTTGTGTTGTAAAAATCACTTCTTGACATGGGGCATCCTTCAACCACAATAATTCCTGCTTTTTGTGAGTCACATAAAAGGATTACTTTTCCACTAGTTGTGACGCAGCTGTGCCATCATTGTCCTCAAGCCCATTGCACAATTTCTGTCCAGATGCTTCAATTTTATTGCATTTCTCAAATAATTTAGGGTGACTTGCTAAAAGCCATCAGTGCTGTAGATATCCGTTATCACCAGTACTTACATCTCTTCTTCCCTTGATTGCCTGCAATGCTTTCAATGTACTGCATGGAAATGCTCATTAAGAATTACCTCAAAAAGAAAAGACAGAATGTTAAAGGCTGTGAAATGAGCAACAGTGGTTATACTGTACTTGATAAGTGGTTTTTCCCACTTTCTTTCAGCAAAAATGACCTTGGTATGATATTATCACAGTAGAATGTGCGCATGAAGTTTGAACACCGAATGCATTAGACAACATCTATTCCACAAAGTACAGTACATGATGAACAATTGAGAGATGGATGCTGAACTCGTAATACATATTCACATTTTATCTACTGTCATATAAATGGTTAAGGATACCATACCACGTAATAGTGTTTTATTGGTGCAGTAAACTGATGTAATTTACATGTCCTTGTGCCCTATGGAAAATGGGTTTTGCGAAGTGTTATCCAATACTGCGGAAAGTTTTAATTCCAATGGAAAAGTGATTGCTGTCGAGGCTGAGTCAATGTCAGCTGAGGCTGAGTAGCAACATTGTCAGCAATTTCTGCCCCAAATTAGCAACAGCTTTGCTTCTTTCAGAGTTGAACATGAGCACCTCTGTTCCCAAGGAGAAACCAGGCCACCATTTTGGTACTTTCCCTGTCTCGGCTGCCTGGCATAACATGGCTTAATAGGCAGATGCAAGTGTACTCGGCTTTGCAAGCTGGTAAGGCCATGTATATTGTACTGTCGAGCCAAGCCCTCGGGTGGCTAGCCACTTCTTTAATTGGATTTTGAGTCGATAGCTTTTTCTGGTAATGAGCTGAGTCAGCTGAGATTGTCACTTTGGACTGACAGTGTTTGCTACCTGAGCTGCTTTCTGAGAGCAAAGCAGGCAGCCAAGAGACATGGATTTTTGCGCAACTGTTTTGGAAAAACAATCCTGACGTGATCCTTGCTCTTTTCTTTGACTTATGATCTAACAACATGCCTATGAGAGATTGATTAAAAACTAGAAACCTTCTTGTAGTTAATTTAAACCTCATTAAACAAACACAAAATATATATTCAATGTACCTCATTATACAAAATTAATAACCTCCCAAGCTGTGGTATCAAGATGTTTTTATTTTAATGGGGTTTTATGTTTATGAATTAATTTTAATGTTACAGTGCATTGCATTTTATACAATAAAAAACGTTTTTTTAAAGAAAATGTAAAAACATAGAGTGATGAAATCTCAAAAAAAACAACCAAACAAGGTAGGAATGACAGGACATTACGATGCCACAATACGACACCACAATCCTCTTCTGCTTTAGCATCACAATATCTTTTGAAGTTGTTCCATCACAATCCCACAACAAAAGTGAAATGTCAAAACAAAAAATATCGTGATGCTAAAGCAGAATAGGATTGTGGTGTCGTATTGTGGCATCGTAATGTGGTGGGTGCCATTCTTCATTGTTAATTTTCTTCTCTATTCTTCTTCTTCATACATCACAATCACACAATGCAAGTAAAATGTCAAAAGATGTCGTGATGGTAATCCATGAGGATTGTGGTATCATATCGTGACATCGTAATGTGGTGCCATTCCTACCTTGTTTGGTTGTTTTTTTTTGAGATTTCATCCCTTGATGTTTTTCCATTTTTTAAAAAAATGCTTTTTTTTCTTGTTTCTGCAATTTTTAAAAGTAATACAATGCTTAATGTTTTATATATTTTTATTATTTTGGTTGGGAATATATCCATCTCCATTACTAAATTGTTTTAAGACTTGTTTCAGTTGATTTGGGGGATGGTTTGAATATGTATCACTTTTGGAATGGCACTGTCCATCTTCTCCCCTCCCATGATCCTGGTGTGGCTTGTTTGAGTCCACATTTATGTTCGATTTCTTTTCCTAATAAAAGATTAATGTTTTGTAAATATTTTTTAAAATTTTTGGTTGCTTGCACTAGCCCAGAGACAAAGTAATTTCGTCGTGTTGGAATCACCATCATGGCTTTAGCAGTTATTGAGTTTGGTTGGGCTACAGTTTAACATTGTTTTTAGAGGGGAAGAAGAAGTACGAGTACAAATTGGCGTTTTAGCTATCTCCTGATGTGGTACTTTAGCGATGTATTCTGGCATATCTTTAAGTCTTGGTAGTTTAGAAAACGCTCGAGAATATAAGGTATGCTTATGACCTCACTCTATGGTAGTTTATAAGCGTATCATTGTGTACACATTTTAATGGGTGGCCATTTTTTTCCCCTGTATCATCCCTCTATATGGAGTACTATCGTACTCCATGATAATGCATGCTTAAATCCAGTAGCACAAGTCTTTCTCACTTCACTGTGCAAGAATTCTTAAAGGTATATTTAGGTAGGCCAATGAAAGTGACTTGTCTTGGAGACTTATCAGAAAAGCCGTTCCCAAAATAGCAGCCCTTGCTACTTTGTTTAAAGGCAGCATGTTACTTGTCCTGGCATCTTCTGCTCTCATTTTATTTTTCAGATTGCTGTATTACATTAAGACTTCTCATAAATTCACTAAATAAATTCAAGAATGTTAATTGTTCTGCATCAGCAATAATCAACTAAGCAAAACTGAACCTGGAAATTAGCTGGGGTGAATAATAGAAGTCCATTAAAAGTTAATTTGAGGTTTCCTGAACAGGATTCTTCTTAAAAGGAAATTGAAACAAAAGTGATCTACATACTATATATGCAAATGAAGGAAATTTGATTGCACCCCATCCCTCCCCGGTATGTTCCATGCATCCTCTTCCCCTCTCCTCCGATTTATTACCTGCTCCTCTCAAAACTCCTTACTCTTCCCTCTCCACTACCCTTCTTTCTTCTCTTCATTTCCTCAATTTTATTTTTCGTAGCTTGCCTCCACCACCCAACCCAACTTTCTTCTGCATGTATACTACAGCTCCTAAATTGAAGCAATTACCGCAGGACGGGTACATTTGTTCTGTCATATATTTTAGTTTATTTTGCTTGGAGACTCGTGTAATCTTGAAATCCAAATAATTATTCATTAAAGTTACCAGGAAGTAAATAGATTTCAGATATCTGCTGTTACAGAATAATCATAAACCTGACATTTCATCCTAACAGTGATAGATGTGATGGCAATGTGAAAGGGGGAGATGAGAAGTTGATGGGAGAGTGAAGGAGTTATTTTAAGGATTGGAAAAGAAAGAACGATGAAGAGATCCAAAGATGTCTCAATAACTCATATCTGAAATGGTTTGCTACTCGCTTGATTCTTTCAGGATCATATTTTCATTGCATTCACTTGAAGCTTAAGCTTGTCCACTTTATTTGAAATCCCATCAGGAGTTTACACAGTCTCTTGAAGAGTGTTCAACGTGCCTGTGTGGTCTGTGGGATAACACAGAGTGTAGAACGACCGGGCACCCTTTGCATGCATCCAAAGCTTAATGTAGCGGATAGGAGGGCATGAAGTTAGAAGCCACAGAACGCATGGAACACAACATGCTTTGACGTCATCATAGCCATAAAAGCCTCAGTCGTGTTTTTACCCCCTTTATTAAATAAAAAAAAATTATATTTGAGTAATTGCCCTTGTCGACGAGATTGAAGGATTTGTCAGACTGACTTGTGCCTCTCTTTGTGACCACCAATCCAATGTTCCCTCTGCTATTGCTCTCACTCGGATATTATCCAGCTGGCTTTGAGATGGAGTGGTGCAAGGCCTTTGCAATGCTGAAAATGCTCGTCGACCTCTCGATGCCTTATCAGAATGCCAGCTCTCCTTCAGAGTGCCTCTCACTATTAATTGGAAGAGCATAACGGTGGTATGTTGGAGAGAGCACGGATAGTCGTGGCACTTTCTAAGAGTTAATTAGGCAGTGAGCAGCTGGGAAAATATGTCTTGGGGTGGAAGATGAGGGGTCTATGCAATAAATAATTGTGATGACCTTCAGACTTATTGAAGGAAAATCTTTCATTATCAGTCAATTTGCAAGCTCACCTTAATTAAGTCACAACATACTTACAATACCTCAGCCAATATTTGCACAGCCATTGTGAAATGGCAAGGTGACTTTTTTCTGGCTTTCTTTCAACACTATGCTGTATGAGGTATTTCTTCGAACATATTTATGCAATTGTGATGAGTGTCTATTGATACAAGTTTAATGATAGTCACGCAAGGACATGATTCAGCATTTTTCTATTACACCTAATTGTTATCATCATAAAATATACGATTTTATGATGTTCTTCCATCCTTAAGTGGTTCAACATAACCATGCAAATACTTTATAGGTCACTAGCAGGGGCTACCCGGCACTGCTGGCGATACCCGGTGCTGCTCAGCTCAGTGAGCTTCTCCCGGCGGTGGTTTCGGGACATGTTGGACACATTGAAAACCTGTTGAGTTATTGGCCTCATGGTAGTTACCTTTTTGCCTGCAGATTGGCAGCAGCACTACCTGACCCCACATCCCAATTTACATTTTATAGCAGCCTTTTGTGACCTCAAAACAGATGTGAAAGCCAACGTGTGGTAGCTAAAAACCTTTCCCAGATTTTGGGACCTGCAGGTGCTGTGGTTCGGCCGTGAAAGAATAACGTACAAACACACACAAACACTTGAAAATATTGATATAGATAAGGCTGTGTGAAGTCTTCTTTGGCATGTTCTTTGAGAATTACGTTATGGATAAACAATTTGGATGTTTTCGAACCAATCAAAATTGTTTTATATTAATCAGTTGCACCCAAACCAGATGTAATTGAAATAACCCTAATAGCATGTATGAAGGTAACTGATTTATCTCACTTGACTTTCCTTCTTGGGGGGAAAAAAAGAAATTGCTTCAAAACTATTCTTTCATCATTACAGTTTATGCGTAAGCTTTCATGACCCTGATAAGCTCTCGCAAAAACCACCTAGTTTGAATAACACTTCAGGGTCGCTATAATGTCTGATACTGTCATTTATCATTTTCAATGGAAGGCAAGCCTCTTTCAATGGAGTACCAGATTAAAACCAACCTTTCCATAAAGATACATTTCATCCCTTGATAATGGATTGCCCACCAATTCATGGTCATGTTGCATACTTTGTTCTTACCTGTAGTAATATTAACTTTGTCATTGTTATCTTGCCAAAACTTCGTTTTTGCAAGATCTGTTACTTGGTAAGTTTTTTTTGTTTGTTTGTCTGTAATCATTGGATTTTTCACCTTTATATCACTCTGTAGAGCACATTCTCATCGGAAACTCTTGTGGTACACATATCGTAGTATTATTACAATACCCTTCAGCACACAATAAAGGTCAAGGTCACTTTGCGGTAAATCATGGAGGTCGCCGAAACCCTTATTTTTTGAGTAATTTTAATCGAATCATCTCAAAGTTTATGGAATGTAGTATATGATCTGGCGCTCTGCTGATTAGTTTTTGGTGGCGATCGGCCTTGACCTTCATGGTTAGCGCCTAAGGTCGAAATATTTTGACCCCAAGGTCAAATTTTGAAATCTTAGGTACCATATCGTGTAATACCTCAAATTGAACACCTCGATGAGTGCTTTCTAGATATGTCAAGCTTGAGACATTATGACGTCATTTGGTGACGTTATGAGGCAAACGCATATTTTTCATGGTTACTCTGTAGAACAATTCTCATCGGAATCTCTCGTAGGCAGATATTCCTCAAGGAGTCGCTCCTGGTGGATAGCAGCTCTGTTCACCTCAGTGTGACCTTAAAGAAGTCACATGTGGTCACCTTTTGCAAGATACGGGTCACCCTAAGGGTGACATTGGTTTTTTTTTTTGGTTTATTTTAATGCATCAGCGACATGTGCCAACACGAGGACACTTTTCTGCCAGTCGTCTACCCATGGTTGCTTGTTGGCGAAGAAAACCGCAGAACAAAATGCTGAGTGAATCTGAAGCAGCTCTTCAATTCTGTAATTTTTATTACAACAGAGGGCTGTTTTCACCCATTCAGTTGTTCTCAGATGAATGAATCGAAGAAGGAAAGAATGAATGAATGTGTAATGGTGAAACTGAAATAATATGTGAACAATTAGCTCAAAATGAAATGCAATCAATTTTGAAATGGAATACAATTGATGCAGGAACTGAAATGCAAATAATTCGTTTGAGAAACTTGAAGATAAAAAGAAATACAACTGACTTGAGAAATTTTTGATGAAAGTGCGATACAGCTGTTGCTCTCAGATTTACCTAATCTCACGATGGTTGAAACAAACAGAGCAATGGATGGAACCCCTGCAAGAATGTGATTGAAGGGTTTAGGGGAAAAAAATCCAGTGTCTCAACAACATTATGTTATACTACCTTGAAACCATTTTCAGTAACTAAGCAGAAGCTCGTTGTATTTGAGGAGTTGTTGAAATTCGATTTTTCCTCTGGACTTACTTGGTTGATTTTTAACGTCAACGTGCATTGAGGCCGAGCAAAACAAGTAGGTCATTGTGTGCCACATTGTAATCAAACGGATGACCAAGAAGGAACCCAAAGAAGTAAAAAGCAAAGATGGAGACATCAGAAGGAACCTGGATAGGATTTGGGTTTCACCCGCGACTCCACTACCACACACCCATTCTGGCGCAGCCAAGTGAGCCTCACAGAAAACTTTTCTGCATCAATAAAAACTGTATTTTAATTTTATACTCTTAACAACACCCAGGATGAAGATGGGCATCACCAAGTGGTATGTCCCACCTGAAACGTCATGATAGCCAAGTGTCATCCAAATGACCTATGATCAAGGGAGAGAACAAGTCCTGATGATTCAGGACTGAACTTGACTGGTCATACAGGTAAACATCCACTGCCAAAGCCAAGATAAACCACATCAATCACACCTCCAGGAGGAAACTTGCACTGATGCTCAACTGATGGGATTATCACCTCCTAAACAATGATCACCATGTTCCAACAACAACATCATTGACAACAGAGGCATAATAATTAGAGTTCCACCTGCAAATGTCTTTTCGGAATATTTTTTGTTGTAAACAACACAATACAATGCTATCTAACCTTTGTCATGAGAATCTTGAAAACCTCCACAACCTCCCAGTATATTTTCACTTTCCCCATTTGATTGTAAAGATACATTACCTTAATGAGACGAACAGAATGTTGCACTGTATTAATGATGCTGAAACTACTATGCAGCCTATTTAATTTAATTTCCTTTTACATTGTAAAATTTCAATAGGTCTTTGACACTGGAGGGAAGTTTTTTTTTTTTTTAAAGATCCAGGAAGGTGACTTGACCGATTATAGAAGAGGTGCATGGAGCTGATAAGGTCTGATAATTTCTTCTTCTTAATGTAGGGCTTTCTCTGTCATTAGTCAATGTCACCTAAATATATAAAATAAAATGACTGGCGATAATTTTTTTCATCGTTAATACAGTGCAACATATTTTTTTAATGTTTTTTTTTCAGGTTATGAATATTTTTTTGTGAAAGAGTAAAGATCACCACAGTAATTTGTCAATTTTGGCAAGAAATATATCCATAATTAAAACACATCTCATCAAAATGCAAACATTAACTCTTAAAACTGTTTGATCAATGTCATTCCAAAGTCAACCAAGGCAAAGTATGCATGCCTAGGTATAGTCAATGAATGTGCCCTTTCAAAATCATTCCAGTGCTAAAGCAGCCAAGCACAAGGGGCTTTTTTTGGCCTGACACTGTGAGTTAATTCACTTATAATTTTTCAAAGGGGATTCTGAATTGATAAATAGAATGCACTTGTTAGCAAAAGCATGCTTGTCTATACGTATGAAGTAAAAGAAGGCAAATCATGGTTTTCTGCAATTTACCTTCCTTTTCTTTTATATGGTAACTAGAACGGCACTCAGAGCACATGGTCTCGCCTCGCACGCTCATTCTGAGCAAAAATACCATCCTCAACTGAGCATGCTACTATTATGGCCCACTGCTATTATGGCTGATATAGCTTTATCATCCATTCACCCTCTTTTGTCACATACAGCGACCTCTTGATTTATGCCATAGTTGCGTTCTTGAAGATAGTCGTGTAAATTAAAACCAATTTCCCCATAAGAACTAATGTAATAGGTGGAGGTTCGTGGGAGTGCTGCATCAATCCTCATTTTTATTTAGCTATTTTTAGATCCTCGTGGAGGATCTCTAAGTCTTACTCACGTTGTTGTTCTTCATCTTCTTCTTGTGGGAATTGTGAGAAGGAGAAATTTGAGTTTTAAAATTCTCATCCTCCTCGATAATGCCCCAGCTCATCCAACATCCATCCAGGACCTTAACGAAAACATGAAGGTTGTGTTTCTTGCACCCAACACGACATCTCTAATTCGACCTATGGACCAGGGAGTGATTGCTACATTCAAGGCATATTATCTCCGAATAACATTTGCAATGTGGAGACTTTCCGCTCATTGATATGGGTCTCGCCATCTTCGATGAAGATGACCCACACAGACCACAGCTCAGAGTGGCCCGAAATGTCCAAGCGGACCTCAGCTGCTAGTAAGTTCATTCAAAAGAAAAGCAGATGAAGGCAGCTCAGACGTCCTTATTTTGCTTTTTTCAAAAAATGAAGGGAAGAAACATTCAAAGGGCGATGCCAGTGAGCCCTCAACATCTAGCGGTCAAAAAGCTAAACCGCATCTCATACCTTCTCCAATTCAACATCCGTCAACATCATCAACACCACCATCTTCATCAAGGTCATCTGGCACAGATGATCCACTCCTCTATAAATCCTCCACCTCTTCCCCTGAACACTTTCAGAAACAAGACATCCGCAGCAGCAGTAACGTAGTGTTAAGTTCCGCTTTCTTTAATTTTTCTATTTTTAGTTGTTAAATTTATTAAATACAATGGTACACGGTTGTGTTTTCACAATTTTTCGTTGTTTATATCTTAAACATTACAATTTAAATAACATAAACCGCTGTAATAATAACAAGCTCAAATGAGCTAAGATCCTCGTCCTCTTAATGATGATTCATAAAAACGAATATGACGTCATTGTGATGTATCAGGTTTGCGATAAATTATCTGTGCTAATGCCCGGCTTGATTCCCGCAAACAAAATTCAAACAGCTTGCCTAGTTTCGGAGACAATGGTATAGGCGATTTCCATTAGCGGCGATATTATGACGTCAACTTTTTATAGGAAGAATTTCCAAAATCGGAGATGGTTACTGCCTGGCGTGGGATTCTGCATATACATGGCAAGTTTCACGAAGATCCTGAAACCTCTGTATGTTGGAAACAATAAAATGTCAAAAGGATATGACGTCATAAAAATTGATATTGACGTCACGTGATGATCTGTGTATCATATGTCACAGCCGCTTCGATCTCTTTGCTAATCCCTGTTCGATTCCACCAACAGAATTCAAAAAGCTTGCCAGAATGTTCGGAGATAATTGATTTTGAGGCGATTTATATTAGCGCGAGATATTTTGACGTCATAACTTTTCTTGAGGAGGAATTTCATAAATCGGAGATGTTACTGTCTGCGCAGGGTATTTTTACATATATATGCCAAGTTTCAGGAAGTTTCGATGAAAACTGTAGGCTGTAAACAAAAAAGTC
>CM068959.1:82958143-82993387 GCA_035128595.1 Eptatretus atami | reverse complement strand
GTAGAAATCGATTGGATGTCAAACATGACGTGCGTGTTGCCTCGTCAAAGACCACTCCACAATTTCATCTAATAATTGCAGTCAAACAACAACAGCCTTCTCACTGAAATGTACTTTTGATCAGAATTGAAGTTTATTACTTACGAAATCTAAAGATTTCGTAAGTATATTGATGACTTCCGTCATCTGTTTGTGTGTTTGTGTGGTTTGTTTTTGTGTGTTTGTGTGTTGTGTTGTTTTGTTTGTAGGCACGATAACTCGAGAACGGAAGAAGCTACCAATGTCAAATTACACCACGTGATTCAGGAGGGTGATGGCTAGTGCTGATTATATTTTGGTCAAAATCGGTCAAAGGTCAAGGTCACAGTGAGGTCAAACATTCGATTTTTGATGGTTTTGTACAGAATCATCGTAGAAACGTCTGGTTTGCGTCGCTACCTTCTCCAGAGACAGCTTTTTATAGACAAGGTCAAGGTCCAAGTTGACTATTTCGTAAGTACCAGTCTATGACTGCTTGTTTTTTGTTTAATTTGCACAATTTGGATATATTTCATTTTATTCAGGGAATGGTCATTTATTTTTGCATGAAAAAAGTGAGATATATTCTTTTGTAAAGATTGTTTTTTTTATTCTGATTATGACGGTATGTGAAGGAAATAATTTTCCAACGCAATAAAATTTATGCATTGTATGCAAAATTTTGTGTTTATGTTCCTATATGTATTTTTCTGGGGAGGGGTCCGTAGCTTTCACCAGATTCTCAAAGGGGTCCATGACTCAAAAAAGGTTAAGAACCACTGATCTAGCCGACATCAGCTGTTATAATGAACATGTTTTCATGCTGTTCAGTGTGAAAATTAAATTGCAGCATTACTCACGCACTCAAATGGCGTAATCCCAAATGCTCGTGAACGTAAATTAAAAAGTGGTATAAATGACAGGTGTGCACTATTCCAAAAACACGCAAACAGAACACGCGTAAAAGGCGAGCTTACAGTACATTGCCATTATCCGTAGGTTTATTGATTATTGATTTATTAAGATATCTAACAACCACTTTTGTGCACAATGAAGCTGAATATGAAAATAATTTCAATCTATGCTCTCCATGGCTGGTCATCACATGTATGAAATTTCGTATCGATCTGTTAAGTGGTTCTGGAGAAGAAGATTTTTTTTTACATTTTAATTTTCGATCCAATTTGGCCACCAGACCACATGAGCGATGACATCATAAATTTAATTCTTCACTCGCATCACATCAGGGTTTGTAGATCAGATTTATGAAGTTGCAGATTTTTCGGATAAGAATTTCGATTCAACCAATTATGGCTGGAATACCACTTCACCGATGACATCATCCTTATCACCTTATATATTCCATGAGGAGTTGATGACATATGCCAAGTTTCAATTTTTTTTCATTGAGCGGTTTCTAGCTAGATTCATTAGCTAGATTCTCCAAGCAGAGTCCCTCCAATGTTTAAAGTTTTGCATCAATCGGACGAGCAGTTGCAGAGAAAACCATTTTTTTAAATGAAAATATATAGATGCGGACACACACACGCAAACATACAGACAGGGGCATTCCATCCATTCATCCATCCATTGGGACCATACTCTGTGTAGAGCGTTGGTGCTGCCTAAGCAGTCTCCTTGGCTATTGGATAAATCGCCTTTGGGGTGAGAACAAATATGCATTGCATAAAACATACCCTGAATGTGACAATCATTATAAGCCTTTTACAGAGGGCAGGCTGTATTTATGTAAACATGCAATATTTAACATATGAAATACTTATTTATGTAAACATGCAATATTTAACATATGAAATACTTATTTATGTAAACATGCAACACTTAAAAGGAAGCACTAAGTCACACGTACCACTGTACTCAGAGTTGTTAATGCATGGAATGTTCTCCAGTGGCAGGAGGAGTAGTTGCAGCAAAAATGGTGGATCGGTGTGGTGTTGTGTATATAATGAACGCCAGAGGACATGTCGTGTCCTTGTCATTTTTAGGACATGTAGTGTTGAACACAGGACTGAAATCTTACCCTGCTCATGTTGGCATGGTGTCACAAGCTTGCAGAGTTTGCTCTCTTTTCTCGGGCTTATGTCATAGTATGTGGAGTTCATCCCTAACTACGCAGAGGTCATGGAGGCCCTGAGAATTACCGCGAGGAACATCCACCTTCTCATGGTAAATAACAGCACAGCAAAATTTTGAGTCAGTTAAAAAAACTGACTGTCAATAGCCCAGCTCTCACTCCCTGATTCGGAACGATACACCATGGTGACTGACGCCTCCGACTATGGTCTTGGAGCGGTTCTGACCCAAATTCAGGTAAAGTTCTGACGTAAGTGACAAAATGGAGAAAACTGTCACATTAGCATCCCGAACACTGACTGAAGTGGAAAGAAAATATTCCACAGCGGAAAAGGAAGCACTTGGATGCGTGTGGGCGACAGAGAAGTGGAGGACATATCTCTGGCGCAGACATTTCACTATATGCACTGACCACAGTCCTCTCACCACATTGCTTACCACAAATGGATTGGGAAGAGCTGGAATGTGCGTTGGCCCTATGGTCCGCATGGCTTCTTTCATTTAATTATGAAATTTAGTACAAGCCTGGCTCTGAAATGCAACAGATAATTGTTTGTCTCACCTGCTATTACCTACTTCACAGCCCAGCCTAAAGGATGATATTGAGGTGGTCTCGTTCACTTCAACCCTCACTGTTGTGACAGCTCAATAATTCAAAGTTGCCTGTCTTTCCTGCCACATTGAAGCAAAGTTGCACGAATTCCTTGCAACACGCTGGCCGAAAACTTTAAAACCCCTGGATCCAGATCTCCTTCCTTACTTCATTTTGAAAACTGAACCGTCACTGCAAGATGACTGTGTGATGAGAGGTAGTCACCGCTTTCATGTCCCATTTGCGCTACTGTCACATTTCATCAAATTATTATAGTTATCCTGTGCTAACGTTTCTATTTTACAAAAAGAACGATCTTGTCACATTGAAAAAGGAAGAAGTAAAGTTGTAGTGGGAAGATGAATAGAAAGAAGCCAAAATATATGTTCTGATCAATGTCATTGATCTCAATGGACCAATGAGAGACCAGTGGATCAATGTAGGTATTGTCAAACAGTTACAGATTAGCTCTTCAAGAACACTGATTCAATGTCTGGAAAGAAAGCAATGTACTCTTTATGAAAGAGCTTTGTCTGTTTCTGTGTGTGCAAAGTAAACTCGAAACAGTTTGAACGAGAGATACATTAGTATTATGGAGCGTCTCGAACCTGGGAATGTCAGGGCCACTATTTTTCCCAGAGTGGTGGGTTGGTGAGGGTGCGAGGGAGGGGGGGGGGGGTGAGATAGGTTTATGCATGTTTAAGCATTTGTCATGTTTTTTCAAGCACAACTCCACTAAGACAACATATACAGTACTACCATCAGCTAGATATTGAAAAATATGGAGTGGGAGGGGCAAATTATTCGTCCCCGACCGGTTTCACCGGAGGGGACTTACAGGTTTGCTCTTTGTGTGTCCATCCATCCCACCTGTGGTTTTTTCAGACTTTTTCCCCCACACCCTTCAATATATTCAACTGAAACTTGGTACGTGGCTTTATTATGATAAGTTACAGAACAAGTTCGAGTTTCAGGGCGTTTCGTCAATTTTTTCACAGAGTTATGCCCTTTTTTGGACTAAGAAAGTATCACATCTGTAGGGGAGATGTCTTGCAAAGCAATTCTCACTCTTGATTTGAATCATTTTGCTTAGATCAAATACTCGGCCATAACTGATCATGAAAATTAAGGAGAAATAGTACATTGGGTCGAAGAAAATAAAATTGGCAATATTTTCTTCAGTTTGGCAATCATTTTGGCTCCTCCTTTCGAAATACAAGAAGAAGCCCAGCTAAGGATATGTACCATACGATATATGTGATGTATATAACATACATTATTTATTATTTGCTCTTGTGAAGCATCACCACCAAATGTCTGCTGAATTTAATGGCAGCGTTTGTATATTTAATGAGATTTCCATGACACCATAGCCATGAACAGGAGATGCACTTTCCAGAAGGCTGATCACTATGTTTTTCTCCCTTCATACACAGGCCGCCTTGCTGCCACCTCCCTAATGTATGCTCAGTTGCAGTCAGGGCCAGCGTGTGGGCTGAGAGTGTGCATTGTCCATTTCCATTGACGTGGCCACGGGTTCTGAATTAAGCCATTTTGCCAGATATATGGACCAGTGGTTAAAGCTGTGTCCTTTTGAAAGCACTTTTTTGTTCCACTACTGATAGTATATAAGAGGGAGAGTGCCCTGGGTGGGGTGAGATGAGGAGAGAGTTAAGGCATGTGCACAGTATAGGAAGGCCTTTGTGTTGATGCCAAATAGGTGCATCAAATGGAATGCTGTAAAAGAGCACACACCTTCAGCTCATTCATTTCATCGCAGACAGTCAGTGATGTGCAGTGCTTCACAAAGGAAAGGTTGCTACAAGTACTGACCAATGAGGCATTATTATGGGCACAACACATGAGGCATCATTATGGGTCATGCTAATTATCAGTTACGTAAAACTTGAGTGTAAGAACTCGGTGTCAAATTTGACTCCATTTTTGATGGATTTGGTTGGACTCAACTTGGATAAAGAATTAGTTAATTTCAGTTTGAAGAGGTGAAACTTTCTCACCTATCATAGTTATATAAAATATTTTACTTGTCATTCTAATCCCCCCCCCCCCCCCCCCCTCCCCCAAAATTAATGTTGTTCCGATTTCGTTTACATTTTTGAGGGAAAAGGAATTATTGGAAATGGAAATGTTTCCTATTTGAAGAAATATTTTAATTGGGGTGTGGCAGGAAGGCCGATAAGTACGCACACTCTCCTTTAAGCTGTCCACCTGTGTTCGAATCCCAGCCCAGCTATAAACTGTCATCCTGGTGTTTCACAAGCAGGGTGATTCATCAATGTGTGCGTTGTTTCTCTGATGGACGCTAAACTGGCGACCTGTCTGCAGGTGTTAGTTGGTAGTTATTAAAGATCCCACAATGTCATTCATGAAGGGTAAGCGAGCTATTGCCGGTACCATTAACAAATAACAAATTCCTGGACTGTGTCGTTTTCTCCTGACAAGGTGGAGAGCTTGCCGTTAAACCTCAACACAGATTCTGCAACCGGTCCAGACGGCATCAGCCCACGTGTTCTAAAAACCTGCTCTGCTGCTCTTGCTCACCATCTCTGTGTTCTATTCACCCTCTCATTTGCTCAATGTCATTTGCCATCTGCTTGGAAATCGGCAAACATTACCGCTCTGCATAAAACAGGTGCAAAAACAGATCCCTGCAACTATAGACCAATCAGCCTTCTCCCAATCATCAGCAAGGTTATAGAATCCATCATCACTTCAGACATTAAATCCTTTCTCTTCTCCAATGGCTTGATTTCCGATCATCAATTTGGATTCAGATGACAAGGTCACTCTACCCTGGACTTGCTGCTGCTGCTCTCCCAACAATGTATGGAGATCCTCAATGCCAGACATGAAATCAGAGCCATCTCCCTAGACATATTGCGTGCCTTCGATACGGTCTGGCATCCTGTTCTGCTCACCAACTCCCTTTCTATGGTATCCAAGGACAACTCCACTCATGGCTTACATTCTTCCTCTCCTGTCGCAGCCAACGTGTGACCCCTAATGGCGTTCTCTCATCCCCTCTTCCTGTCCAAGCTGGAGTTCCTCATTTCTGGGTAGTGTTCTGGGTCCAGTGCTTTTTCTGGTTTTCATCAATGATCTCTCCGACTCTCTGGAAAATCCTCTTTATCTCTTTGCTGATGACTCCACCCTCTGCCGTACCATCTGTCATCCCTCAGATCGGCAAGCAACAGCATTTCTCAACAGTCCTCTTGAGGAAGTCCTTTCATTCAAGCTTCTCGGTCTCACTATCTGCCATAATCTTTTCTGGGAAAGCCACATTTCCAAGCTGGCCTCCAAAGCCAGTCGCCGACTGAGCATCCTCCATCGTGCAAAGTCCTTCCTTGGCACACCTGAACTCCTGACCACAAACAAAGCTTTTGTCTGCCGTCTGATGGAGTACTGTTCTCCCCTCTGGGCTGGTGCTCCCGCCTCTCACCTTCCTCGGCTTCACGCTTTGGAAAACAAGGCATTTTGGATCATTGGTATCTCCTGCGATAAGGCTGTCTTTGGGTCTCTCACTCTCTCACCGCAGGCAGATCACTGGTCTTTCTGTCTTCTACCGTCTCCTCTCTGGCCTTGCCCTCCCCCCCTACTCTCTCTGAGAAGTATACCCCCCACATTTCCGAAGAACTCTCATTTGCAACATGGCAGAGTACCGTATGAGTGATTATTCTGAATATACATTGCAGATTTGGCAGCTATTGATCTGTATAGCAATAATAAATAATTGTAAGAAGATGCTGGAAAGTGATTTGTCGAAACTTTCTTTAATCGATCGCTCATATCCAAGCAGTGTTCCAAAAAAATGTGGAAGGAAGTATAATGTGGAAGTCTGTGGGATCTTTCCTACCCTGTTATCATCCATTACTTAGTGCCTTTACCTAGCTGATACACACTTGATAAACTTAAAGTAAACAAAAGCCTAAAGACAAATATTCAATGGCAGTATTTGCATGGGAGGATTTGCATGGGTTTCTTTGTCCTGGTTCTTTCTAACAGATGGAATATTATGTGTTAAAAAACGTCCCCACGGCCATAGTTCCACATCCAAAAGCACAAATTAACCATTTTATATCAATAACTAACTGAAGTTGACACACAGAGGGATATACAGTGGCCTGCAAAAGTATTCACCCTACTCAATAATGCCACATTTAGATGATTTACAAATTATGTAGAAACAATTTTTCCAAATGAACGCTTTTATTCATAACTGAAGAATTTAAACTAAACACTGTTATAGTGGAAGGAGGTTACATGTCAGGAATACCTGCAAAAAACATGTTTAAACCAAAATTCACTGGTTGCAAAAGTATACAGCCCCTTCGGTCAGTACTTGGTGGCAGGATTTGCACTCCAGCCACCATAAAACACTTCACTCTGCAAAACGCACTGTGGTGTGTGTCCTGGTGGTGCTGAGGTGTCGTCCATCAGGCGGCGGTCTCCTCGGGTTAACCTGAGACAGTCCCTTGGGGTGGGTGCCTGGAATATGTGATCCCCAAATGACGCAGATGGACCAGGCATCTACCTGGGAGATGGCCAGACGGAGGTCCCTGGATTACCGGTGGAAAGTGGGCGCAGCGATGCACTGTGGTGCATGATCCCAATGTATCTATGTATGTATTGACAGTACCTGGTGGAAGCACCTTTTGCATCAATAACTGCTGTGAGTCTTAACGGGTAGATCTCCACCAGCTTTGCACAGTGAGGTGGTGAAATCTTTGCCCATTCTTCCTGTGAAAATTGCTGTAGTTCTGCCATGTTTGCTGGGGATCGTCGATGGACTGCAATCTTCAAGTCTCACCATAAATGTTCATTTGGGTTCAAGTCAGAACTTTAACCTGGCCACTCACGAACATTGTTTTTTCTTCTTATTTTCTTCTTACTCCAGTGTAGCTTTAGCTTTGTGCTTCGGATCATTGTCCTGCTGAATTGTGAATCTCCAACCAAGTTTCAGATTTATGGCTGACTCGAGCAGGTTTTCATCAAGGATTCTCCTGTATTTTGCACCATTCATTGTCCCTTCTATCCTGACAAGCTTGCCAGTCCCTGCTGATGAAAAGCAGCCCCATAACATGATGCTGCCACCAACTTGCTTGATCGTAGGGATGGTGTTGATTGGGTGATTGCAGTGTTAGGCTTGCACCAGCCCAACGCTTTGAATTTCGAATTTCGAATTTTTGTCTCGTCTGACCACAAAACGTTTTCTCTACATGCCTGCAGTATCATTATGATGTTTTTTCACGAACTCCATTCAAACTTTTAGATCTTTCTTTTTCAGTAATGGTTTCTTCATTGCCACCTGTCCAGAGAGATCTTTAAAAGTCATTGTTGGATTCACAGTGACATCTCGAACCAGTTTCCTATTTGCCCGGCTGCTGAGTTTGGATGGGTGACCTGATCTGGGTAGAGTCTGGGTGGTATGATACGTTTTCCACTTCTTAATTATGGATTTCATGGGTCTCACTATCTGCCATGATATACTCATGACACTATCTGCCATGATATACTTCACTTCCATACTCAAAGGGATAATGAGTGACTTTGAAATCTTCTCATAACCCTCTCCTGAACGGTGCTTCTCCACCACTTTATGTCTGACTTCTTTGGAAAGCTCCTTGGTCTTCAAATTTTGCTTGTTGGTTGACCAAGTGAGTTGCACCTGAAAACTCCTTAGATAAGTGGGGGAGCTTAATTTTTTTAAGTTAAATCACTGATTACATACAGGTGAAACCTCTTACTTAATTTGTAACTTTACAAACAAATAATTTGCTCCTGAAGTTAATTTGGGTTAATTAGGCAAAGGGATTGAATATTTTCACTTTGGAGTAGTTTGTAAAGACTATTTATTATGATTTGAAAGCATCATGATAAAGCTCAGGTGGTCTCGAAATGTGAAAACATTGGAGGGGGTGAATACTTTTGCAGGCCACTGTGGACTCAAGATTATTTATTTGATTGCAGTTTGAAAAAAACCCAAAAAACTGGTGCTGTTGAGAAAATGCACAGCTGGGCTGAAGCCATATATAAAGGAAACCATCAAATTATATCATTTACTTAAAGACTACGAAAAGAGAATGGCAAAAAGGAGGAAATTGGCTTGAACTATCTTCTCTCACAAGTGCTCAATTCACCACAACAGTATGGCTGACTTATTTATGTACTTAATCGACTGGGAATGCTCTACGGGAAAAAATGTCATCATCCCAAGTCACGTGATTGTCATCACCCAAAGCAAGGGCAGACATTATTGTTTTTAATCTTCATTGCCATGATAAAAACATTAAGGGGGCATATTGTTGTTATTTTTGGAAATATTATTCATTTTGACGCTCCCCCACACTTTTCTTCCCCCCTCATTTTACCCCCTCTATGCTTTATGCATGCCATCTCCCCTTTCTTTTCTTGTCTATTCCCAAACTTCTTCCCTTATCTTCCCTCTCTTTCCGTGCTCCCTGAATCTCTTTTCTCTTTCCTGTCATCCTCTTTTCCCTTCCTCTTCCTAATTTCAGTTTCTCAATTTAGCACCCACATTCCCCCCTGCCCACTCACCAACACCACATCGGTACGTTATACATACATGGGCCCTGAACTATTAAATTTCACACAGTGACAGAGAGCATCCTAATAATACACAATATTTGAATATATACGGATTATCTTTTAAATACCAATATCGAGGCTCATGGAAGAGTCGTTTTTTGAATGTTTTAAAAAATTTCTGCAAAGTAAATTATCCAATGAGGAAGTACTTCCACTCACAAGCAGCAGAGTGATTAAGACGTCGCAAGACCCCAGGCACCCAGTAGATGGGTATTGTTGCGAAATACCTGCACCAAGATAACATCATCATGATGGAGGACAGCATTATCATTACACATTGCCAACATTAGAGAATATCCTATCAAAGGCTGAACACAAACTAAAGACCAGCTTCCAGCCGAGCATTTATTTGAGGATTGATTGCACAAAATAAATCCGATATTACTTGGTAAATGATCAAAAGACTGACTTTAAAACAGTGAGACGACAGATCCTTCGTCCTTACAATGCAATATTGTTGTGTCTGAAGTCAGTAAGTCATCCTATATTGTGTTTGTTTCACCTGTGCATAAAATCTATCCCCACCCTGCTCCTCCGACAATGACGGAGATGGGGTTAATTAACATGAGCTCCATCCGACCAAACGATCATCCATCCGTGTACTTTTGTGTACGCGATATTTCAAAAACCGTTGAACATTTCACATTCATATTGCAGGTATCTATTCCTCATGACATTATCTCAACTTGATTAGATCATGGCTTTGATTGGCTTAATTATATTGCCATGGCAACCATCTCGGTAACTTGGCTTGCGTACGCGATATTTCAAAAAACATTCAAAATTTAGCTTTCATATCATACAGATCTATTTCTCATACCACCTAAAAGGCGGGGGATCGAGAGTATCATCCATCCAAAGCTCCTTGTTTCTATTCATGTTTGAGTCACTGGTCTATTTTTACTTGTTTATCTATAATAGTTGTAATACAATGAGACATTTGGATAATAAGCCTCAAAATTCAAATTGACTGTGTTGTGAGTTGAATCAGTACAAAGATTTTAGCTTTTTATGAAAAATAACATCGAGAAAAAGTATGGAAGTTTCACTTTCTGACTGATTGTAATTTTTGATGTAACGAGATTACTTTTTGAGGTTTTGTGAGTTACATCAGGAACAAAATATAGCTTTCCGTGACCAAGCACCATTATTGTAATTATATTGAAAAGGAAAATTGTGACATTTACCTTTGTGACCTGTAGTTTCGAACTTGTTCCGTTTTTGAATTTCCATGCTGGAAAACTTAAAATAAAAATTACATTTCAGACTCCCTCCCCCCAACCCCCTTTGTGACCATGCTTAACTGTTCATTGGAACTTGGATTTTTATGATGGAGAATTTTAAGATACCAAACAAAAATACGAACATTAAATCCAGTCTGTCTTTAGTATCCTCGTGGTGGGCATGGCTTTACACGATACAGAAACCAGATTCTGCGAACGAATCTCTGCAAAGTGCTGAATCAGCAGTTGTGTGAATGTGACTTCCACCACTTCTCAAAAGGTACACTGTAAGAAAAGCAAGCATCGCAATTCTGAGGAGATCAAAGGAATAGTTCATCTTAACCTCCAAGATGATCGCAGAAAGATATAGTTTTACGGCCTCACATGTTTATGCCATTCTACAATGACGTTCATGGCCACAAATGGATCAGTAAGAAATCCCAATCGAAAAGGGTGGGCTAAACTAACCCCGTACAAAGACATTTTGGACAAATGTAAAAGTGATGCTCTGTGATGATTCAATAAACATCAAAAAAATCAAATTGTCCTGCTTGATGTGCTCAATCCTATTTTATGTTCTTAATTTATATAAAATTTAGTATATAGCTAAGCAGTGTTTAATATAGAGCTATTAAAAGCAGTCGTTTTTTTTTGTGGATAGATTTCCTCGATGTAAAGTTTTAATTACAAAAAGTGAAAATCTGTGCTCCTTAACAATGCTTTCACTTCTCGAGGTGGTGAGATATATGAGCTAGAACACTGGTCTGCGTCATTTCAGAAGTCTAGGTTTTCTCAACGGTCCTTATATGTTTTTTGCATGCTGAATTTAGAAATGTATCTCATTTCCTCAATCGGTCAAGTTTTTATGCTATCTCAATTTTAAGGAAAAAAATAATCAAAATTTTTTTTTTTTAATTAGCATTTTTAAAATTCAAAATCAGACTTACATTGACAGAAAATGTACAAACTATATATAAAATGACAGGGGAGGGAGTCTGAAATGTAATTTTTATTTAAGTTTTCCAGCATGGAATTGAAAAACGGAACAAGTACGAAACTACAGGTCACAAAGGTAAATGTCACAATTTTCCTTTTCAATATAATTACAATAATGGTGCTTGGTCACAGAAAGCTATATTTTGTTCCTGATGTAACTCACAAAACCTCAAAAAGCAATCTCGTTACATCAAAAATTACAATCAGTCAGAAAGTGAAACTTCCATACTTTTCTCGATGTTATTTTTCATAAAAAGCTAAAATCTTTGTACTGATTCAACTCACAACACAGTCAATTTGAATTTTGAGGCTTATTTTCCAAATTCTCATTGTATTACAACTATTATAGATAAAAAGTAAAAATAGGCCAGTGACTCAAACATGAATATATATATATATAATATATATATATATATATATATAATATATATATTATATATATATTCTTTTTATCACAATACCAATATTAGTTGTGACTGTTTGGTGTAAAAAAACGAACATGGGATACCAGAATTGTACGGTGTGGGTGCAAAGTTGTAGTTTTCGTGTCATCATTTTTTTTTTCATGCATGAAGGTGCAACATTTACAGAGAAGGGGAGAATATGCTGGAGAGGGATGTCATACTCCCTTGTGTTGGAAGGAGATCGGGAGATTTAGAGACTAGTTGGTGCAGTGCCGGAAGGTGGGAAAAAGGGTGGGTGGTTACTGGTAAGAGCTTGTCATCAGGATATCTTTTTTTGTTTGTTCAGGATCTTCCTGTGTTTCAGCCACTTAACTGTATTTCGAGCCATGTATCGTTGACATAGCCTCATCCAGTGCTCTCCACCCTGACATAAAAATTGTGACACAACAGATTTATACTTGTTGGAGCAATGTACTCTTCATTTCCCAGACATTCCCATGTGCATTTCCACAAGCTGGGGAAGTTGGCAGCTATGCTTTTGGTATGCAATTTTCTTGATTCAGATGAAATCAAAGCCAAATGAAGGGAAAGTAGCCTTGTTGTGAGTGGGTTTTATGGCTGTTAGACTTCTGGCTTGTCCAAGATGGGCAGAATTTATGGCCGACTTTGCATTTTTGATGGAAGTGGAAAAGATGAAGGTAAGAATCTAATTTTATCACCGCAGCAGAATCAAGAACAGCTGAAAGTCTCGATAATCATGTTCTATCTGTGCAAAATCCTGCAGTCTTCATTTTTGCAAAAGTGACATTTGTCACTGATGTCACTTATAGATAAGCTGGAATTTAGTGGTTGATTGCTTTTGTGTATTTTTGGTGATATTTTAGTTTTTTGCAAAATGATCTTTAAATCATTTGTTGATTTTTTTTTTTTTCAAAAAATTAATAATTATTTGCGAGCATTCTTCGAAATGCAGTGCAATCTTCCCTCTCCTTGAAAGCCAGATGTCAGGTATACAGATGTTGTATTCCTGGATGTTATTAAAATGCCGTTTGTTAAACAGAAAAGGTACCCAATGAATGGAGAAATGAAGTCATTATACTTCATTTTTGCAACGAAACTTAAGGATAGTTAGCCACAGTGTGATAATAACATTTTTGCTTTGTTGCGGCATATTTACCTCCGCCACCGAAGGTGGAAGTGTGTTTGTGCCTGTCTGTGTGATTGTGCCTTGTGAAAATCGAAGATTCTTCAAGTATTTTGGTTAGTCGATTTTGTTATTCTGTCTGTCTGTCTGTTTATCGCCTCCAGGTCACAATTTTAAACCGATCTTCACAAAACTTCACCACATGGTCGAGTTTGTCATAAGGAATAAGAATATTGTTTTTGAGGTCAAAAGGACAACATAGGCCAAAGGTCAACAACTTAAGTGAGATTTCTAAAATCCTCAGTTTTCATCCCATTGACTTGAAATTTGAAGAGGATATATATTTCAGGTCTCTGAATTCAACCAACCAATTATTTTTGAGGTTAACATCGACCAAAATGTCAACATAGGCCCAAGGTGAGCAACTAAGGTGGTATTTCTAAAATCCTCAATTTTCATCTGACTTGAAATTTGAAGAGGATTCATATTTCAGGTCATTGAATTCAACCACCAATCATTTTTTAGATCAACATAGACCAAAAGGTCAACATTTGCCAAATTTCTAAAATTGTCAATTTTCATCCGATTGATTTGAAATTTGAAGAGGACTTGCATATTTTGTCATTGAATTCAGCCACCAATTATTTTTGAGGTCAAGTTTGTTTTATGGATTTTGCAAGCATCGTGCTCTACATGACGTTTTCTTCTTGTTCTGTCTGTCTGTCTGCCTCTCTGTCGGTTTGTATGTTAATCGCCTGCAGGACACAATTTTAAACCAATCTTCATGAAACTTCACAACATGGTAGCGTTCGTCATAGGCAAGAAGCCTGTTGTTTTTGAGGTCAAAAGGTCAACATAGGCCAAAGGTTAACAACTTTGTCATATTTCTAAAATCCTCAATTTTCATACGATTGACTAGAAATTTGAACAGGATTTGTAAATTTGGTCATTGACTTCAACCACCAATTATTTTTAAGGTCAAGTTTGTTTTATGGATTTCGCAAGAATCATGCTATGCATGACTTTCTTGTTTGTTTGTGATTGTTTGTTTGTTTATGTGCAGGATATCTGAAAAAGTTGTCGACGGATTCTGATTAAATTTTGTGGGCAGGTTGGGTGTGTGACAAGGATGAACTGATTAGATTTTGGTGAAGATCCGAATCCGGATCCGCATCGAATACAGGAATTTTTAAAGTGATTCTTCACCATTGAGAGATCGGGCCAAAAACTATATATAGCACAATATCTCAAAAAGTTGTGGACGGATCCGGACAAAACTTGGTGAACACATTGAGTGTGTGACAAGGACGAATTGATTCAATTCTGGTGAAGATCCAAAACCGAATCTGGATCTGATAAAAAAAAATTGCAATTCTTTCGCATTGAGAGATAGGGCTAAACCAATATATATCAAGATATATGAAAAAGTTGTGGACGGATCCGGACGAAACTTGGTGGACAGGTTGAGTGTGTGACAATGACGAATTGATTCAATGTTGGTGAAGATCCGAAGCCAGATCCGAATACGAGAATTTTTTAATTTCTAAAGTGATTCTTCACCATTGATAGATGGGGCCAAAAACGATATATGACACTATTTCAAAAAATTTATTGGCTCCGATATGTTCTACTGGATTAGGCATTGCCCGGCTGATGTATGCACTCCACCAAGTGCCCTACTATTTGTTGTCTGTGATGTTTTCTTTTTCTCTGCTCATGAAGACCAATCCTTATGGTGCAAGAAGTTTGAAATATAGATTGACCTATGCACATGTCCTACCTTCGGATTTACGATCAAATGTGCACCTAAGATCCTTCACCACCAATACATCAGTTTATTTTCTCCAGTTTTTTTTCTGTCCAGCTATGTGGCAACCTTGTTTGGATGGAAAAAAATCATAATTAGCGACAACAATTGCAGATACAATATTTTTTTTTAATGAAAAGAGATCATCACAGTTATTTACATTCTTACTCTAATGATGTACAATTACCATCTGACCTAGTTTTTCCTTTAATTTGTCTCCTCCTTCACGAGAAAATTAGTTAATTATCGAAGATAAATTAGATCCATGGTTTAATTTATAAGTAATGACCATCTGAATAATAGTGTAGTTTTTGATTGGCCCTCTTGGTGTTTTGGTGCTGGTGTTTTGGTGATTACAAGATCTAGTTGTGTAAGATAATTGGTTCCTTTACTGTGACAAAGGGCTACAAAGTCTCGATTCGAATGAAATTACATTAACTATATTTTTTTGTTTTACAATGTATACAATGCAGTGCATCAAAATATCAAAGGGCCAACAAACACATTGGTGTTTTACATGCTTAAAAGTTTTACAACAAACTGCTGTAAGTGCCCTATTTTATTCAGGTAGATACTGTATGCACTTGTACTTTTCACCTTGTCGTCTGCATAATTATGATGAGGATGGGTGATGGGGTGAGCAAAGGGGGGGGGGGGTGAGGGGAGTCTATGTGCATAATATATAGATGGAATGTTATTGGTATCGATGGGATCGTGACTCACCATATGTGATACACTGATGACACGTTTATTCAGTACGCGAAAAAAAATTAACAGATAATTTAATTATTTTTGGACATCATTTAACAACAGTCCTATCCAACCACATCAGTGTGATTACCAGATCTAGTTGTGTAAGATAATTGGTTCCTTTACCTGTGACAAAGGGCTGCAAAGTCTCGATTCGGATGAAATTACATTAACTATATTTTTTGTGTCACAATGTATACAAGGTGCAGGTTAAAAACATAGATCTAAAAAAATTCCTTCAGTTTTGAGTGTCTCGTTGACCATCCATATCATTAGCTTGGCACCATCCATCATCAAAGTTTTGACCTTTTAATCGCCCAACCTCAAACCTTCAATCAGCATGTTGTTGGCTTAACGGTAAAGGTAGCTGGCGTAAGATATTTGGGTCTTGAATTTGAGCCCCTGTTCTGCCGTTAATTAACACCAGGTGGGTTGACTGAGCCTGTCATTCTTCTGAGGTCGGAAAAGGGAGTACCAGCTTACTGGTAACAGGGGCACTGCTTCAGCGGCACAGCCGTGCTTCCAGAATGAAGCAACCAGCAGCCACAGGCTGCCTATGAAACAACAACAATGAACCTTCAATAATAGATGCAGTAAATATATTTTGATTTAATGACCTGACATCACGATTCATATGAAACCTGTGTCAGTTGCAGGAAATTTTAAAGTCTGTTTACTAAATTTGCCTCTGATTTCAGCGGTTCAGTTATCGGTGCATTGTGGGTATAGTATCACAGTACATGACAGTTGTCCTTCTGTAAGTGCTGAGCATATTGCTTTTCTCCATCAAACCTTTAACTTCCCAAATAAGTGTGACATATACATGTGAAAGCGGCAGTTAAAGACAGTGGTCGTGGGTGATTCAGCTTTTGATGAATGTGTTCTGTGAGAATGCTGATCATAAATGATCCATTCACAGAAAGTGTGCTTCTAAATTTGGAGTAAGCTGGGAAAAAGATATGGCTTAATTGGTTCTGAAGTCGTTTGATTATTCGTAATTGTTTGGTGCGTAATAATCAGACCCCATGGCGAAATGGATAGTATGTCCACTCTGAGTTTGGTAGTTCAAACCTGACCCTGATTGAGTCTTACCAAAGACTTTTAAAACCGTAAGTGCTGCTTCCTTGCTTGATGCACAGCATTTAAAAAGGATAGAATACGGATAAACAATGCTAGGTTGGTCACCATTGTGCAGACTTGATGGGCCGAATGGCCTCCTACTGCATTGATGTCACTTATAAGGGACAAATATTGATTTAATCTTGGAATATCCACCTTTTATACCCACACGGTCCAGTATTAGTGGGTCCATTGGTCCGATGGATTAATTTTTAATTGGTATTCACAGCCTTGTTGTATACCCGGCTGCTGTACTGCTTGGGCATTAGCTTGCCTTTCACCAAGCCCAGATGTGATTGGGGCCAACACACGCACACACGCACGCACGCACACATGCACACACGCACCAACACCTCATCCATTTATAGTAGATGGTGGTTGAGTTTTATAACGTGGGTTTGCTCTTGTGTGTACAAGCTTTTGAACGGGCTCTTGTTATTATGGAGGTGTCAATCTACATATCAACTCGTACTCAAAGTAGAAGCGTCGTTCTGTGTTTCAAACAAAGAAGAGGCAGTTCCTCAAGCTTCACTGTAGCAGTTTCTGCTGTCATAGAATTATAGAAATGGTCATGTTGGAAAACTAATCAACGAATTACTTTGAACAAAAATTTGTATCTGTTTAATCATAAGTATTCGTTTTAAAAGGCCTCTTTCCACAATTGAAGAATAACAAGTGGTAATAGGAGTTTAATTCAGTGGTTCCAACAGCAATGTTTATTATTTTACAATAACAGAAACCCTTTAGAAGGACACAGAAGGAGCAAGCAAAGTGATATGTAGTAATATCTCTCGAAGCACCAGAAAAAAATATTTAAAAGTACATGAAAGGATCACATAACCAACTAGAGAGTTCAGAGAACACATTACCCCGTGCAGTGTTCAGGTATATAATTAAATTGAAATAAAATAAAGATCTTAAATTCGTGTAAATAAATTACTTCCAGAAGTTTCTCGTCGTTGATATACTGTCTTTTACACCTTCTTATTTAACACATTTCATTAGTTAGTTGTGCCTGGTGTTTGTGTCCTTTGTAATGCCACTAAAAACAGTAAGTTTCCTGTTTGGAATGATTTCCAATTTTGTTTGACTGCCAGGCAGACAGAAGAAATAAATATTTCACTCCTCTCTGTGCATACATGTGGGGCAGATAACAGCAATTTTTGAGAGGAATCGTGCAAATGATGATACAAGCATCAAATTTGGCAGCATTTGTCTCCAGGGGATTCTAATCAAATCTGCCGATTGGCCATTTGAAAATCCAAATTTTGAAAAATTTGAAGAAAAAAAACAAACTTCAAAAAAGTCAAGATCACGAATCAATGTTGGATGCTGGCTGAGATTGGTGAATGTTTCAGAAACATCATCAAAGACGTTCCAAGTCTGCCATGCAGTTTTCTTCCCTTACCGCGGAAGGCAGACACGATGTCACATCCAGTGAACGATGGAAGTATGGGATCCCTCTAGCTTCTCAGGCCTATTGCAGAAACTACCTCATGGACTGGAATCCATCGCGCCTTGGCTCCTTGGCCAAAGGCAATCCACATGTTCTCAAGACCTAGTTCCTGTAAGGATGGCAGTACAGATATTGCTATGACTAGTACGTCCTGTCATTAGCCTTAATGATAAATAATGGACTTGCTACCATCGGTCGTTGCATCCCTGGCGTGTACAAATATTCGAGTGTCAGCTTCTTCATGACAACATGGAGACACAGCATCCAGTGACTTCCTTGTGTTGCTAATGGCATCTTCTCCTTTTGTGACAATGACTGTGATTGTCGTCTGTGCTTCACACATCTTTTCCGCAAGGAAGTGAAACAGCTCAGTCTTGTTGCTGTCATCTCGAAGAAACCTTCTCCAGTTACTTGGGGTTTTACTGGTTCCTGTCACTCTTCTTCTTGATTCCTTGCCCCCTTTTCGACCTTGCCTCGGACTTCAGACTTGACTTCTTGTACACATCAAACACTACGTCCACCCTCTCATACCTGGCACCAATGGATTCCACCTTTGGGATGATGTCTTCTTTAGCATAGTCATCAATATCTTTGAAGTGCGTGGAGGTAGGGCATTGATAAGGCTGAGCCATCAATGATGACTGCATCTCCCTTGGTTCTCTGTCTGGGATGTTCACTTGCGCTTCAAATTTCAGCCAGCTGTGACTTCTAATTTTTTGAAGTTTTTTTTTTCTTCAAATTTTTCAAAATTTGGATTTTCAAATGGCCAATCGGGCAGATTTGATCAGAAAGCCCTGCAGAACAGAAATGCCAAATTTGATGCTTGTATCATAATTTGCACGATTGTACTATCTACTACACTATGCATGATCAGGATGAATTCAGAGCTAAAGTACTGCGAAACTGCAGGTTTGTTTTCCGACTCATGTTCAAAATAAAACATTCAATTGAAATTAAGTTGTTCCTCAATCATAAATTGACGTTTGTGAATGGATGGACGGACAGAAGTGAACCAATTGCTTCACCCCGCTTTTCGTTTCGCGAATGAGGGGTAACAACACCACCACAACGACAGCCAGGTCAGGTCAGGTATGGGAACATGTGCCGGAGCAGAGTGACGGTGTGCACTCTCCGCCGGTCCTCCAGGGGCCTCCGTCTGGCCATCCCCCAGGCAGATGCCTGACCCATCCCCATCTCCTTAAGATGCTGATCAACCTGCTGCAACCACAAGGCATGTGGTCGACCCATTGGCCTCCTCCACTCATGAGACTCCCTCGCTGAAAGAATCTGGTGAGCAGGATCAGCATCAGGAAAATGAGCCACATATCCATACAGCCGCAGCTGTCGCTCACACACCATGCAGGTAACAAATCTCATCCGAGTCTCTCTCAGCAATCGCTCGTTGGACACAAAGTCCGACCAGCAATATCCAAGGATTCTCCAAAGAGACTTGGTACTAAATGAATCAAGTCTCCGTCTCAGATCCCTGGTCAAAATTCAAGTTTCACATCCATATAGAGCAAGACTGGAAGCATCAAGGACCTGAAGACTCGGACTTTCATCCTCCCGCACAGGTACAGGCAATGCCACGCCCCATGATCCAGTGAATCCATGACTCCCCAGGCCCGACCCAGATGTCTAAACCATAGCCACTAAGACAGCAACAACAATAACTACTTGTTAGAAACGGTTGGGAATGCCTCCACGGTAATTGTACCCTCCAACACAAGTCAGGGGTCAAATCATCCACACTCTACCCTTCCGCCCTGATTTATGAAGATAGCACGGGCACCAGAGTGCCAATTAGTCCCTATGGACCGCCTCACTCCCTTTTGTCTCTGTCTCTCTCTCTGTCTGTCTGTCTTTTCTCTCTCTCTCTCTCTCTCTCTCTCTCTCTCTCTCTCTCTCTCTCTCTCTCTCTCTCTCTCTCTCTCTCTCTCTCTCTCTCTCTCTCTCTCCCCTTCTCTCTCTCCCTCTCTCTCTTTCTCCCCCCCCTCAATCAACACCATCGTTGATTTGGGAAATTGATCGGCTGTCTCTAAGCCACAGACTTGTTTGTCACAACTGCCTGGAGCAATACAACAACAGCTCCGTGTTATAACAGATCCATTTTTTTTGATGTGTTTCACTTCATTTTACATCGTCATTGAGATTCACAGATCGACATGCAATACGCTTGTGAAGTACAATATGCTGTCTTTGGAGTAAACCTGTCAGCGAAGCGACGGGGAGGTACGCCTCACATCATTGAAAGTTTGTCATGTTATGGTCTAACAATTATCATAAGCAATCATCTCATCCTTGCTTCTCTGGAACAAAAGTATTTTGAAGAGGCAGCATATTGGAAGCCACATAGGAAATGTCACCCGAGCTGATGACATGGCAGCCAGTGTGTGTGCCAATAATTTGTTCACCGAGTGGATCCTGTGCCAGAAAACCTACGATATGCTTTGATGGGCACAAGTCTGTGGTAGTGCTAATGACAGCAGAGTGTTGAGAACCCACCTATATTAGTTCTGGCATTCATCCACCTTGAGAACATTGTGCCAGGTGTGTCTGAGAGTAATTGCCAACTGCTATGATCCTTACATGCACAGTTTATGCCAGAAAAAGTATGTGTGTGTGTGTGTGTGCGCGTGCTTGCTTGCCTGTGCACACACGCATGCAGAAGGAAAATCTAATAATTACACATTCGACATTTAACTTAAGAATTGCACCGAGAAATGTACCCCCCAATCTTCCACATCATGACTGCTTGACCAACTGCAATTGTCCTTCTCCTTAGAATCTTCAGATGAATAGGTGGTTGTTTGATAAAGTAAGATCATGAATATCTGAATTTGTCGTCATAGGGTTCTGAAAGACAAGTTTGAAAGCCTGTAGCTCAATGTGTCATCTCAAAAATCTTCACAAGTGCAAAACACATCTGCCAAAACAAGTGCGATAGATTGATTGATTGTGGACTGCCTGGTGCCTGCTCAGGTGCTTTGAGCTTTTTCGCTAATTCATTAAGATGTACTGAAGCATAATCTGATGGCAATGACACTTTTAAAAACATATTTTGACAAATTTCTTGAAGATTTGCTTTATTTACAGTGGAAAGTAGGAATTACTTGACAGCCTCACATTTACTGCAGCGTATATCAAAGGATTCTCAAAGTCACAAAAACAGTTGATGTACTGAAGCATATTTCATTTTCTACAGATTGCTTGTATTTTTCATGAAGTGGAACATGCCTCAGGTTTGTACTGTGTTGCTTTCATAACTGGAAGGGCACTCGGTAGAGCGCATACCTCCGCCACGTAATGCCTGATCCACGAGAACATCTCGGGCCCAACACATTTTTGAAATATCATGCTATACAGTACTAAATCGTTTTTGAGCCCGATCTCTCAATGATGAAGAATCACTTTAAAAATTCTAGTAGTCGTATCCGGATCCGGATCTTCACCAAAATCTAACCAGTTCATCCTTGCCACAAACCCAACCTGTGCACAAAATTTCATCCGGATCTGTCCACAGCTTTTTTGAGATGTCCTCCACACAAACAGACAAAGACAGACAAACAGACAGAAAGGGGCTGAAAACATAACCTCCTTCACCTTCGGTGGTGGAGGTAATAATATGACTTCCCTTGCAAGGAACTTCAATGCAGGAGGAGGCAATTTGGTCCATCAATGCCTGCACTAGTATTGCCAACTTATGGTTAGTTGTGCATGCTTTGTCATTTTCAATGCGAGCAGGAAACAAGGAAAATCCGCGTGTTGGCTTAACGTTAAGGTAGCTGGCTTAAGATCTTAGGGTCTTGAGTTTCAACCCCCCTGTCATAAGCCTGGTGTTGACTTTGCAGTTAGGGTGGCTAGCTTGAGATCTTAGGGTCTTCGTCACCGTTTAATAAACACCGGGTGGGGTTGACTCAACCTGTCATCCTTCTGAAGTTGGTGCAATGAGTACCAGTGCACTGGTAATAGGGACATTGCATCAGCGGCACAGCCACGCCTTCAGCCAATGCTGCCACCCACAGCCTTGTGCTGCATTCAAAGGTGGAGGAGGAGGAGCCCCTGTCACGCCGTTAAATAATACCAGGTGGGTTGACTCAGCCTGTCATCCTTTCAAGGTCGTCAAAATGAGTACCGTCTTCCTGGAAAGAGAGGGCACTGCATCAGTGGCACAGCAATGCCCCCAGTCATGATACAACCAACAGCCACAGGCTCCTCCTGCGAAATAATAATAAATAATCAAACAAGGAATCAGCACGTACTATTTTTTAAATCTTTGTTATAACTCGGGTGGCGTTCGAACCTCCGACCTGCACAGACTCAGAATGTACGCTTGAACCATTACAGTAAGCCACCTTTAAAACCCTTTTGGGGGTGAAGAAGTATTACTGTAAACTTTCCATATCAGGAAAAAAGTTGGATGCTGCAAACAAAAGGTAAAAAACAAACTTTGGTGACATGAATGGCTGACTATCAGGTGCTTTTTGTGTGAATCTCTTAAGCATCTTTTTTTTTTCTTTTTCAATATACAGTATAGTCTCAAAATAACCTTGATGAGATCAGATAATCTTAAATCATCTGTGCCTTACCTTTAAAAAAAACTGTAAGGGATCATCGAGTAGTTCCTAACACGCCATACACTACTTCTCAAGAGATGTTTACATCCCTTGTGTGTTCGCTCCCTGAAATCGAGCGATAATGAATGGTATTCTGAATATTCTGGCTTTGACCGGCTTTGAACTGATGAATTGCTTTGAACATCACTGATATCTTCAAATATGTTTCTTGAAGTACTGGTTGTGTGTTCCCATCTAAATGTGGATCATTTCTCATGCCGATGTTGACGCTGAGACGTTCTAATGCAGCGAATGACATGTTTTTTGGAGGAGACTCGAAACTAGCTGTTCCATCTGTCAGCACTTGTTTGTGGATGGTACTTTCCTACTGTTACCTCCAAATAGATTAGGCCACTGTGTGCCAGGGCCATGGCGTGCGAGTTCTAAAATATCTGCTTTGAAAGTTCACTTGGAGTGAAATCGTGAACACCAAGTGTGTTCTTTGCATTGTTTTGGTACCCAGAGCAAGGTACTTGAACCATTCAGCAATGACGAGCTGTTTTCAAAATATAAATTGGACACAAATATGTTCATTTGTTTTTTGATTCCCTCCCTACCCTCAGGAATGTATCATGTGACCACTTCCTAATGGTTGCCCAATGAAAAATGGCCTCTGTTTTCTCAGTCACATGTAATGTCGTTGGATTAATGTCAAAGGGATACATCAATGAAAGCCTGCATGTTCAAGCCCGATCCATTTCCATCCTTTGCGTTGAAAATTTACCGTAAAAGCAATCAAACCTCCACTAGTCATCATTAAGGGCGCGTTCAACTCTTTGCCGTGTCATACGAAACGGACTCAAGATAAATGTCAGCGTGTCACAACGATATTTCGAGTTGGCTGCAGTTGCGACGAGAAATATATGCCACTCACAAACACTCAGTCACTACATGAGTTGCACAGCCATGCCTCATTGATGACGTGAGCAGCAGACTGGGTTCGTGAAATATGAATTCATTCGATAGCTATAACGTCGTTCAGTAGACTACGGGCCAGGCATGCTTCGGCAAAACTCGTATCCAAGAGAGACCTTCTGGACGACAAAAGGGTGGCAGATTGTTTTGTTGACAGGTTCCTTGCCAATAAGATGCTGTGGCTGTGACGACGCATTAACAGCATCTTCATCATGTGAGGGATAGCAACATAGCTGCACAGACAATTTATCAATTAAATCTTGGTAACAAGCATGATTACATATCCCAAAAAACACATTTTCAATGACTGATCGGCACAGACTTAAAGCAAGTCTCGAATTGAATCTATATTAGAGGACACTGTTCTGGAATGTACGAGATAGTGTGACCATTTTTCATGAGTCTCATTTTAACCTGGTTTTCAGAGATGGGAGGACTTGTACAGCTGAACCTTGCAGCAGACCAAGCAGAACATAACCCACATAGCAGAAGGTCATAGTAAGTACAGGCTGGAATTACTATATTGTTACGGTTGTGGAAATTCGCATTACACCATAAAGGGCCCGCAGGTGAGATATCTCTGCAAGTACATGTGTAGTTAGCCCAAACCCGTTGTATAGAGGGAATTTATGTGATTCATCCGGGCTGCGACGCTTTGAGTTAGCCATTTTTCTTTTCTGTCATTATTTTGAACCAACCACGTCTCAACCACCATCACACAACAACCACCTTAACCACAATGCCAGCCATCGCCACCAACTACAACCGCTCTCCAACCCTCACACAACAACCACAATGCCAACCCTCACCACAAAAGACCCTCCACCACCTCGCCTTTACCCTCACAACTTCATCCCACATCATCGCTTCTACGCCCATTCCCAAACACCACCAGTCAACACCAAACGTCGTGGTCCCAGAGCCGTTCGGCAGTGAAGGCCGAACACGTCGATCCGCGGATCAGGAACGCTTCACGCCCACTCCCCCTCCGACCAATGGGCGAACGCGAGGCGCTTGGCCCTGCCTCCAAGCGTGTGTCTGTGAAGTCCGTTTATGCAGATATGCGGATCAAGGGAGGTTCACGCCCCCTTTTTGCCCGACCAATGGCTGAACAGAGGGTGGCGTGGCCCCGCCTCCAATCGCGTTTGATCCGCATATTTGCATATCGGCTCCTCCCGAGGCCTATAAAAAGACGAGCGCCAGGCGACTCGCAAGAGAGAAGTGGAACTGGAAGGAGAGTGTGGAACTGGTGGAGCTAAGCGTAGTTGGGAGAAGAGCGGGGCAGAGCTGAGTGAACTGAGAGAGGGGGAGTCGAGCTTGGAGAGAAGCTGCGGAGGATTGCAGGGAAGACGGCGGACGGCGACGAGGTCGCGTGTGGGGGTCGCTCGACTCGTCGTGAGATCCAGGCCGACCAGCCATACCCCTCTCCCTGAGCATCAACGATTCCCCCCCCCCATTCGCGCTGAGATAGTGCCGAGGGGGCCCCCGTCCCCCCCACCCTAAACGTGGTGCCAACGGGACCGCTCGCGCGGAGCACGCCAGAGAGGTTCGCAGCCACGCCAGGGCACGGAGTCGGGGCGCAGCTGCGCGAACATTGCGGCTTGCCCGCCAACGCTCACGAGGACGCGGGTAAGACCTCCCCGGTCTCGCGGACCTGGCCGCTCCTCCAGGTCACGCGCACATTTGGCCTACGGGCCTGTCTGCCTCCTTGTCTGTGAGGGTGGCTTCTTTCTTTTGCTTTTGTGTAAATGTGTGTTGGCGCCGTCTGTGAAGTAAAACTGTGTAAGTGTTGCCGTGTGTACACGTGGTCGGTTTTAACCCTTCCTTTGCTTTCTATGTGCATTTTGATTATTGTGACTGTAAATACGTGCCTTCCTGCTTGTCTGTGTGTGCGTGTGAATAAATGCTTGCTTGTTGAACTGTTCCCACTCTGCTTCGTCTCCTTCCTTTTAATTGACTCTCCATCCTGCTTCACGTAAGGGGTTCGTAGTGGGTGCAACATCCCGGTAATTAATCTGAACCGTCAAGGCGACGATAACACCGCTCGGTTATCACTGTAGCACGAACGGACCGCTTAAGCGGTTCGTGTCCGGAGTCGCCTGTGGCGTGGTACGATCGCCCGGTCGACCATTCGCGCAGGTACTTAGGTAGATCGAATTTGGCGAGCAACCCTATCCTGCGCGGGTGGGCAATTGGCAGATCGTGGTGTGGTTAAACCCCCACCCGTGACTAGCTCCCGGCGTTGTTCCGAGAGGGTCCGACTGAATTGTCCGTCCGGTGGGCGCCGTGCCGTGATTCGAGTTACGTGGCCGTTCCACGCCGGCGGGCGCAAATTCGCAACAATATGTAAAACAAAAACACTGGGCTAATAATCATTAGAGTAAATATTAGTGCTGTATTCTTCTGAGACAACATCCTCTTGCCGATAATCAGGCTGAGTGCTCATGCGAACAGCAGGTCATTTCTCGAGATGACAATGTGTGTCCACACCATTGTGTGCTTCTGAAGACCTTTCATCCAAAGAATGGTATTCCAACACATCTGTAGCAGCTTGTAATGCCACCCCACTCAGTGGAACACCTCTGGGATGTCTTGGGTAGAGCAATCTCATTCTCTCCATAACCTTTCAATACAATTGGATGAGTTGGTAGATGTTCTGCATATGATGAATGGCACTGAATTCCCAAATAATCAGCAGATGAAAGTAAAAATGCTTATTTTGTCATTGTTGAGAAATTTTGGGAATTAATTATTTGCCAAAGCGGCCCATATCATGCCGTTGAAACTTACAATCGTGTTTTTTCAACCTCTGCAAAAGGGAAGGCAGAGTGAGCAGCCGGCTGAATTTTATTTATTATTATTATTATTATAATTTTTTTTTTTTTTACAAAGAACAGCAGGCCCCGTGATGCAAACACTATCTCTTCTGCGCGGAGATGGCGGTTTTGTCGTCAGATCGAATTTGTGGTGGAATCAAACAGACTGCTGAACTTTGTGGCACAGCGAGTTATTTTGCGTTCCCTGAAGACATTTTAGCTGGGAGGTTATGGCAATTTTCACAAGCCTTAGTGAAGAATAAAAGCAATTTCCATTGATTTTTTTTTTCCTTCTGTGCATATTTCACAACCGCATTCATTGCATACATGTACATTGCTCCAGGTGCTTGCACTGCACTTGTGTGAGCACAATTTCAACAATCTCGTGATAGATTTATTCCACGTTAATCTACCTTATACTTTTATGGGAAAGGCCTTATTTTTAAGAGAAAGGCATTTAACAAAACACAAAAAAACGTTATGGCTTCAGAGAGTGATGACAGAATGAGCGCTCAAATGATGACGATGATGATAATAATTTTATCATTGATATCATCATCGTCATTATCAATAAACCACACTCCATACACAGCATTGGCTCTGTCGAAGCAGTCTCTTGGCAAGGGTTGCAATCCTGGATGGGTCGCATCTCTGATACAGCAGACTCAATTGAGGATGCATAAGCTTGTAATTTGTTCAGGGTGCCGGCGGTAACTCACCTCTTCTTCACGAAGGACATCATGGGATCTTTAAGATCCACAAATTACTTCTCGCAGATGGGATACCCAGTTTAACATCCATCCGAGGGACTGCACACACAATGATGAATGCTTGTGAAACACTATAGGATGGCAGTTTATGGCTGGGTCGAGTTTCAAACCCAGGCTAAATAGCTCAGAGGTGAGTGCTACATTTATTATATCCTCTCAGCCCTGGGTCTTTTATGTGACAGCTTAAAACCAACTTGGTAAGAGGAAACCACAAAACAACTCATGAGCTCTCAAGAAAGTCTTAAAATTACCTGTTTATGGATGCAAAAGTTCAAGACTCCAGTTTTAGAATTTTAAACACCTAAATAATTAATTTGTTTCAGTGAAGCACATCAGCTATTTAGTTACAGTGGGGATTGCTTTCAGTGTAGGTATACCCCCAATGTACCTTAACATTTTTATCTCACCTGGAACGTAGTTCCGGGGAGCTTATGGGACGGCGTGTTGTCCGTCCATCCATCCGTCCATAAATACTTTCAACTTCTTCTCTGAAATGACATAAACAACTTCAATGAAACTTTACCACAGCGTTTATCACCATGTGTGTACCAAAGTTTGTTTATGGCATTACAAAAATCGGGCCCGAAGGGGTTCTACGGGGGTTGCCCCCCAAAATGGGTGTTTGCTTTCTTCTCAGAAACTACATATGCAATTCTGATGAAACTTGACCACAGCCTTAATCTCCCGTGATGTACCAAAGTTTGTTCACGGCATTAAAAAAAGAAATCAGGGTCTGTGGGGGTCTACAGAGGGAGTTTATGGGGGGATTGCTCCCCAAAGAGATATTTGCTTTCTTCTCAGAAACGACATACACTATTCCGATGAAATTTGACCACAACCATCATCACCCATGGTGTACCAAAGTTTGTTCATGACATGAGAAAAATCGGGCTCCAAGAGAGTGTAAGGAGGGTTCCATCCATCCATTGGGCCCATACTCTGTGCAGCACGTTGGTGCTGCCTAAGCAGTCTCCTTGGCTATTGGGTACAATCCTGGACGGGTCTCCACTCCGACACAGGATACCAGCAAGCTGGCACCCATTTTGCCGACCTCGGAAGGATGACGGGCAGAGTCAACTCCAGCTGGTATTAATTCAACAGCCAAGTGGGATTTGAACTCAGGATCCTAGGATCCCAAGTCCACCACCCTAACCATTAAGCCAACACCAGGCATAAGGAGGGTTACCCCCCAAAATATGTATTTGCTTTCTTCTCAGAAACTACACACACGATTTCGATGAAACTAGACCCCAACCTTCATCACCCATGATGTACCAAAGACTGTTCATGGCATTTAAAAAAAAATCGGGGTCTGGGGGTCTGCAGGGGGTGTTGCCCCACAAAAGAGGTATTTGCTTTCTTCTCAGAAACAACACACACAATTTCGATGAAACTTGAACACAACCATTATCACTCGTGATGTACCAACGTTTGTTCACGGCATTAAAAAAAAATCCATAGGTATTTACTTCCTTCTTCATTATATATTTTGTGGGCCATCCATGCCTTCCAGTGCTTCCCTGGTTATCTTATCCAGCCACTACCAGGTGACCACCCAGGGGTATTGCACCGATGTTTAAATATAATTTGGGACTTAGATATAAATCATTTTAATCAAACCCAATATTTTTATTGAAATTTCCACCTTTATTATAAAACATAAACAATCTATCTATTAAAAAGTCGACATTTTCGATGTTTTAGAAAACGCCGTGAGATACAGATTAACCAGAAAAAAGATGCATTTGATAATTTTTTACAATTACTTTTTTGGACCATTTTAAAGAGTTTCACATTTCCCTTTTGGGTGTTCGTCCTATTGCTTTGTTGTTATTGTGTTGATAAGGAACAATGTTTGCCATGTTCCCATTTCCAAATGTCGCATGTTATTGGGAAATTTGTGCGAAAAATTAACACAATGTTGCAGGAGAAAAAAAAATCATAAAGAAAACAGCACCCTCTCTTGACGGAACTTAAATAAATTATTTTCCATTTAGTTTTAGCATTAACAGCAAAGAACCCATCCTTACAGATCGGATCATTCCTCAACTTAAAAAAAACGACATTAGAGCTATAATCATCATCCTCATTATCATGTATGTACTGTATATATATATATACACAAAGCCAGCCACCTCTGTTTGTCTGGCTGTCCAGATTGTATGTACTCCTAAACTGCTAGATGGAATGAGTTGAACTTTTGGTTTCTCGGGGTATACTTGGAAACCTGGTAACATTTTAGGTGGTTGAAAGACATTCATAGCCCTTTTTGTTTCAGCTTAAGTGGCGACACAAATTCTCTATGTAAATGTTTATTGTGTAATGCTGTTCCTGGTGGGAGTGGTTATTACAAGTCATAATGTATTCAAATCCATCAATTATCTGCATAAAAACCATAGACTTTGGAAATGATCATTTGAGGTGTTCGTTTGTTTTTGTTTGACTTGTATGCACTCCTGCACCACTCAGCCAAATTAGCTTAAAACTGGAGATTGTGGTCACGTTGTGTAGCAAAGGTTTATGGAGTTGGGACTGTTACACCCAACTTATGTTTTTTTAACTTTAAAGTGTAGGAATTATTAATATACTATGCTGTATTATCTGCATGAAGGAAAAAATTTAAGTAGACACAGGGATGACCAAAATAATTTGGGAGAGTTGATGAATAAGCAGACAAGTAGATAAATACATTGAGGGGGAAGTGGGTAAAGGAGGAAGTTGGTGAAAAGATATTGGGGAGTTGATGATTGTTAGTTAAAAGTGGGAGTATAGAGAGAAAAGTCAGTGAAGGGGTAGAGGGGAATGGGAGAAGGGTTGCTCAGTTGGTACATTAAAAGGAGTAGGTTTGCAGTCGTTATATGCAATGGGCCATCCATTGATGCACATTTACATAGAAAAAGTTGGGGTAAACCACCCACTCTGAACTACTGGGGTTATTTTTTTTATTATCCCTTGAAACCTTCCCGTGCAACCACCAAGTCAAGTTTTCAACTCATTCAACCCAGCGGTTCAGTTCTCATAAAATTCCCACTTCTGGGAGTATCATTTTTTTTTTACCTCTGAAAAACTTTCTGTGTGCACCCCAAGTTAACCCACCATTTTTCAACTCATTCCATCAGAGGTTCAGGAGTGCATAGGCTTAAAACAAACACACAAACTGTATGAAATTTAGAATGCTAATTCCCCAACCTCTATGATGTCTGTTTTTCAGAGTGCGAATTATTTTATTATGACTTGTACTACCCCCTCACACCGGGAAAGGCGTTTTTCGGTGCACATTTACAAAGATAATTTGCATGCACTCCCACCCTGAACGCTGGGGGGAAAAGCAATTTTGTCACCTAAAACCTTCCTCGGCACACAATGAGCATAACCATCAGTTTTCAACTCGTTCTGTCCAGCAGTTTAGGAATGCATAAAAGTCAAGCCCATAAACAGACACTTCTCCAAATTAAATGTCGCATGACTACCCTCCAGACTTGCATTCAATCATGGTAATTATTTGGTGTTCATTATTAATTTATCGAACCATAATTAGTCGGGGTTTTTTTTGTTTGTTTGTTTAGCAATGAGACCTTTTAACCACCTTTTTCACATTACATTTAAGTTAAAAAAAATTATGTTCAATAATTTTGAATTACTGCAAGATAAAAAACGAAATGAGTCATGACTTATTAGTCATTTCAATGGAGATAACTAATTAAGGATGAACAAATCTGAATTCACTAATATGGAAAAATGTTTTCCCAATCATCAGGAATTAAATGATTCAATCATATAAAGGTGTTTTTTTTTATTATACGAGAGTAAAACTATGTAAAAGAAAACTACATATTAATTTTTGTTGCATTCAAAAAAAGTTCTCTTCTAATTTCTCTTCTCACTAAACAAAAACATTTCTCTTCTCATTTGAATAATAAACAATCAAAATTAACTGCAGTGCATACGTTTCCCAAGGGCTGAAATGTCAACAGACATGTTGGAAGCAACTGAATTATAATTAAAATAATCTTGATTGAGATTCAAAGAAAGCATGTACCTCATGTTATTGAGCAGTTGGGCGTTTACCTTACATCTGTCTGAGCTAGTGCAACAAATAAAAATGGAAAATAATTCAAAACATGTGAGCAGTGCTTCGTAAAAAAAAAAAAAAAAATTCTATCTTCTTCGTTAATCATCCATCACTGGAATTCAGTACATATTCTGTGACTGGTGCAATTATAAACATATGAATGAATCTATTGTTATTCATTTTATTGCCACAGTGAAATATTGCTGGTATCTATAATGTATCTGCTAATTACGATTCAATCATCTGAATCGCAATTGGTATTATCTTCATTTTTATCTTCTTCATCAACTTGTCTAGCTGCATTACAGCATTTTTCCCTCCTGCAGACGCAAAGATCCATGCATGGTAGACTTTTTGTAAAACATGAATACTTTGATCCAAGCATCAGTTTTTTGGTTGTTGTTGTTGTTGTTGTTGTTCCAGTACAATGCACCAGTGATAGAACACTGTCTGCTGCAGCTGGAATGAATGATGACTCAATGGTGAGTTCACTCGCCACCATTTTCCAGCCATGCTTTACAGGAGAGTGAATAAGTGGTGCTTGTAACAGACTTCGTTTATAGATCACTGCCTGATAATTAGCTCTCTGTATGTGTCACTCACCTGGTGTTGGCATAACAGTTAAGGTGGCTGGCTTGAGATCTTCAGGTCCTGAGTATGAGCCTCTGTTGTGCTGTCAACATAACACCAGGTGGGTTGGCTCAGCCCTTAATGCTTCCGAGGTCAGCAAAATGAGTACCAGCTTACTGGGACGAAAGAGCCATTTAAGTATCTTGTGTCGGAGTGGTGACCAAAAAGGATTGTGCCCCCCGAGCCAATGAAAAACTGCTTCGGCACCCCTCTGCATCTGAAGATGCAAAAAGAGTTGTTCTTCTTTTTTCTTCTATGTGTTTCTCGAGTGAATCCTGATTTGGAGGCATAATTAATTCAGATTTGCATGTCAGGTGAAACATGTGAAACAGTAAACCCTCAAATATCACAGGGATCATGTTCCTGGAAAATGTTGCGATAGCTAAAACCAAGGGTCTATGGGAAAAGGGGTTTCGGTTCCTGGGCTTCGAGAAGATATAGAGGAAGGTGGGTGGCAGCCAGAAATAAACACATCACAATTGAAATAAACATCCAAAATATGTACAAAGCATGTTAACATTGAAATATCATGTAAATATAAAATACAGGATGGAAAAAGACTTTTACCTTTTAAATCTATTTCAAAACAGCAAGGTGATTTTTACAAAACAGTGAGGTAGTTGAGGGTAAGAATATTACAAACTCTGCCATAAAAATAAACCACAAGATTTCGCTCAGGATGATGATGATGCTGTTGGAGCAGGAAGGGGGGAGATGGGAAGGGCGAAAGAGTAGTGTGGAGGGGGATTCAGCTATCAGAAGAAGTCACCTGCAGCAACGAAGTCTTCACAACGAAGTCACCTGCAGCTTTACAATGAAGTCACCTGCAGCATTGCCACATAGGAGAAAGATAAGCTAATCCTTAGCCACTTTGAACCCTGGAGCAGACTTTTCCTGCTTGGACAGGAAGGTACGAGATGGCATCCTCTTCCAGAATAATCCTGTCTCGGCGGTATTAAAAACCTGCTTCGGCATAAATCCCTTAACCTTGATTAGTTCCATGAGTTATAGTAGGTAGTTATTCGCAGCATCATTGTTTGTCAATTCTGCTTTTGCGAGTAATTTTACATGATGGAGAATGAATCATCCTTTGAATTTCTCAATCCAGCACATGCTGGTGTGGGGAACCTTGACTGAACTGGAGTTTTCGTCCTCGGGTGCCTCGTGGAAATGTTGGTAAATGCGCAATGATTTCTCCCACATCGCCGGTCCATTTAAAGGCACTTTTTCTGTTTGGTCCTCGATCCAAACATTAAGCACTTTTTCCATCCTTTCAATATGAGAACCATGAGTGAGACTGGAATGACACTTTTGCACTGTGTGGAATGCTGGTGGCAACACATGCATGGACATTTGACTCACGATTATGGATACACCACACAGTTGATTCATTGATTCAGTAATGGTGGCCCACAGATACAGTAATGGTGGATACACCACACAAGTTGTCAAGAGCACTTTCAGCTATTGCCAACCTATCAGAAACTCTATTTTTTTCGCACAACATTATAACCTTTCCCTGCCTTCTGGCACAACAAATTTTGTCCATCGTTTTACATTTAGGTGTACTAGTACGTGCCCGTACGTGCGTGCCCGTACGTGCATTGCCATACGTGCAAAAAAACCCCCAAAAAACAAGAACAATTGTGACGTCAATCGTGATGTCATAGCACCGTGTCCTGTTTTTTGTTTGGTAAATAAATGGCCATAACTTGGGAACCACTTGTCCGATTAATATCACACCTTGAAAAGGCATATCCTCAGGTCCCCAGCAATATACCTGGCAAGTTTCAATTAATTCGGACTATGGTTGTGAGAAACAGCAGTCACAGACAAAACACACACACACACACACACAATCCACAACCACACCACACACACACACACACACACACACACACACATTGCTGGAATTATAGATAGATGAGAAACAAAAAAAGGCTCGTAATGGGAGGTAATCATGTACGCGGATGCAGACGATGACTCTTCTCAGCTCAAAAACCGTGATTGGTCGAAATAAAATCCCACGATAACAAAATCGGAACACAAAATATTTCCCGAGATTGGTTAAAACCTGCGATATTTGAGGGTTTACTGTTCTGCACAACATTTACACTAATACAGTCATTCTAGCCATAGAATTGCCACAAAAAGTGCTCAAGGGATTGCAGTAGCTTGGGTTGCAAATCAATCCCCTCTCAAAGTTGTTGAAGTTGTCTGTAAAAGTCACTTTTCATGAACATGAGCTTCAAAGGCTTTTTGTTTCCTTTACCATAAAAAGGCACTCACACTATCATATCCTGTCAGGCAATGCAGACCTATCAATATACCACAGACAGACTCACCAGCAGTGTTACATATTGCTTCCAGATCAAGTGTGCATCTGTCGTTGCCAAATCTAATGCAGAAGTAAGCATAAGCATCAATTATAGACAGGAGTGAAAGGCCAATAATGAACACATCTGTGTCGAGACTGCAAACCACAGCATCTGAACATTTGCTGCATGGAAAAACAATCTTGTGACTGCCACCTCATGGTTGTGTTGTCGCTCAGGTCCAACATGGCCATCAATATCTACATCTGGGGCAGTTCGCATGGAAAAAGCATGCGACAATAGCTCCCATGTGCATAGAACTCTCTTACTGATTTCAACTCCATTCCTTCATTGCTTCTTCGTGTTCCAAACAGATATTCGACTAGTCTTTCCTAATTTTCACCACTTGCCAAGAGTTTCTTCCATCACTGTGGCCATAAAATAAACATAAAGTCGTATAATGTGAGATGCACAAATAGCTTGTTTCTTTCTTTCGGCATTCTTTATGGACGGTATAGAGACAGTTGTCTTTTCCTGTCTGTCACAAAATGTATGATTTCTGAACCATCAGACTTTTCCATGTTAAGTAATTGACTCAAGATGATGTGGGCAAGGTTGGCAAATGTTCTTTGCCTTGGCAACTTGTTTGTGTTGAGTTGCTTTATGAAATCCATCCCATCGGCACTGTATCGTACCCTTTCTCAGAGTTATTTTTGGTGGCATGCATCAAGTAAGCAGTGTTTACTCTTACTGGATGTCCTTGAACTGTTGTTAGTGAGAACGAGAGGGATTGTGTGTGTCCTGATGAGCAGTGTGACCACTCCGTGGCTTTTTTCACAAGATCTTGGCTATTCGTTGTTCACCTTGGTGTCTTGGTTTT
>CM068959.1:82881611-82891665 GCA_035128595.1 Eptatretus atami | reverse complement strand
CGCACACGCTAGCAGAACTGGGCGAACGCGAGCACTGACCACGTGGGCCATGGCGGATCCGCGCAGCGTACTGCATGAAACATGCATGGATTACCTTCATCCATAACAAGGTACATTACCTTCATCCATAAACATGCATCCATAACAAGGTACCTTCGGCCCTCACGGGCAGCAGCGGATTACCCATGGATGGTGAACGTCTTCTCATCTCTATGGCCAGTGAAGCTGCGATCGAGCAGGGGAATGTTGAACAGTGCGGGTCACGTTGGAGCATGCGGAGCAAGTGCATTGATCAGCGCTGGTCGGACGCCCAAGCAGGCATGTGGGACCCTCGGCCAGTCACCAAGGCATGGCCCGGGGGGTTTTGCAGGACGATTCGCACGCCAAGTTTGGTGTGGACGATTCGTGTCATGTCGTGGGATCGGAAAAGAGAGAGATTGATGTTTTTGAATGCTAATAATTTGTATGGATGGCAATGTCTCAATCTCTACCTTATGGTAAATTAGAGTGGGGGAAGAAAAGGATTATGAAAAGGCTTTGATGAATATTGTTATTTCTTCTAAAAGAGGAATTGAATGAGAAGAAGAAGGTTATTATTTTGAAGTTGATTTGAGGTACCCGAGTGATCTTCATAATAAAGCATAAAGACCTTCCTTTTGCATGTGAGAAGAAACCCCAAAGAAAGAATGGTTAAGTGATTATCATAAAAGTTTTAATATTAAAGGCAAATCAACAGAAAAGTTATTAACAACATTCTATGATAAAGAGGATATGTTTTGCATCAGAGAAGCTTAAAACAGTTTTTGAGAGAAGGATTGAGAGTAGCTAAAATTCATAGAGTTTTAAAATTAAACAAAGTCCTTGGATGAAAAAGTATATTAAATTCAATACAGATATGAGAGCAAATACAAAAGTAAAATTTGAAGGGGATTTCTTATAAATTGATGAATAATGCTGTCTTTGGAAAGACAATGGAGAATGTTAGAAACAGGAAAACATTAGATTTGCAACATCTTTGAAAGAAGCTTTCGAGATTGATAAATAAACCAGTTTTAACAGAGAAGAGGTTTTTTCAGAGAACTTTTCTGCTATTCAATATGAAAAGGAAAGTTGTTGTAATGGATAAACCAATTTAATATTGGAACAGCAGTTCTTGAATTTATCAAAGATATTGATGTATGATTATTTGTATAATGGCTTAAAGAAAGAGTATGGTGAAAATGTTTCATTGTTGTATATGGACACTGATAGTTTTATCCTAGATATAAAAACTGATGATGTTTATAAAGATATGAAGAAAAATATTGGAGTATATGATACAAGTAATTTTAGTAAGAAGAGCGAGTTATTTTCCAAAAGAATGAAAAGGTTATTGGTAAGTTTAAGGATGAGTTGGGTGGAAAAGTAATGAGTGAGTTTATTGGATTGAGAGCAAAGCAATATGCTTATTAAGTATGGTGATCAGGATCAGATTGATAAGAGGTTAAAGGGGTGAAATATGTAATAAAGAAATCAATAACTTTTAGAAATTATTATAATTGTTTGATGAATAAGAAAGAAGAATATAGGAAAATGAATACAATAAGAAGTTATAAACATAACATATATAGTGAAGAAGTAAATAAAAAGGCATTAGGAGCCTTTGATGATAAGAGATTTATTTTAGATAATGGAATAGATTGTGTTCCATATGGATATTGTATGAAAGAGTGTATAGAATAGATTGTGTTTTAACAATGGGAAGATGGGTTAGGGTTTTTAAGGGCTACCGCGCGTTTTTTTCACAATATATAAATGGTTAAACCAAGTATTAATCAAACTAAAGAGTGGAGAAAATCTCAGTCTTGGTATATAAATGGAAAACATAATGAATGTGAAAAATATCAAATAAGTCTTATTGAAAAATAACGAAAAACAAAGGTAAATAAAACAAATAAGCGAATCAATTTAAAAACTAGTAAGTTAGAGGATGTAAAAAAAAATAAATATCCTTCAATGGACTGAAAACTTTGATGGTTATCAATTGAACAATGGAAAAAACAATTTACTATAATCTCAAAATGATATGTGGCTCAGGAGGTGGTCAGATGAGATCATTAAGAGAAGTATATCATTTCGTAATGGCACAAAAGGGGTATCTTGAAAAATATAAAGATTCAAATGTTTTGTTTTTAAATATTTTAGATGGGGATTATTGTGCAAAGAAAATTAAACTATTAAAGGAATATGAGAATGAACAAATCTTATAAGGTTCAATGAGTGAGCTAAACAATATGCATTGGTTATTTGAAAATGAGTGTCCCTAGGTTAAAAGGGAGACAAACAAATATACCCTGGGATAAAAGGGGTGTAATTTTAAGGGAAAAAAAAAGTGAATCGCTGAAAATCCCCCATTCATTTACATGGGGAAAAGTGAGCCAGAATCAGTATATCCACCCTACTCAACATAATGAGTAAATTTCTCAGACACAGACACTGAACACCTCAAATAAAAACAAATAAAAACCACTTAAAATGTAATAGCCCCGTGTTTTTAGTAATCTTGCTGAACGGAGTTAAAGGGCTAGCCATATTTATGTACAACTGAAATGGCCACCAGTCTACCAGTCGGCCATCTTCGATCAACTTGCAAAATAAAATGATGTACACGTCGGACCATGCATGTCTGAGAAATGGTTGGGACACATTTAAGTAACAAAATGGCCACCAGTCGGCCATCTTGGATCTGATCTCGAAGAAAAATGACATGCTTATGTAAGCCATTATTCAATATGTGTGTGCCAAGTTTGAACACATCGGTAAAAGCATATCTGAGAATTGGTTGAGGACGTGTTCAACATCGGGTTTTTTTTTCAACTAAAATGGTGCAGGTCAGCCATATTCGATCGCATCACGAAACAAAAATTATGCGCAAATGTATATCATCATTTGTTGTCTTTGTTCCGAGTACGAATAAAATCGGTCCCAACATGTCCGAGATATGGTTGCGGATGTACACACGCACGCACAGACACAAAAATCTAAATCAAATCCATAGCCCCCATTTTTCCAAAGTCCAACGGGGCCGAATAATTTTTTAAGTTCAAATATGCCAATCACTATATTTAGGTAAAAGGTAAAAGGCAAAAGGCAACATTCACAGCTTGAATAAATGTCAACATTCCACAGCTTGAAACTAATTATAAGCAGCAGAACACAAAAACATCATTTTTAGTAGCCCAAGGTAGGACTTGCACTATTCTGACAAAAATGACTGATGATGGCAGGTGATCACCATGTGAGTCAAATTGAAGCTTCCACAGCCAAAGATTGAGAAGCTTTTCTTTTCTTCCTGTGTTTCACTTCTCTATTGCAAGAAAATGATTTCAACATGACGCTTGACTACTTGTACACTAACTGAAACAAACACAAACACACTGCCTCGAGCCCGAGCTGCCTCCATCATGAACAGGTTATTTCCTCCATATCAGAAATACACATTCTATTATCACAATACCAGCAGGGCAAAAAACATACTAGTTGAGATCAAGACTAATAATTCCCTATAACACATCAATAACTGGATGTCTTCTGACTGTAAATGATCCCTATTGGAGAAGAACTGATTCAATCCCATTTTCTTTCTCTGTGCCAAGAAGGAATTCATCTATGCCTGTGTTAAAAAGCCACCATCTATGCATGTGTTTAAGAAAAACAAAACAATTATGCATGTGAATATCGAAAACATCTTGAGCAGGCACAGATTGAGAAACATCAAGTGTAACAACTTGTCCAAGAGTGACATTAAAGATGAGGTATCAAACCTGACATCAATTTTAAGGAAAATCTGATGGAATACAGAGATCAATGTTGTTGCTGAAAATTTGCTTTCCTTGCAGGGGCAGATGCAAACTGCCTTCCAGTGTCTTCAAGAAGAGGGCCAGATTGTCATGCGCAAATATAAACTGATGTGATTTTTATGTTGTCTGCCAAATGTTGTTCATTTCCTTCCGACAGGTTAATCAAATTTGATTGTTCAACAAATTTTATTATTGTTATTAGCCCCTGTTGGACTTAGTCGAAATGGGGCTTATGGATTTGGTCTCGATTTTCGTGTCCGTGCGTGTATGCATGCGTGATGCGTCCACAACCATATCTCAGACATGTCTCGACCGATTTTTCATTCTTGGAACAAAGACAACACATGATGGTGCACATAAGCACGTCATTCTTTTTCGACATCAGATCCAAGATGACGACTGGAGGGCATTTTAGTTGGAAAAAAAAAACTGTGTCGAACACGTCCTCAACCATTTTTCGGACACGCATTTACCAATGTTGTTCAAACTTGGCAAACAGACAAGGAATGAAGGCATACATATGCATGTCATTTTTTCATTCGAGATAAAATCAAAAAATGGCTGACTGGCGGCCATTTTAGTTGTAAAAAAACCCAATGTTGAACACGTCCTCAACCATTTATCGGACATGTATTTATGGATGTTGTTCAAACTTGGCCCAGAAATAAAGAATTATGGCTTACATGTGCGGGTCATTATTTTTTTTTGAGATCAGATCCAAGATTGTCAACTGGCGGCAATTTGGTACTTAAACGTGTCCGCAAACATTTCTCTGACATGCATTGTCCGATTTTGGTCAAACTTAGGAAAAGCACAGTACGCAATGGCAGACACTTGTCCCTAACATTATTTTTGTACCTGATCAAATATAGCCGACTGGTAGACTGGCAGCCATTTTAGTTGTAAAAATCCGATGTTGAATACGTCCTCAAACCATTTGTCGGACAAGCATTACCAATGTTGTTCAAACTTGATAGACAGATAAGGAATGATGGTTTACATATGCACATCCTTTTTTTTTTTACGGGATCAGATCCAAGATGGTCGACCGGCGGCCATTTTAGTTGTAAAATAAAACTGACGTTGAACATGTTCTAACCATTTCTCGGACAAGCATTTACCAATGTTGATCAAATTAGCACCCGGATAAGGAATGATGGATTACATAAGCAGTCATTTTTTTGAGATCAGATCCAAGAATGGATGACTGGTGGCCATTTTGTTACTTAAATGTTTCCCCAACCTTTTTCAGACATGCATGGTCCGATTTTGTTCAAAATCGGGACAAGCACAGTAGATGATGGCATATATATATATACCCTCACTTTATTTTGTGATCTGATCAAAGATGGCCAACCGGAACCCTGGTGGCCATTTTAGTTGTACATAAATATGGGCTAGCCCTTTAGCTCCATACAGCAAAATTACTAAAACAATGGGAGCTATGACATTTATGTCGTTTTTTACTTGTTTTCTATGCAGCCTGTGGCTGCTGGTTGCATCATTGCTGGGAGCACAGCTGTGCGCTGATGCAGTGCCCCCTGTTTCCTAGTAAGCTGGTACTCATTTTGCCAACCTCAAAAGGATGACAGGCTGAGTCAATCCACCTGGTGTTATTTAACGGAACAACAAGGCTCAAACTCAAGACCCGAAGATCTTAAGCAGCCACATTAACAGTTTAGGCCACACCAGGCTTCATTCAAAAATGATCAATGTTATACCAGAGAAGAGAGATTCAAAATGAAATAATCATTCATGGAAAAAGTAAACATATGGGCAATACCCCTGGCTCCTCACCTGGTAGTGCTGGATAAGATAACCATGGAACCACTGGTAGGCATGGATGACCCCAAAAAATATATAATGCAGAAAGAAAGTAAATACCTATGAATGATATTTTTTAATGCCATGAACAAATCTTGGTACATCACCGGTGATAAAGGTTATGGTCAAGTTTCCCACGAAATTGCATGTGTGGTTTCAGAAAAAAAAAATCAAATACATATTTTGGGTGGAACCCCCCCCCATATAACCCCTTAGATCCCAATTTTTTTTAGTGCTGTGAACAAACTTTAGTACATCACGGGTGATGATGGGTGTGTCGTTTCATCGGAATTGTATTCGTACTTTCTGAGAAGAAAGAAACACCTCTTTTCGTGGGCAACCCCGACGTAGAACCCCTTCGACCCCAATTTTAATATTTAATGGTGTGACCAAGCTTTAGTACATCATGAGTGATGAAAGTTTGGTAAAGTTTCATCGAATTGTATGTGTAGTTTCGGAGAAGAAAGCAAATACAAACTTTGAGGGGCAACCTGCCCCCCCCCCCTTACATCTCCTTCGACCTGATTTTTGTAATGTCATGAACACAACTTTGGTACTTCATGGGTGTGAACGTTGTGGTGAGGTTTCATCAGAATGTTTTGCGTAGTTTCAGAGAAGAAACGAACATATTTTGGGGGGCAACCCCCCCATAAATCCCCCAGACCCGACGTTTTTAATGCTGTGAACAACCTTGGTACATCAAGGATTATGAAGGTTGTCGTCAAGTTTCATCAGAATTGTGCGTGTAGTTTCCGAGAAGAAGCAAAATACATATTTTGGGGGCAATCCCCCGTTGACCCCCTAAACCCAACTCTTTTAATGTCGTGAACTAACTTTGGAACATCAAGGGTGCTGAAGGTTGTGGTGAAGTTTCATCGAAATCATGTGTAATTTCGAAAAAGAAAGCAAATACTATTTTGGAGGGCAACCCCCTCTCCCCTCGCCCCACCCATTAGACCTTCTTAGATCTCGATTTTTTTAATTGTGCGTGAAAAAACTTTGGTACATCATGTGAGATTAAGGTTGTGGTCAAGTTTCATCGAAATTGTGTGTGTGGTTTCAGAAAGTAAAGCAAATACATATTTTGGGGTAAACCCCCCAAATACCCACCTAGGACTCCGATTTTTATTTTGAAATTGTGTGAACAAACTTTAGTACATCATGGGTGATGAAGGTGAAGTTCAAGTTTCATATAAATTGTGTGTGTGGTTTCGGAGAAGAAAGGAAATACATATTTTGGGGAGCAACCCCCAAAGACCCCTACAGACCCCAATTTTTTTTCAAGCTGGTATATCAATCCAAATGCAAAGTTTGCTTGATACAAAAACATGTTGGGGTGATTGTCTGGTTGATTCATTAATTTTCAGAACACTTTATAAACAGCAAGTTGCCCGTGCCGCACGGGATTTTTAAGAGGGTGGGGACGAAGACGGCAAAAATGCAAAATGGCGTTTTCTGTCAACGGAGCCGGCGAATTGGGAGCAACACTTCCCATTTATTGCCACGTCTGATGAAATTAATGCTCTAATGGTGGTAAGGTGCTCCATTTGAAACTGCTTGTTCCAAAGCCAGTGACCAATTGCAAATTAAAAGTAGGAAAAACATGTATGGTTATTGGCCCGCTCACACATTGTGATAAGTATGAGAATATCACAAAGTACATTATTTGAAAAACAGTGTACCATAATAGATATTAAAACATTTTTTACACACACACACACACACACACACTTTTTGTGGACCACGTACTCATTGGGCTTATTTTGTGGACCACATACTCATTGCCCCAGGATTACCAAGAAATCAAACAGGCCGAATTTGAATTGGTGGATGGGAACAATTATATGATTCTGCTTTGTGACAAAAAGACAATGGTTCCTGGCTCTGAGAGTTTGTACCTTCCCATGAAGTTGACAGAAAAGATGGCAACTTCAGAGAATACTGGTGGGCTATGCTTACATGTTGTAAGCAATTACGAACTGTGTTTCGTAATTAGGTACATAATAAATAGCAGCAGTTCCTGCATGACCTTCATTTGTCCCCATTGACTTGGGTTGCTCACCAACAGTGAGCACAACAAGGCTGCACTTATTTTCATATATTTTCATTTACTGAGGCTTTCCAATGGTTCTAATGATCTCCCGGTGTATTGGCTGCGATGTCCATTGGTGCGCGACATTTAGCTTTCTACGTCACCCGAAGGTTTCGAACATTAATATCAGTCAGTGAGTGAGCAGTCAGTCAGTCAGTGGTTACAATGAGCTTTATGTATTAGATTATAGATATGCCATTACACCGGGAAAAATCAGAGAATCACCTGACAACATCCGTAAATGAAAATATAAATAAATGAAAAAAAAAATGAAAAAAATGCGGGTGAGCGACCTGAAACATTGGGGAAGCACAGCCAATTCTGTGTGCTGATGGACATCAAAAGCCAGTACACCGAGAAAAATCACAGAACTGTTGGAAAGAGTCTGTAAATTAAAATATAATAAACAAATAAAAAAATGAATAATAAAATAAATATGAAAAAAAAATAAATGCAGGTGAGCGACTTGAGAGATGGGGAAGCAGGGTAAATTTGTGTTCGATGGACATTAAGCCGATAATATAGGAAAATCACAGAACCATCAGAAAGCATCAGTGAATGAAAATATAAATGAATGAAAAAAGAAAAGAAAAACGAAATGCAGGTGAGTGACCTGAGACATGGAGAAGCACTGTTCACATGCACAATGGAAAGCACAATATATAAGCATATCCCACTTGGATGTATGTAGATATTAATATATTATATCAACATGTGGAGTTGATGAGCACTCCACCGATCCCATTGGACACAGTCCACACCAAATCATCACCTCCAAACACAGAAGCCTCAGCCTCGTGACTCTATCAAATAGACAAAGATCATGTGGTCATCATCGGTTAAAACATCAAAACGAGCCACAATCCAGCTATTTGACTTATTTGCCCTCATCAGGATGGCACATTGAAAAATATCTAACCAATGATGACCACATTCGTCGTTTAAACCTCAGATGCACCTCCAGGCTGTTATGGTGAGCATCGCCATGGATTATGTCTCACACGGTAAAACCGCATAATCCGCACAGACAACCATCCGCCTGCCACCCAGACGATTGTTCCTGCTAATGCAAACCATTCAACCAGAAGGCATGTGATGTGATCGGCGGGAAAACAAAACATGTAGAGTGTGACGAGTACTCCGCCGATCCCCATTGATCCCCATTGATCCTCCAACACAGAGGCCTTGGCCCAGTGACTGTCAAAGACAAAGATAATATGGTCATCATCAGTGAAACATCAAATGGAGCAACCGATCCAGATTTCGGCTCATTTGCCCTCAGCAGGATATATATATATATATATATATATATATATATATATAATATATATATATATATATATATATATTGTTGTGGGCTGGGGGTCGGGTGAGAAGACCACGAGGGGGGGGGGATTCTCGGCTCCCACCAGACTCCCGGAATTGTAGGCAGTCGCACGGATAATCCGTGATGCGGCGGGTCGCTTAACTGACCGTGGACGCCAACAACTCAACCGCGTGACCTAGGGTCCTCCCATCTATGGGTTAATCGGGTTCCTAATTATCACGTGATTTAATTACCGGGAACACGCCTCCGTACGCCTTGTCCGAACCGGATCACTCTACCGGATCGGATACAGCCGAGCGACACTGCCAAGGACGTACCGGCTAAAAGGAACGGATCGTTGGGAATAAAGTCCCGGCTAAGCTAGGATTCAGACCATGCTGGATCAATGAAAGAAACCACAAAAACGAGCTGGGAACATTCCTAATAATGATTTATTTACAGGCAATTTACAAAAAGGGACAGAGAGCAGACTTAACGCGAAATAATAACAAATAGTGATAACAATAACGATCTTCTGCAGTCTTACTTAAGCAGCAGGTGCCAGGACACACACATACACGCACACACACAGACACAGAAAACCCAATGAAGAGAAAGTATTGAAACAAGAAGGGGAAGGAGTGCTCCGTGGTGCGGTACCCGACAGCTGGCACGTCGTCTCTGGCTTCAGCAGCGCATGTGGAGACTGTGGGCGTGAAGGAGGGGCCTGAGTGGAGAAGGGGTGGAGTCCAGGCAGCAAGAAGGTGGTTCGTGGCGATGTCGGGCAGAGAGACGAGGGCGAGAGAAAGGCGGAGGGACCGCTCCGACCTTTATAGGACTCACAGTGTGGGGGGGGGCCACCCCAAACGAAGCGTCATCACCTGAATCGGGCGCTCGGATTGGCCCGACCCCTCACGCAGCCGCTAACTTTGGCCGGAAACGCGCAACACTCCGTTTCCGGCAAGGTCATCTCAGACAGCGAAAATATTCCAC
>CM068959.1:82831461-82881586 GCA_035128595.1 Eptatretus atami | reverse complement strand
TCTCCACATGCGCTGCTGAAGCCAGAGACGACGTGCCAGCTGTCGGGTACCGCACCACGGAGCACTCCTCCCCCTTCTTGTTTCAATACTTTCTCTTCATTGGGTTTTCTGTGTCTGTGTGTGTGCGTGTATGTGTGTGTCCTGGCACCTGTCTGCTTAAGTAAGACTGCAGAAGATCGTTATTGTTATCACTATTATTGTTATTATTTTCGCGTTAAGTCTGCTCTCTGTCCCTTTTGTAAATTGCCTGTAAATAAATCATTATTAGGAATGTTCCGCTCATTTTTTGTGGTTTCTTTCATTGATCCAGCATGGTCTGAATCCTAGCTTAGCCGGGACTTTATTCCCAACGATCCGTTCCTTTTAGCCGGTACGTCCTTGGCAGTGTGCTCGGCTGTATCCGATCGGTAGAGTGATCCGGTTCGGACAAGGCTACGGAGGCGTGTTTCCCGGTAATTAAATCACGTGATTAATTAGGTAACCCGATTAACCATAGATGGGAGGACCCTAGGTCACGCGGTTGAGTTGTTGGCGTCCACGGTCAGTTAAGCGACCCGCCGCATCACGGAATTATCCGTGTGCGACTGCCTACAATTCCGGGGAGTCTGGTGGGAGCCGAGAATGCCCCCCCCCTCGTGGTCTTCTCACCCGACCCCAGCCCACAACAATATATATATATATATATATATATATATATATATATATATATATATTATATATATATATATATATATCCTGCTGAGGCAAATGAGCCGAAATCTGGATCGGTGCTCCATTTGTGTTTACTGATGATGACCATATTATCTTTGTCTTTGACAGTCACTGGGCCAAGGCCTCTGTGTTGGAGGATCTGGTGGCATCAATGGGGATCGGCGGAGTACTCACACATCTACATGTTTTGTTTTTTTTCCCGCCGATCACATCACATGCCTTCTGGTTGAATGGTTTGCATTAGCAGGAACAATCGTCTGGGTGGCAGGCGGATGGTTGTTCTGTGCGGATTATGCGGTTTTACCGTGTGAGACATAATCCATGGCGATGCTCACCATAACAGCCTGGAGGTGCATCTGAGGTTTAAACGACGAATGTGGTCATCATTGGTTAGATATTTTTCAATGTGCCATCCTGATGAGGGCAAATAAGTCAAATAGCTGGATTGGTGGCTCGTTTTGATGTTTAACCGATGATGACCACATGATCTTTGTCTCTTTGATAGAGTCACGAGGCTGAGGCTTCTGTGTTGGAGGTGATGATTTGGTGTGGACTGTGTCCAATGGGATCGGTGGAGTGCTCATCACACTCCACATGTTGATATATATTTAATATCTACATACATCCAAGTGGGATATGCTTATATATTGTGCTTTCCATTGTGCATGTGAACAGTGCTTCTCCATTGTCTCAGGTCACTCACCTGCATTTCGTTTTTCTTTTCTTTTTTCATTCATTTATATTTTCATTCACTGATGCTTTCTGATGGTTCTGTGATTTTTTCCTATATTATCGGCTTTAATGTCCATCGGAACACAAATTTACCCTGCTTCCCCATCTCTCAAGTCGCTCACCTGCATTTATTTTTTTTCATTTATTTATTTTCATTTGTTTATATTTTAATTTACAGACTCTTTCCAACAGTTCTGTGATTTTTCTCGGTGTACTGGCTTTTGATGTCCATCAGCACACAGAATTGCTGTGCTTCCCCAATGTTTCAGGTCGCTCACCCGCATTTTTTTCATTTTTTTTTTCATTTATTTATATTTTCATTTACGGATGTTGTCAGGTGATTCTCTGATTTTTCCCGGTGTAATGGCATATCTATAATCTAATACATAAAGCTCATTGTAACCACTGACTGACTGACTGCCTCACTCACTGACTGATATTAATGTTCGAAACCTTCTGGGTGACGTAGAAAGCTAAAATGTCGCGCACCAATGGACATCGCAGCCAATACACCGGGAAGATCATAGAACCATTGGAAAGCCTCAGTAAATGAAAATATATGAAAATAAGTGCAGCCTTGTTGTGCTCACTGTTGGTGAGCAACCCAAGTCAATGGGGACAAATGAAGGTCATGCAGGAACTGCTGCTATTTATTATGTACCTAATTACGAAACACAGTTCGTAATTGCTTACAACATGTAAGCATAGCCCACCAGTATTCTCTGAAGTTGCCATCTTTTCTGTCAACTTCATGGGAAGGTACAACTCTCAGAGCAAGGAACCATTGTCTTTTGTCACAAAGCAGAATCATATAATTGTTCCCATCCACCAATTCAAATTCGGCCTGTTTGATTTCTTGGTAATCCTGGGGCATATGAGTATGTGGTCCACAAAATAAGCCCAATGAGTACGTGGTCCACAAAAGTGTGTGTGTGTGTGTGTGTGTGTGTAAAAAATGTTTTAATATCTATTATGGTACACTGTTTTTCAAATAATGTACTCTTGTGATATTCTCATACTTATCACAATGTGTGAGCGGCTCAATAAACCATACATGTTTTTCCTACTTTTAATTTGCAATTGGTCACTGGCTTTGAAACAAGCAGTTTCAAATGGAGCACCTTACCACCATTAGAGCATTTAAATTTCATCAGACGTGGCAATAAATGGGAAGTGTTGCTCCCAATTCGCCGGCTCGTTGACAGAAAACGCCATTTGCATTTTTGCCGTCTTCGTCCCCACCCTCTTAAAAATCCCGTGCGGGCACGGGCAACTTGCTGGTTTATAAAGTGTTCTGAAAATTAATGAATCAACCAGACAATCACCCAACATGTTTTTGTATCAAGCAAACTTTGCATTTGGATTGATATCACCAGCTTGAAAAAATTGGGGTCTGTAGGGGTCTTTGGGGGGTTGCTCCCCCAAAATATGTATTTCCTTTCTTCTCCGAAACCACACACACAATTTATATGAAACTTGAACTTCACCTTCATCACCCATGATGTACTAAAGTTTGTTCACACAATTTCAAAATAAAAATCGGAGTCCTAGGTGGGTATTTGGGGGGTTTACCCCAAAATATGTATTTGCTTTACTTTCTGAAACCACACACACAATTTCGATGAAACTTGACCACAACCTTAATCTCACATGATGTACCAAAGTTTGTTCACGCCAATTAAAAAAATCGAGATCTAAGAAGGTCTAATGGGTGGGGCGAGGGGAGAGGGGTTGCCCTCCAAAATAGGTATTTGCTTTCTTTTTCGAAATTACACATGATTTCGATGAAACTTCACCACAACCTTCAGCACCCTTGATGTTCCAAAGTTAGTTCACGACATTAAAAGAGTTGGGGTTTAGGGGGTCAACGGGGGGATTGCCCCCAAAAATATGTATTTGCTTTCTTCTCGGAAACTACACGCACAATTCTGATGAAACTTGACGACAACCTTCATAATCCTTGATGTACCCAAGGTTGTTCACAGCATTAAAAACGTCGGGGTCTGGGGGGATTATGGGGGGGTTGCCCCCCAAAATATGTTTCGTTTCTTCTCTGAAACTACGCAAACAATTCTGATGAAACCTCACCACAACGTTCAACACCCATGAAGTACCAAAGTTTGTTCATGACATTACAAAAATCAGGGTCGAAGGAGATGTAAGGGGGGGGGGGGCAGGTTGCCCCTCAAAGTTTGTATTTGCTTTCTTCTCCGAAACTACACATACAATTTCGATGAAACTTTACCACAACTTTCATCACTCATGATGTACTAAAGCTTGGTCACACCATTAAATATAAAATTGGGGTCGAAGGGGTTCTACGTCGGGGTTGCCCACGAAAAGAGGTGTTTCCTTTCTTCTCAGAAAGTACGAATACAATTCCGATGAAACGACCACCACCATCATCACCCGTGATGTACTAAAGTTTGTTCACAGCACTAAAAAAAATTGGGATCTAAGGGGTTATATGGGGGGGGGGTTCCACCCAAAATATGTATTTGATTTTTTTTTTCTGAAACCACACATGCAATTTCGTGGAAACTTGACCATAACCTTTATCACCGGTGATGTACCAAGATTTGTTCATGGCATTAAAAATATCATTCATAGGTATTTACTTTCTTCTGCATTATATATTTTTGGGGTCATCCATGCCTACCAGTGGTTCCATGGTTATCTTATCCAGCCACTACCAGGTGAGGAGCCAGGGGTATTGCCCATATGTTTACTTTTTCCATGAATGATATTTCATTTTGAATCTCTCTTCTCTGGTATAACATTGATCATTTTTGAATGAAGCCTGGTGTTGGCTTAACTGTTAATGTGGCTGGCTTAAGATCTTCGGGTCTTGAGTTTGAGCCCTTGTTGTTCCGTTAAATAACACCAGGTGGATTGACTCAGCCTGTCATCCTTTTGAGGTTGGCAAAATGAGTACCAGCTTACTAGGAACAGGGGGCACTGCATCAGCGGCACAGCTGTGCTCCCAGCAATGATGCAACCAGCAGCCACAGGCTGCATAGAAAACAAGTAAAAAACGACATAAATGTCATAGCTCCCATTGTTTTAGTAATTTTGCTGTATGGAGCTAAAGGGCTAGCCCATATTTATGTACAACTAAAATGGCCACCAGGGTTCCGGTTGGCCATCTTTGATCAGATCACAAAATAAAGTGAGGGGTATATATATATATGCCATCATCTACTGTGCTTGTCCCGATTTTGAACAAAATCGGACCATGCATGTCTGAGAAAAGGTTGGGGAAACATTTAAGTAACAAAATGGCCACCAGTCATCCATCTTGGATCTGATCTCAAAAAAAATGACGTGCTTATGTAATCCATCATTCCTTATCCGGGTGCCTAATTTGATCAACATTGGTAAATGCTTGTCCGAGAAATGGTTGAGAACATGTTCAACGTCAGGTTATTTTTACAACTAAAATGGCCGCCGGTCGACCATCTTGGATCTGATCCCGTAAAAAAAAAAAGGATGTGCATATGTAAACCATCATTCCTTATCTGTCTATCAAGTTTGAACAACATTGGTAAATGCTTGTCCGACAAATGGTTGAGGACGTATTCAACATCGGATTTTTACAACTAAAATGGCTGCCAGTCTACCAGTCGGCTATATTTGATCAGGTCACAAAATAATGTTAGGGACAAGTGTCTGCCATTGCGTACTGTGCTTTTCCTAAGTTTGACCAAAATCGGACAATGCATGTCAGAGAAATGTTTGCGGACACGTTTAAGTACCAAAATTGCCGCCAGTTGACAATCTTGGATCTGATCTCAAAAAAAAATAATGACCCGCACATGTAAGCCATAATTCTTTATTTCTGGGCCAAGTTTGAACAACATCCATAAATACATGTCCGATAAATGGTTGAGGACGTGTTCAACATTGGGTTTTTTTACAACTAAAATGGCCGCCAGTCAGCCATTTTTGATTTTATCTCGAATGAAAAAATGACATGCATATGTATGCCTTCATTCCTTGTCTGTTTGCCAAGTTTGAACAACATTGGTAAATGCGTGTCCGAAAAATGGTTGAGGACGTGTTCGACACAGGTTTTTTTTTTTCCAACTAAAATGCCCTCCAGTCGGTCATCTTGGATCTGATGTCGAAAAAGAATGACGTGCTTATGTGCACCATCATGTGTTGTCTTTGTTCCAAGAATGAATAAAATCGGTCGAGACATGTCTGAGATATGGTTGTGGACGCATCACGCATGCATACACGCACGGACACGAAAATCGAGACCAAATCCATAAGCCCCCATTTCGGACTAAGTCCAACAGGGGCTAATAACAATAATAAAATTTGTTGAACAATCAAATTTGATTAACCTGTTCGGAAGGAAATGAACAACATTTGGCAGACAACATAAAAATCACATCAGTTTATATTTGCGCATGACAATCTGGCCCTCTTCTTGAAGACACTGGAAGGCAGTTTGCATCTGCCCCTGCAAGGAAAGCAAATTTTCAGCAACAACATTGATTCTCTGTATCCATCAGATTTTCCTTAAAATTGATGTCAGGTTTGATACCTCATCTTTAATGTCACTCTTGGACAAGTTGTACACTTTGATGTTTCTCAATCTGTGCCTGCTCAAGATGTTTTCGATATTCACATGCATAATGTTTGTTTGTTTTTCTAAACACATGCATAGATGGTGGCTTTTAACACAGGCATAGATGAATTCCTTCTTGGCACAGAGAAAGAAAATGGGATTGAATCAGTTTCTTCTCCAATAGGGATCATTTACAGTCAGAAGACATCCAGTTATTGATGTGTTATAGGGAATTATTAGTCTTGATCTCAACTAGTATGTTTTTGCCCTGCTGGTATTGTGATAGTAGGAATGTGTATTTCTGATATGGAGGAAATAACCTGTTCATGATGGAGGCAGCTCGGGCTCGAGGCAGTGTGTTTGTGTTTGTTTCAGTTAGTGTACAAGTAGTCAAGCGTCATGTTGAAATCATTTTCTTGCAATAGAGAAGTGAAACACAGGAAGAAAAGAAAAGCTTCTCAATCTTTGGCTGTGGAAGCTTCAATTTGACTCACATGGTGATCACCTGCCATCATCAGTCATTTTTGTCAGAATAGTGCAAGTCCTACCTTGGGGCTACTAAAATAAGGATGTTTTGTGTTCTGCTGCTTATAATTATGTTCAAGCTGTGGAATGTTGACATTTATTCAAGCTGTGAATGTTGCCTTTTGCCTTTTACCTTTTACCTAAAATATAGTGATTGCATATTTGAACTTAAAAAATTATTCGGCCCCGTTGGACTTTGGACAAAATGGGGGCTTATGGATTTGATTTAGATTTTTGTGTCTGTGCGTGCGTGTGTACATCCGCAACCATATCTCGGACATGTTGGGACCGATTTTATTCGTACTCGGAACAAAGACAACAAATGATGATATACATTTGCGCATAATTTTGTTTCGTGATGCGATCGAATATGGCTGACCTGCAGCCATTTTAGTTGTAAAAAAAAACCCCGATGTTGAACACGTCCTCAACCAATTCTCAGATATGCTTTTACCGATGTTGTTCAAACTTGGCACACACATATTGAATAATGGCTTACATAAGCATGTCATTTTTCTTCGAAATCAGATCCAAGATGGCCGACTGGTGGCCATTTTGTTACTTAAATGTGTCCCCAACCATTTCTCAGACATGCATGGTCCGACGTGTACATCATTTTATTTTGCAAGTTGATCGAAGATGGCCGACTGGTAGACTGGTGGCCATTTCAGTTGTACATAAATATAGGCTAGCCCTTTAACTCCGTTCAGCAAGATTACTAAAACAACGGGGGCTATTACATTTTAAGTGTTTTTTATTTGTTTTATTTGAGGTGTTCAGTGTCTGTGTCTGAGAAATTTACTCATTATGTTGGAGTCTCAAGTTAAACCCTCAGATGCGTTGTTGATTTTTGGAGTGTCTACCATCTTAGTACCTCACAGAAACAAAGAATTATACTGATGTCTCTGTCTTTATTCCTCCAAAATGATATACATACTGATGTGTGTGAGAGTGTGTTTGTATATGTATATTATAAATATATATATATATATATATTATATAATACTAGATGACCCGAGAACCCGTTGGGTTCCCGTTGGACAGCAGTTGATAAAAAAATCATTTCAAAAAAAAAAAGATAGCTCCAGCAAACTATACCCTGAGGTTGTTTGCATTGATCAAATTCTCCCAAAGAGTACTTGACTGAATCGGGAATTGATTTTTTAATATTTTTTTCCGTTGCTCGATTTAACTAAACTTGATACTGCACACCCAGAGAATGTTGAGTAAGGTGGCCCTAAAATGTTTGCACTATCTGTACCTTTTTGGCTGTATTTCGGGAACACTATCATACATACATACATACATACATATATACAAGATGAGAGTTTTAGCAGATATAGAATATATATAATAATATATCTGTATATATGTATAACACATACAGTATGTATATGTATACATATATACATACATACTACATACATACATATATACAAGATGAGAGTTTAGTAATATATAGAATATATATATATATATATATATATATATATATATATATATATATATATAATATATATATATATATATATATATATACTGTATATATGTATACACACATACAGTATGTATATGTATACATACATATACAACACATACATTATATAATATATATATATTATATATATATATATATATATCTGTATATATGTATACACACATACAGTATGTATATTATACATACATATACATACACATACATTATATATATATATATATATATATATATATATATATATATATATGTACATACACTGTCGTTCCCTGACATCCACGGGGGGATACGTTCCTGGAAAATGACACGAATGTCGGGGCATTGTTTCAATTGGAAAAAGGGGATAGGTTCCCGTGGTTCGTGATTCAAGAAAAATGCCGACACCATGAATGTCGCAGCATTGTTTCAATGGAAAAAAGGAGGGATAGGTTCCCAGCAGTTTCTGATTCATCGGGGAAATTTTAAAAGCTATAAAAAAGTTTCAATAATGAATGCACATGATTACAGTTTCATTAAAATAGCTAAGAAAAGAAGAAAAAAAACGACAACCCCAGGTACTGTTTACAATATTTATTGAAGAAATGTGATTACCGTTTATTAAATGTACCTAACCAACCATACCGCAAAAGTAAAAAAAAACAAGAGTAGGTACCGTTTCAATTTTTTATTTACACAAACACATACACCTTTTCAAATGATGATGATGATGATGAATTAAAATCCAGTGAACTCGATGAACTCCTCTGAAGATGATGCAGGTGAGGTTGCTGATGAGTCATGCACCGAAAAGAATGTAGGTGAGGGTGCTGAAGCTAATGCAGATGATGTCGCTTATGAATTGTTCACTGAGGGGGAGGCAGTAGAAGCAGGAGAGGCAGGAGTTGGTGCTGATGCTCCTGAGGTGGAGGTACCAGGGCGAAGAAAATGTGTGATCGAGAACAGCTTGGCAGATTGCTGCAGCTTTAGATGTAGCTCCTTGTATGGGATCATCATATCATCCAACCCCCTCTTGAACTTGAGGTAATGCTCCATGACCAGATCGGTATCTTGCAGCCTGTCACCAATTGCCTGCATGTCTTGCAGCACCTCACTCAGGAACTTGACTGTGGGGTTGGCTCTCGACATCTCTTCCTCCTCATCACTGCCCACCTCCTCATCCTCAGAAACCTTGGTAATGGTGTCCAACCCCTTGGTGAGCTCCGTGGCATGCAAGGTGATAAGATCATCCAACTCTTCAGGCTCCATGTCGTCAAAGCTTTCCCCTCCCACCTGTCGTGCCAACCTAGAAATTTCATTCCTCTCCTCCATGTTGGCGGGAAAGCCTCTGAAGTTCTTCACTGCCTGTGGCAACAGGTTTTGCCAGCAGTCGTTGATGGTGGAGGCTCCCACCTCATCCAGCAACTCATTGATGGTGCCGATGCAGTGGGCTACGTTGAAATCTTTCAAAGATTGCCTGGTGAGCTCTGAAGCCATGTGTTGGCTTAGCGGTGAGGGTGGCTGGCTTGGGATATTACGGTCCTGAGTTTGATCCCAATTTCCATTGAATTAACACCAGGTGGGGTTGACTCAGCCTGTCATCCTTCCGAGGTCGGTGAAATGAGTACCAGTGCGCTGGTAATAGGGGCATTGCATCAGCGGCACAGCCACGCCCTCAGCCAATGATGCTACCTGCAGCCTTGTGCTGCATACAAAGGAGGAGGTTACCTCTGCGTTGGAGTCCATTACATTCAGAATGCAGTGAAAGTTGCGGCGGGTATAGGTTGTTTTGAAAATGGAGATTGCCCATTGGTCGAGCAGCTAGATTAGGGAGGTGGTGTTGGGTGGCAAGAAGATCACCTCGATATTCGGTTGAGCCACCTTCAGGTCCGGGGGTGGCCCAGGAGCATTATCGAAGAGTGGGAGAACCTTGAACGCAAGGATTTTTTCTGCCAGGTACCTCTCCATCTGAGGGACGAAACAGTTATGGATCCAGTTCATTAAAATTTCTGCCATTACCCATGCCTTCCTGTTAGCCTTCCAAAACACAGGCAGCATGTATTTCTTCTTGCCCTTGAGAGCACATGCATTCAGGTAGTGGTACAGCATCATGGACTTCGCCATGCAGTGTACTTTTGCATTTGCACAGAGAAGAAGAGATACACGGTCATTTGTGGCCTTGAACCTCAATGCCGTCCTCTCGTGCTTTCAGATAAAAGTTTGCGTTGGCATCTTTTTCCAAAACAGGATGGTCTCATCAGTGTTGAACACCAGTTCTGGCAGGTACCCCTTCTCCTCGATGAGCTACGTGAGTTGAGCAGCGGACCTTTCGGCCGCCTCCTGGTCTATGGAGGCACACTTGCCTGACAGTTTGATGTTGCGGAGACAGTCCCATTTCTTGAAGCAGTCAAACCATTCCCTGCTTGCTCAGAATGGACCGGGGTACCTCGTACCTGCGTCTTTATACCACGAATGGTGGGGCATGCTGCACAGCTAGGTTTATAATGTGAATGGTGGGACAGCCTGTGCAACTCGCTTAAAGGGTTGCTAATATATATATACACACACACACACACACACATGAATTAATAGCTGGGCCATTATTGGTATCGGTAATCAGCACAGGCTGATATTGGCGATTTTTCGTTAATCGACATCGGCCGATTGTAGTCGGTGTGAGTGCCAATTACTGATTACAGAACTGCATACAAACAACCCAAAAACCTTGAGTAGCTTTCACCCTCGTTTAGGGCAAATTTCAACGTACAAATTAAAGAAAGCAATGTTGCATGATCGACATTTCAAGGAGATGTGCATAAACATTATTGTTCATCAACAACTGGCAATCGTCTTGTCATGGGTCGAAAAAAATTGGCTCGGTAGTTTAGAAAAGGTGTTAATACGACAAACGGCTTGGAAATCGGGTGTTATCAAACGTATTTTGCATTGAAACTCACAAAGAGAAATCATATAACCTTTCTAAAGCACACCCAATTCATATAAACTAACCAATTACTTTAGAAACAGTCACAAGGGCAAATGAAAATGCGATCCCTCATTCACTGCTGGGGATAAAAGTTAAAACCCACTGTACTTCCTTCCTGGCCAAGTACGTCTTGACGTCATACATCCCAGGCATACTGTGTGCATCAAAGCCTCAGTTAAATTATTTTTTTCACTTTCAAAGGCAAAAGACTGACAGTATTCTGGGTGCCCGAGCAAAAGGAGCACATTTCACATGCAGTTTTTAATAGCCCCATGATATAACATGTGAATTTATTGGTACGTTATAAGTGCATACTGCATTTCCAGTTCTTGCTGCGCTGGCTTGAACATTTTACTGCACGATGTCAAAGTCCAACATTATTTGGAATTATTTTCAGACAACCCGCTTGATCAAACTTTGGCTCTGTGCTTGCAGTGCAACAAAGATGTGCCTCGAGGAGGATCCACCATCAAAACCTTCACAATTGCAAACTTATTCCAGCATCTGGAAGGGATTTAAAATGTATTGATTCACAGCCACTCAATAACACCAATCGTGGGCATGGCACCAATCTGGCTGGTATCCACTTCATGTGTACACAATGCACTGGGACGTCATTATTTACCATTTTATAATCGGCATTGGTATCGGTCAATTTTTTTTGTTTTTAAAATTGGTAATCGGTTATCGTAAAATTTTCTCATTAGCCCACTACTAATACATACATACATATATATATATATATATCTATAGAGGTAATAAAGCCTGAAATCCAGATTGGCGCTCTGTTTGATGTTTAACGAATTGTGACCATAAAATCTCTGTCTGTTTGGCAGTCACAGGGCTGAAGCCTCTGGGCCGGAGGTGACGCTTTGGAGTGCGCTTGTGCAGGACTTTACGTCCATTGGAGATCGGGGGAGCACTCGTCACGCTCCACACACACAATATATATATATATATATATATATATATATATATATATAATATATATAATATATATATATATATATATATATATATATACATATATGTAATTTCAAAACACACCTGGGCCACAAGTGTGCCTCGCTGACTGGTCTTCAGTTGAAGTCCTCAGCATTATCCCATTTCAGCCATTCAACCTCGAGATGGTCAGCTAAGGTGGTCAAGCAAGGCCATATGCTTCCACATGCAGCAAGTACACCTGGATGCATATGTACCCTTACCCCCAGTCACCGAGAACACAAATTACACCAAAAAAACCAGCAGCTTCCACCCCAGAATCCAGAGCACCGAAAATATATACTGGAGCAACCAACCCTTTACAACATGCACCATGCCTCAACAGCAAAACACACAAAACACACACGGAAAAATACCACACACACACACACACACACAACACTATATAAAATAATGAATGTCCATATTCATGTAGTCATGGTGGAACCCAATTTTAATGTGCCTCCAATTAGTTTGGCATAGACCTAACAGATGGCATTAGTCGCAAAGTCAAAAGCGATACCCATTACTGCAAAGTGTAAATAAGCTGGCAGAGGGTCACTTGACGTTTGAAGAACGCAGAGTAATTTTGAAGTGGTATTGGATTCTAAAATGTTCTAAAATGAAAAAAATTCTAAAATGCATTACAGTGCAAAGACAGTGGAGACGTGAATTTGCGACGGAACCTCCATCACGAATAACAATTCGAAGACATCGTGATAAATTTGACATGTGCGGTACTGTGCAAGACGTGCGCAAGCAACGATCTCGGAGACCCCAGATCGTTGCTCGGGTGCAAGCAACGATTACTAAAAGGCAACTTAAATATGACTACAGACCGACTTTGGACCAATTTAAACGTGATTACAAGGCAACTTAAATATGATGACAAGCAAACTTACTTATGACTACAACGCAACTTAAATTTGACTGTACATTACTATATGTGTTGATTAGCGGGCCTCAGCAGTGACCACTATTTTCGTTGTGTCTGTGTGTCTGTCTGTCTGTCTGTTTGTGACTCTCTCCAGAGCATAGCTCCATGACGTTTGATGCGATCTTGATGAAACCTGGACACAAGCTAGATATCATGGTCTAGTTGTGTCTTTTTGTATGAGGGGCGTCCCACGCCCCTTGTGGGTGGAGCCACGCCCACTTGAACTTTTTATTTATTTTTATTTTTTTCTCGATTTTTTTTTCTCGCAATTTCATTTCCTAGAAGCTGTGCGTAATGTCCATAAATACAACATATAAAAAATCCGATTTGATTTGGTCAATTTTGATGGAAGAGATAGGTTTTTACAGTAGGGCTTCCTCAAAAGCTTCCACTAACTCAATTGTACCTATCGTGGCATTGTTCAATAATGTACCGCGAACCACCGTCGCTTCCCGGCTTGTATACATCTTTTCGAGGTACCTTATACTGTATATAGGTATATATATGTATATATATATATACAGTATATATATATAATTATATATATATATGATTATATATACAAGTATATAGACATGAGAAGTGACATTGTGATCACAATACAGAGATAACTGGATGGCAATAGTTTATCGGATATCTTAACACTAAGCAAATGACATGTTGACTCATTTGGGAACACAAGACAAACAGAAGAATGATTGCGCAAGTTTGTTGCATATGGCTTTCCTGGAGGGCCACGTGGCACAATGCAGACATGCTCTCGGACACCTCTCCCAGTCTCTTTTTGCACTTGTTTGTCCGTTGCTGTGCTGATGGCTGGGCACTCACCTTTTGGGGGTGAGGGAGGGGGTGAGTGTCTCAGCTGTGTGGCTCGATTTCCATGGTGTATGGCCGATGGTTGTGCGCTCTGAACTGTGAGAGTCCTGGGATGAAAGTGTCTGGATGGGTGTCCTTTCTCTTGGGATTCTGCTCTGTCAGTCTTTGAGAGAGAAGAGTTCTGTGATCATGGTTGAAAATTAGAGAGTAGCATTTGTCCTGACTTATGAAGCCAGCTTTCTCACGCCCTCCTGTGTGGATCTTGCGCATGTGCTGCCGATGTCCCCATTGTATGACATAGCACATGTCGTACAGCCATCACTGTAAAACCTTGCATTTGAGGCTTCATGGTAACACACATGGAACAGGCAGTAATTGATTCATGGTATGAAAGTACAAAGGGGGTGATGTAGAATGAAACATTGCCAGGAGATGGGTGAAATCGACAGAAATGAGGATAAAGGATGACAGGACATACGATTCTGGTCGATGCTAATTGGGGTTTACAAATAGTTATTCTGACACACATTCGGATATAACTCTGGAATAATTAACTCCTCATTAAGCCCCGTTATTTCCATAACAATATGTATGTTTATGTAGAAGCTTTTCCATTAACTTTTGATCACCGTTAGAAAAGTCTTTCATGATGTTTTTTTCGAAAACATAACAGTGATGAGAATGTCACTAATGGTAAGTTGATAATCCAAGTTTGCTACTTCCTTGACCGTTTCTTGCAGCCATATGCGGCCAGCAACCACCCCCTGGCTCCCACAAGCCCAAGCACCACCAGTTCAACAAGTGGTAGCACGAGCGGTGGAGGCAGTGCCGGTGGTGGTGGAAGCAGCAGCAGTGGAGGCTGGGTATCAGAGCAGCTCAGCAAGACCAACCTGTACATTCGTGGACTTCCATCTGGCACCACTGACCAAGACCTCACCAAGCTTTGCCAACCGTGAGTGTCACGTTATTAGCAAAATCAGTCATTTCTTCACCATGTTTAATTAATCTTCTTCGAATCATTTATGCCATGACTGCTTTTGTTGCCACCAAATAATGTCGTATATTGAGGATAGGATTTTATAGCTCTTCTCACAAAGATATATTTATGAAATGTTTTTCTCTTTCCACACCCACACAGACACATAACCACACAACACGTACCCTGCTACATATTTCATTACTTAAACTGTGTTCTATCAAACTACGTATCCTGTGTTATGACCTGGATTATTATGGAAGGTTTTGTGCTTTTATGGCTATGAATAGGGTTTGTGAACCTTTTGTTTTAATGATCTGTTTGTACCATTAATATGCTATATAATTACCTTGACTACTCATTGCTGTGGATATATCTTAATTTCCCCCCAACCCACCCCTCCCCCCCCTCCCCACAGTGTTTTGCCATCTGTATACCTTTGAAATGTAGGACAAGGACATTCCAAAACATAAATGTGCCTTAAAATGAATTATAATGACATTAGGGGACAGCAGACAAATCTAATGGATTTCAACCTGACAATCTAGCTTTGTTGAATTTTTATGCTGAGATGGGAGAATCAAACAGGACGTATTTTAAAGGAAGTGAAAATGCAGGCAATGGTTCATCTATTCATGTGCAGCTTGTGGCTACTACCTGGTTTGCATCATTCCTGTTTTATGTGGCTGTTTAGAGAAGGAATTTTGAATTTGTTCAGGGTACCAGCGACAATTCGTCCACTCTTTAAAAAAAAAAAACCCCCACCATGTTATCTTTAACGTCCGTTAGCAACCTACACTGTCGGACGGGTCCCCAGGTTTACTTCCATCCGAGGAATGACACACTTTTTAATGCAATGCCCTGCCTTGTGAAGCACCATTCTGGTTGTTTATAATTGGGTCAACACCTGAAAACCCAGACCAGACTACTCAAAGCTGAGTACTCTCTACCTCTGAGCTATCCTGCCATCCACATCATAATATCATCCTGTTAACAGTTCTGCTCCAATGCAGTTATGGCAGAAAATTCACAATACAGATGTCTTCAATTAAATGTTCCAATGTGTTATCAATTGGCATAATAATAGCTACTTGGAATCAAAATGAAGGTGTTTAGACGTTACAGTTCTTACTATAATTCACGGACCGGTGTTTGTTTGTGTGTTTGTTTGTTTGTCATGCTGCTCCTTCTACAATTCTGGGCCAATTACTGTACATCCAGACTGGCTACAGAGGATCAGCATGACCCCAATTAATGTATAGGGGTGCTTTTATCTTTGCCAGTGGTCTTGGGGGGGGGGGGGGGGGGGGGGGGGTGAGGAGGCGGAAGCAAATTCTCTCTGTAAATGTGTATCGTGTAGCGCCACCTCCAGGTGGGTGACGGTATTACAAGTCTCCACCATTTACAGTACAGTATTCCTGTCCGCACGTTCTCAAGTTCAGTAAGGTGTTTTGCATTACAAGCAGTAGGTTGGTTTTTAGTTCATGCACATCGCCCTGTTTTGGGGGAGGTTTTGCGTATACAGAGCTGTCCGTTGCCTATACACCGCCCAAATAAAGGTATTTGTCAGAAGAACGTGTTGCATGCTTGGAACAAGATCGCCCGTAGGACAGGTACTCGGCTGGCACTGGCGTACTAAGGGGGGTACTGGGAGGGTGACTGTTAGCCAATCCTCCGCCACACACTTTGTGGGTCCGAAGTTAATTATGGACTTTCTTGACAATCTGGTCTTTCCATCTGAGGTTTGAACATGGACCTACATCGGTGATGGCGGTAGCGAGTGGTAGTATGGCAGTATCATTAGTGTCGTCGTTTGTTGGAGGACAAAAAAATTGCTGTGCAGCCGTTGCATGTGGTCGGTCAATTGTAGTTGCAGAGAGTCGACCAGCTGATGAAGCATTGTTGGCTTCCATAACCGCATCGGCAGTTGCAGCAAGTTGTCAGTTCCAAGTTGGCGTGAGCTGCCCACACACAACTTGCTTGGTGCGGTCATTAGAGAGAAACACTTGACGTATAAGCTGAGGATTATCGGTGCGTTTGTAGTGAATATTTGTTGGATCTGGTGAAGCAAATGAGATGGCTTGGAGTCACCCAACTCGAGGTGGTGCATCACTTGTTCAAAACGTCACGATTCACTGTCGGAGAACCGGGATATGAGGGAAGTTTTGAGGACGTTGTATTTATCACTCGGCAGTTGCTGGATTACGTCACTAACTGTGCGTGAATCACAACCTGTGGTGGCAAAGCCTGCAGAACGTGATCGAACATCGTTTGTTGGACTGTAATTCCACGGTTTCTGAAGGATGTCTCCACTTGTGTGAATCACCACACTGGATCCTGGGCCCAAAATGGCGGCAGCTTGGTTGCGGTGGTGGTCAAAAGCGAAACCAGGTCGCCCCACGGCAAGACCATGGTCAAAGACATCACGTCGGGGTCACCACTTTGGCGATGATACTTGCAGATCGAGTGTATAATAACTTTATTAACACTCAAAATGTAGCAAACAAGAAAAACAACAGTGAGAGCATCCTTCACGTTAAGCCGAACATCAAAACTCTCGGCCACTCCCGAAGCCCAGCCCTATTGGGCCCACCTCTGTTTGAATAAAAACACACAGGTAACATTCGGCGAGCGAATGGATGCTTTCCATTCTCCCGAGAAAAAGGGCCGCCGCTGCAATATACTGGGTTTGTGAATGTACAGGGTAAGTTTAAAATGATGGTATTTACTATTAATCCTGTTGGGAGGTGGGGGGAGCTGTGGGAGCTGTAAGTGCTGTTATAAATATTATATTGTTTGTTTGGTTCTGGGGCCACAAGAGAAATTATGAGATTTTTGCATCTATTGCTAAAAGCTGAAGTGTGTGTGTGTGTGTGTGTGTGTGTGTGTGTGTGTGTGTGTGTGTGTGTGTGTGTGTGTGTGTGTGTGTGTACACTCACTCAATGTGATTCAAAATTGTGACAAAGATTGAAGACGTGGAATGAAACCATTATAAGTTGTAAAATTAGGAGCTCACCTTCACAGTTGTATCAAAGTCTCCTCGGTCTGGTGTCTTGCATTGTAAAAACACAAATTGCTCGTGTCAACGTCATCGTTAAAATGGCTCTTTTATTCGGTGTCATTTTCACATGCATTACGTAATGAACTTATTTAGTCTTACTTTAACAACAATTTAAATTGAAAATTTCCCAATCAATTTTGTACAAAGAACCATCTCCAAAGTACTTATAGTACGCATTGACAAGGAAATACCCTTTCCACTTTCACGGTCAGGACTGCTGTAGGTAAGGTGGAGCATTTTAAGAGAAAGCAGCACCAAGAGAGAGAGGGGAGGGGAAGAAGTAGTCGTAGTAGTACTACTACTACTACTACCACTACTACTACTACTACTACCACTACTACTACTACTATTCCTTAATTTGCAGCACAAGGCTGCAGGTAGCATCATTGGCTGAGGGCACGGTTGTGCCACTAATTCAATGTCCCTGTACCACTACACTGGTACTCGTTTTGCCAAACTTGGAAGGATGACAGGCTGAGTCAACCCCACCTGATGTTAATCCAATGGCCGAAAAGGGCTCAAACTCAGGACCTTAAGATCCCAAGCCAGCCGCTCTAACAGCTAAGCCAACACCAAGCTACTACTACTACTACTGCTACTGCTACTGCTACTGCTACTGCTACTGCTACTGCTACTGCTACTAGCCACCCACTCATGAAGTCAGCCGTAATAAGGTTTTTGACCCAAGTCTTTCATGAACCAGCTTGCCAGGCCTGACATTTCAGTGAAAGTGGCAGGAATTCGAAATTTGTTCAGGGTGCTCGCAATAACTCGCTTTCGCTTCAAGAAAGACATCTTGGGATCTCGAGCAAGCTATCATGTGCAGCCTATAGCCGCTGGTTGCATCATTTTCTGGGGGCACCACTGTGCCGCTGATGCAGTTCCCCCTGATCGTAGTAAGCTGGTACTCATTTTGCCAACCTCGAAAGGATGACAGGCTGATTCAACCCACCTGGTGTTAATTTAACAGCCAACAGGGGCTCGAACTGAAGACCCTAAGATCTTAAGGCACCTTAGCCATTAAGCCAACACCAGGCTTTGGGATCACCTACATCGATGGACTCATGCAAACAGAAGAGACACCCGGCTTAACATCCAGATCCGAGAGATGGCACACTGTGATGCAGCACCTTGTCTGTGAACCAACATTCCGACAGTATGTAGTGTGGTCGGTAATGGGATTCAAGCTACACAGCTCAAACGTAATACTGTACCTCTGTACCATCCTGTTGGACTTCACAGTTTGTTTAATATACTTTTAAAATCTTTTCATTGTATTCTCTAATTTTTCTGCTGTACGAGCATTCCTTTGTACTTTCCAGTTATTGTTGTGAATGATGCAATGCAGTAAATATTTATTTTGTCATTTTTGCTATTTTATAGATCGAGCTTTCTTATTATTAGTTTATCAAGTGCTCATTATTGTGATGTTTCTTTTTAATAGCATCACTATCAGAAGGAGTAAACCAACAGAGTTTTGTGCAGCACGAGATACGATGATTATTATCGCAACATGCTCGTTTCTGTTGGTTTCGGTTGTTCGCACCTGATGGAAGCACAAATCGAATTTCAGAAATGGACTTCTAACCACTCAGATAACATTCATTACAGCATGAAACCTCCATAATCATGTGCATGCATCAAGCTGTGCTGGAGTTCACCAAATAAAATAAGTTATTGGATTAAATACTGCAAGAGAATATATATATCTGTTGTTACTAAAGTGACCTTGCCAGGAAAGCATGCTTCCTGGAGAGATTACAGGTACCCTGCAGGGACTTGAGTTCTGGAAATACTGCCTAATGACTGACCACCTTCCCTTCCCTTCGGACACAGATCTCGCTGTCCGTGTCGTCTTTGTGCAGCATGCAGCTTGTTTGGCTGTTAACCTGGTTTACACTTGCTGCCGTCCCCAGTTTGGCCTGGTTGAGTGATTATCTCGTGTGCTCCTGCTTAATAGAACGGTGAATCGGTCCTGACACCTCAAGCTTAATAGCATGCATTCTACTTTTAGAGCATCTGTTCTGCCTCGCAAATCATTTCTGTGCTTTCGGATGCAAGGCTGTGATTATGTTTTATTTTCCTATTCGGAGACTGTCAAAAAGAATTTTATATTTGAGAGGCTGGATTTCAGAAACCATGGTATTTCCTCGTGGCTGATGGCAGACCTCGAGGTTTGCATTCGCTTCAAATGCCAGAGTTCAACAGAAAGACTTTGAAATGGGAGACAGGGAAAATGCATGTGAAACGGCAGTAATATGCTCTGTCTCCACACCTGCAAATTATGAAAATCACACATCCCTAACAACTTGCTGAGATCTGTCTCAAGTTTGGTTCAGACCGTTTTTCTTCTGATAAAATTGTTTTTTTGTCATATTTTAATGACTGACCAATGATTTACTGAGTGAATAACGTAGCCATCCTGTCGAGTTCTCTGTCTGTAAGAAGATACTTTGTGAAATGGATCTCAGCAGCGACTTGACCAGAATGCTGATTCTCAAAACAACGAGGATGGCAGCGACAACTTCGGGTAAGAAGCACCAAAACGACCCATCACTCGCAGAGATTCCATTGATGAGTAAACCCGGGTCTTGCTCCAGAAAAGACGGTCCTGTCCATTTTGTAGCATCTTAACATCAAAGACGTTTTGAGTTCTTTCAACTCCATTTCTGCTTTCTCTCCGGTCCAAACCTTTCACTCGCGCTTATTGAACTTGCGGAGATCCACGATGGGGGTCAGAAAGACTTTGTGCAGAGGGACCGCCAATCCTCTGATCTACGTAAGCACCCATTGAAAAGTGCAGAAATTCTTGTCTGCTGTTGACGTTACATCCTGGGTTTCATCATCACTATTACATCAATATCCTGGGCTGATCTAACAATGCAGTTACAGCTGAAACATTCCAATTCGTTTGTTTGAGTTGTCTAGTGTTGATCATGTTTTGGTCTTGCTTTGCTTTTGTAATTGTTTGGATTATTATCAAAGGGCAAGCTTAAATTGTGTTTGAAAACTTTATAAAGATTGTCAAAGGCATTGAAGGACAGGAGAGAGTGGAAATTGACTATCAAGGCATTTCTGAAATGATAGAGGTGATTTGTGATAATACTGCACTTAATCTACTTTTTTTTCCTCTGGAGCCTTTTCGAAAGATTGAATTTTGACCATAAAACTCCACCCACAGCACATTGCATTCTAATTTTCAGCTTCTGGGTCACGTTTGTCATTGGGAGGACATAGCCGGTTGTATTTACACAGATTACAGACGGCTTCCGAAGGGTCCATTTCTGCACCAAACCTACGTGTTCGATAAAGATCTTGCAAAACACTAAAAAATAAAAAATATTGTTTGATCTGCTTATCTACCAATGCAAGTTGGTGAAGTTGGATGGAGACCCTCATTGTCAGACATGAGATCAGGGCCGTCTCTCCATACATATCTCGAGCATTCGATACAGTCTGGCACCCCGCCTTGCTCTCCAAACTCTCTGCCTATGACACCCAAGGCCAACTCCACACAATGGCTTTTACTGACTTCCTCCACTCTTGTAGCCAGCGTGTGGCTCTCAACAGAATCCTTTCTGTTGTCGAATGCCCTTTCAATTGTGATGACTTTGTATGTGATGTCTTCTCAGCAAACTTTGGCAACCATCCATCCTTCCACCCCACATCGCTTTTCCTAATATGTGGTGATGGCACCAGCTTCCATTCCATTTGACTTGGTTTCAGTTGTCTTATCATTGTCCATCATCATGCAACCAAGTTTTTTTGTGATATTTTGTGCATTAACTAATCTGTTAGATTCCGATCTCACGTTCTCCTTTCGACTCTGACGCTTTTCAATACTTGATCAGGTACAACTTCCCTTTCAACCTGCCCTGCTCTTTTTCAGCTTCCCTTGGCTTCTTAGCTTGTCCTTTTGAAAGTCTCTGTCTCGTCTCTCTCGTTCTCTGTCTCTGTCTGTCTCTGTCTCTGTCTCTGTTCTCTGTCTCTCTCTCTCTCTCTCTCTCTCTCTCTCTTCTCGCTTTCTCTCGCTTTCTCTCGCTTTCTCTCGCTTTCTCTCGCTTCTCTCGCTTTATCTCCCTTTCTCTCGCTTTCTCTCGCTTTCTCTGCCTTTCTCTCGCTTTCTCACGCTTCTCTCTCTCTCCGCTCTCTCTCTCTCTCTCTCTCTCTCTCTCTCTCTCTCTCTCTCTCTCTCTCTCTCGTTGCTCTCTCTCTCTCTCTCTCGCGCTTTCTCTTTCTGTCTCTCTCTCTCTCTCTTTTTGCTGGTCTTCTCTTCAATGAGCTTCTATAACTATATTAAAAATAAATCTGGAGTCTAGATTTCTGTAATATAAAGCATTTTGTGAAATTAAAATCATTGGTTATAATGTACCGGTGTGATTGTGTAATGCTTGCGGAGGTGAGTTATGTATCCCAAAAGTTTTGAGTAAAAGGGGAACTGCTTATGACATTGGGGTTTGCCTTTAACCTATATAGAATGATTGGTGAGGTGTGAGAATTTTCCGGTTACTTCTGGATTAAGAATCGTCTGGGAAACCAGAGCTTCATGGAGAAGGAAGAGCCTTTGTGGAGATTCCACTGTATCCTAATCTGGGTGCTATAAATGCGAATGAAAGAAGAAGGAAGGAGGTCTCCAGTCACTTTGTGTGTTGTCCCACATTTTCTGAAGTTTGTGCCACATTTGGGAGAATCTAACTCGTCATTGTGGATTGATCAATGAAAGGAACCATCATCATCATCATTGGTAGACAGGAGTGGAGGAAAATTGACACCAAAACCCCCCAGAAATTGTAAACATCATCATGACATTCTCCCCTGAGAACAATTGTAGGTTGTTCTTCTTCTTCTTGTGTACAGCAGCATTTTGTTGGGGTGCAACGATGCCACTGGTGCTGGGCCCCTCTACCAGTACACTGGTACTCATTTCACCAATTGCAGAAGGATGGCAGGCTGAGTCAATCCCACCTGGTGTTAATTCAGCAGCCCAAAGGGCTCGAACTCAGGACCCTAAGATCCCAAGCCAGCCACCCTAACCACTAAGCCAACACCAGGCTTGTAGGTTGTTATAAGTGACCAACTATGGGAATTAAACCTACATTAACTATAAGCTTGCTCTTGTTCTTATAATTAAGTTCCTTTCTGAACTGTTTCCATTGAGAGTGCTTTTAGTTCATTTTCCCTGCTGTTGTGATGCATATTCTTTCAACAAATAGTTTGTTTGCATTAAACGTGTCCATAATAATGTTTTTTTTTTGTATACAATGCTGAAGCTCGTGGAGGAGCGATGGTTGAAGGATGGTGCAGAAATTTTCATGAACGTTATTATTTTATTTCTTTACCTTGTGTATGGAAAACAAAACCTTTGGTAAGACACTGGGATTGAGCCCACAAGGACGGCTTGAAATGGCTGTGTGATCGAAGTAGACAATGCCCTCATGTACCACTTTTTCAGAGCTGTGATGAAAGCTCAGTGGTGAACATGATGATGCAGGCGTTGTATAGACCGTACTCCATAGGGAGCATCTCTGTGGCTGACAAGGCCCGACAAACCTCACATTTTTGCCTTTCCTCTGCACAATTGGCCTCCGGCTGTGACATGGGGGTGACATTCTGGATAAATCCTCAAAGCCCCGAACATTGACAAGCCTTACTAACAATCCAAAATACTTACCTGAACTCTGATGCACTTAATTGCTGTAGTGGCCAGCTTTGTGGGGTTTCGTGGCCTGTCTTTCATGCTGCGACTTACGATGCATGCATATTGGAAATCGGTCCATTGAGTTGGAAATGATAAAATAATTCCTCGGTGAACAAAAAAAGTCCCGCTTTGGCCTAAGATTGTAATGCGTTAACCTCTTGCTCAGCTGCATGTGTGCCATTACCTATATATTAAACACTGTGCTCTGAATTTGCGAATTGTACGGAGTCTAGATCAGAGTGAGCATGCACACAGTGCAGTAAAACTGTTGCTTCAGTCTGTCTGTCTGTTGGGTAGTCGATCCAGTCGAAAAAAAAAAAAAATTTTTAAATTTTTTTTGAAATTTGTTCCACCCTTTATCAGTTTCCGTCGATATGTTTGTTGGGTAGTCGATCCAGTCGAAAATTTTTTTTTTTTATTGTTTTAAATTTGTTCTACCTTATTATCAGTATTTCTGTCGGTTTGTTGGGTATCGATCCAGTCGAAAAATTTTTTTGAAATTTGTTCTACCCTTATTATCAATTTTCCGTCTATGTGGTAGTCGATCCAGTCGAAAAAAAAAATTTTTTTTTGAAATTTTTTTTGAAATTTGTTCTACCCTGATTATCAGTTTTTTCCGTCGATATGTTTGTCTGTCTGTCTGTCTGTCTGTCTGTTCGGTCCAGTGCTCCGTTAATACAATGGCGATTTCGATGAAACTTGGTGGGAAGGTTCATACCATGACCTAGTTGTGTGCAAATGAGAACCGTTGCTATGGATACCACCGTTGCCTAGCAACGGGACTTTGAAATTTTTGAAATTTTTTGAAAAATCATTAAAAAAAAGTATTTTTTTCGAAAATCAAAAATCGGGCCACGAGCGACTGTGGGCAGTACATTCAGCCATATTGTCAAAAATTTCCACCCGGATCCTATGAAAACTGTCAGAGAGAATAGACTTTGAATGAACCCTGGTTGAAAACAATAAAAACGAAGTTCGTTATATCTCAGAGACTATGAGTCAGATATACATGAAACTGGTATGGTAGGTTCATTGTATGCCCTAGTTATGTGTGAGAAAGAACCGTTGCTATGGACCCCTCCGTTGCCTAGCAACGGCCGACTACCATGTGCGCCTACCGGCTTGTTTGTTGGGTAGTCGATAAAGTCGAAAAAAAAAAAATTTTTTTTTTGATCTACCCTTATTATCACTTTTTCCGTCGATATGTTTGTCTGTATGTCTGTCTGTATGTCTGTATGTCTGTATGTCTGTATGTCTATGTCTGTCTGTTCGGTCCAGTGCTCCGTTAATACAATGGCGATTTCGATGAAACTGTGGGTAGGTTCATACCATGACCTAGTTGTGTGCAAATGAGAACCGTTGCTATGGAGACCACCGTTGCCTAGTAACGGGACTTTGAAATTTTTGAAAAATCATAAAAAAATTATTTTTTTCAAAAATCGGGCCACGAGCGACTGTGGGCAGTACATTCAGCCATATTGTCAAAAATTTCCAGCTGAATCCTATGAAAACTGTCGGAGAGATAGACTTTGAATGAACCCTGGTCGAAAACAATAAAAAAACGAAGTTCGTTATATCTCAGAGACTATGAGTCAGATATACATGAAACTGGTATGGTAGAGTTCATGGTATGTCCTAGTTATGTGTGAGAAAAGAACCGTGCTATGGACCCCTCCGTTGCCTAGCAACGGCCGAAAAACCTCTAAATGTGGGGTATTTTAACGAAAAAACAATCTGCAGCATTAACCCTTGAAGCTAGAATCATGATTTTTTTTGTGCTTAATCCTCAGGTCATTCCCCATCGAACGGGCCCATTGCGTCAGGTTATATTGGGTAGGCGACTACACATATCCGCCTACCTGCTTGTCTGTCTGTCTGTCTGTTCGTCCAGTGCTCCGTTAATACAATGGCGATTTCGATGAAACTTGGTTGGTAGGTTCATACCATGACCTAGTTGTGTGAAAATGAGAAACCGTTGCTATGGACACCACCGTTGCCTAGCAACGGGACTTTGAAATTTTGAAAAATCATAAAAAAAAATTCTTTTTTCGAAAATTAAAATCGGGCCACGAGCGACTGTGGGCAGTACATTCAGCCATATTGTCAAAAATTTCCAGCCGGATCCTATGAAAACTGTCAGAGAAGATAGACTTGAATGAACCCTGGTCGAAAACAATAAAAAAACGAAGTTCGTTATATCTCAGAGACTATGAGTCAGATATACATGAAACTGGTATGGTAGGTTCATGGTATGTCCTAGTTATGTGTGAGAAAGAACCGTTGCTATGGACCCCTCCGTTGCCTAGCAACGGCCGAAAAACCTCTAAATGTGGGGGTATTTAATGAAAAAACAATCTGCAGCATTAACCCTTGAAGCTAGAATCATGAATTTTCTTGTGCTTAATCCTCAGGTCATTCCCATTGAACGGGCTCATCGCATCAGGTTCTATTGGGTAGGCGACTACCCATATCGCCTACCTGCTTGTCTGTCTGTCTGTCTGTTCGGTCCAGTGCTCCGTTAATACAATGGCAGATTTCGATTAAACTTGGTTGGTAGGTTCATACCATGACCTAGTTGTGTGCAAATGAGAACCGTTGCTATGGACACCACCGTTGCCTAGCAAGGGACTTTGAAATTTTTGAAAAATCATAAAAAAAAATTATTTTTCGAAAATTAAAAATCGGGCCACGAGCGACTGTGGCAGTACATTCAGCCATATTGTCAAAAATTTCCAGCCGGATCCTATGAAAACTGTCGGAGAAGATAGACTTTGAATGAACCCTGGTCGAAAACAATAAAAAACGAAGTTCGTTATATCTCAGAGACTATGAGTCAGATATACATGAAACTGGTATGGTAGGTTCATGGTATGTCCTAGTTATGTGTGAGAAGGAACCGTTGCTATGGACCCCTCCTTGCCTAGCAACGGCCGAAAAACCTCTAAATGTGGGGGTATTTTAACGAAAAAACAATCTGCAGCATTAACCCTTGAAGCTAGAATCATGAATTTTTCTGTGCTTAATCCTCAGGTCATTCCCCATCGAACGGGCCCATCGCGTCAGGTTCTATTGGTTAGTCGACTACCCATGTCCGCCTACTGGCTTGTCTCTCTGTCTGGCAGTCAAACAAAATTGAAAATCATTCCAAACAGGAAACTTACTGTTTTTGGGGACGTCTTAAAGGATAGAAGCAACAAGCATGAATAACTAATTTAATGTGTTAAATAAGGTGGTGTAAAGGAGGGTGCATAAATGGCAGCAAACGTCTGAATAAATAGTTTATTTTGTTTTTTAGCCCCCGTTGGCCTTGATCCGAAACGGGGGCTTATGGATTTAGTCTCAATTTTTGTGTCTGTGTGTGTGTGTGCGTGCATCCACAACCGTATCTCGGACTTGTATCGACCAATTTTATTCGTACTTGGCAGAAAGACAACACGTTATGGTATACATATGCACCTTATTTTGTTTCGCGATGCGATCAAAGATAGCTGACTGGCGGCCATTTTAGTTGTAAAAAAACCCGATGTTGAACACGTCCTCAACCATTTTTTGGACATGCATTTACCCCTGTCATTCAAACTTAGCACACAGATATAATGAATGATGGCTTACATAGGAATGCCATTTTTTTCAAGGTCAGATCCAAGATGGCCAACTGGCCACCATTTTGTTACTCAAATGTGTCCCCAACCATTTCTCAAACATGTGTGGTCTTATTTTATTCAAACTTGGTACAAGCACAGTACATTTGGCATACATGTGCACCTCACTTTATTTTGCAATCTGACCAAAGATGGCCGACTGGTGGTCATTTTAGTTGTAAAAAAAACCTGATGTTGAACTCGTCCTCAACCATTTCTTGGACATGCATTTACCGTTGTTCAAACTTGGCACCCAGATAATGAATGCTGGCTTGCATATGCACATCATTTTCTTTCGAGATCAGATCTAAGATGGCTGACCAGTAGACTGGCGGCCATTTTAGTTGTAAATAAATGTGGTCCAGCCCTTTAACTGCTCACAACAAAATCCTAAAACAGGGGCTAAGACATTTTATGTATTTTTTTACTTGTTTTGTACAGCCTTTAAAACTTTTTTTTTATTATTGAATTATATAATGAACAATGTAGAACACAAATCCCCTTGTTTGCACTTCCAAAAACCCTCAGTTTAGTTGTACTTTCACAAAATTATATGCCATCTCAACCAATCAAATTTTCCATGTGCTCTAAGGGCAGTAACAGTGAGATTCAGACAAAAATGATGGTGCCTAGCAATGCAACCACAGAGATAACTTCGTCCATACCATCTGTTTGTATCGTCCACATTTTTCTCAAAGATCGTTTCAAAATTATCAGTTTCTCCCAGAAGAGTTGGCAGAAGGTTCAGCTCTAGACTGTTTGACCCATCAGCTACGTATGGCTACCATCGCACCTGTTATTCAAAGTTCATGAACCAAGATAATATCGATCCTGCTCAGAAATGCAAAGCAAGAGTTGAAAAGACCCTTCCCTTGTCCTTTTTCTCAAGCCCGTGAGGGGTAGTGTTCTCTGAACTCTTTAGTTTGTAAACATTTAGTACTGTTGCAAACTGTCATATCAGGGTTAGGAAAGGCAACCTGTATTTGATATTTTTATGTCGACTAATAATGGAAGTGATGCCATGATGAGGCAGGGCAGGTAGGTGTGTGTGTGTGTGTGTGTGTGTGTGTGTGTGTGTGTGTGTCTATCTCCATACTTTCTTTATTGTGTAAATTTTCAATCCAAATCTGCTTCACCTCTGTGCATTTTGACATTTGTATTGTACCTTTTTAATCTCTCATTTATTTTTAACCACATGTTTCTCTCCAACATCCCATGAGTATTTTTTTTCTGTTTCTCGAATAAATAACGTTGATTCCCTCTTGTTTAGCTGCACCCACACTTATCTCTACCTCCCATGTGCCTCCTCTCCATGACCTCAGTAATTGCTCCCCTTCCTACTCTACCTCCAAGAGTGTTTCCTTCAACCTTATTCTCCTCCCCATGTTTGAGCCTCCTTGTGTAATAACAAATATGCAAATATAACTCCTTGATCCTTTTCTGTCAGTCGAATATAGTCCTCTTTCCTGTTTCCCTCCTCATATTATCTGTTATTTGGCATGACCGAATTTTGTTTTCATTCTGGTTTTGCAAAATGTTCGTTGTTTTCTTTCAAGTAATCTGTGGGAGTTAAAAGAGGCCCCAAACATTTGTGGATGAAGAATGAATGATGTGAGGTGCATGTTTGATCAAACAGACAGGATGGAAATACATTGAGGCCTCAAATAAGTAACAGAAAAAAAATTTAGAGGTCATAATTGGGTAAGGAAACATGATTACTCGAACAGCCAATTCATGGAAAAGTACAGAGTTGATGGTATGGTGGGTGATTGCAGCTGTGGCAGAGACAGAGGTTATTAATATTTGTTCATTGGTAGACTACAATTAACTGCTGGCAAATCCTTCGCTGAAACTCACACATTTTGAACATTCAGTCATGACTTGAGATATGCATCATTTTATGTCTAAGTTAGGACATTGAACAGTGTTGGAGATTATCAAAATTAATATTCTTATCTGCTCTTGCTATAATGCACAAAAGGCCAATCAGCATCGTGAGTATAAAAAGGCCTTCACTACAGGGCAATGATTTTGTTCCAAGTCAAAGTACTGATATTATGCAATGCTGATCGAAACGTTGAGCAGATCCTTGGCAGTCTGTGTAAATATATATCCACTGTGCTGAGATTATTTCAATACTTGTTTGAGAATAGATAAATAAATAAATAAAAACAGAGCAAATCTGATATAACCTTCATTCGAGCACCTCAGCTTTTTCAGTACAATGTATTTTGAAATTGTTCAGGTTGGCTGATACCTTATGGAGACATCCATCAGAAGTCAGCATGAGTGAGCACGAATGGCAGACAGCACTTGCCTTGAAACTTCCAGGCCACGGCCACCAGAACGTAAAAAGCATTTCCACTGAGAACTTGAGAACTGTGGTTCTGAAAGTAAAAATGAAATGAGTGCAGAGAATAGCATGTTACAACTGCCGCTCCAGGGAAGAATTGTAAGTTATGCAACAAGGCTGGGAATGCATTTGAGATATAAATTCCAGGTCCATTGGATACCATTATGGACTGTTAATATCAGATCCCCTACAAAGAACTTTAATGCAGGAGGTGGGCCATTAGGCCCTTCAAAGCCCGGATTCAAACAAAATTTGGTGGACAGGTTGGACGCATGACAAGGATGAATCGTTTCGATTTTGGTGAACATCCGAATCCAGATCAGAATCCGAGAAATTTTTTAGTCATTCTTCCCCATTGAGTGAGAGGGCTAAAAACGATATATAACATGATATCTCAAAAGATTATGGACGGATTCATGCGAAACTTGGTGGACAGGTTTGATGTGTGACAAGAACAAATTGATTCGATTTTGTTGAAGATCCGGATCCGGATACGAGGGTTTAAAAAAAATTATTGCAATTGATTCTTCACCATTTAGAGATGGGGTCGAAAACGATATGTAGCATGATATTTCAAAAAGTTTTGGACGAATTATGTCAAAACTTGGTGGATGAGTTGGTTAGGTGACAATAACAAGCCGATGAGATTTTTGTTCAGGTCCAGATGCAGATCCAGCCTATCGGTGGGATACAAACTGGAAACTGTTCGGCCTGGCTCACTGGTATGTGCTCCACTGGGTGCCGTTCTAGTTTTTAAAGTGATTCTTCACCATTGAGAGATAGGGCCAAAAACGAAACACAGTATTTATTGCATGATATTTCAAAAAGGTGTGGACGAGTTTTGCCAAAACTTGGTGAATGAGTTGGGTAGGTGACAAGAAAATGCAGATTCGATTTTGGTCCAAGTACGGATCCAAACCCGTTTTATCATTGGGATACAAAATGTAAACTGTTCACCCTAGTGGAGGTACACACTCTATTGAGTGCCATTATAGTGAGTGTTGTTGTACATCTTGGCTGGGCTTCGAACCACCACCCTCTCAAATTCATAGCAGACACTCTAATCATTATGCCAGCGAGTCTGTTTAATGTCTTTATACTGTTGTCATGGAAGAGTACAAAACCCAGATGCACTTTGTGAAGCTGCACTTAATGCATTCTTTAGTTACAGATATAGCATATCTTCCTGTTCCAAAAGCACATAGGCAGCAAACAAAAATCAACTGTTTCACTAGTTTTAACATAAAACATCGACTCGTGGGGAAAATTTAAACAGTGAAATGTCGAAATCATTTATTTAGCATAGTGTTTTGGTTTTCCAGAAATGCATGTGCCATTATGTTATCATTCAGTGGAACATTGTAATACCGCCTTTAGAAATGGGTTGTGGGACATGAGGGCCTGGTTCTTTTGCCGGAAATAAGTTTCGTGGCATGGTGATCACATGCTTTCCAAAGTCACGTCTGATCTCTCTCTCTCTCTCTCTCTCTCTCTCTCTCTCTCTCTCTCTCTCTCGTGAGCTAGCAGTGCTGGTTGTTATCACAGTGTAAATGTCTGCACAAGGGGAGCATCAATATCATGCTATCATGCTCTTCTATCTCTGGTATTTGCAGGCCTGACTATGGGATAACAGCAGGGAAACAAGAACAGGCGTTAATGCATTAGGGTTCAGGCTCGTAAAGCATTCTGAACCTGCATCTGATATGTACTTCTTCAGAATAATACACAGGAGAAAATTGTACTGCATGCCAATTGTAAATGTACAGCTTGATTTTACCAGGTTTGTGTTGCTCTTTATTTGTAGAAGATATTTGTCATATGTAGTATATATTGTTACGGATATGTTGCGGGGTCACGAGTGGCCTCTCTCAGACCTGCTTCCCAACCTTTGACCTTGAAGATGACAAGCCATAAATGATAGACCCAGCGATTTGTTGAGCAACAGCAGACGCCGGTTGAGGTAGCTAAATCTAGCAGGGTCCTTGCAACCACAATCACGTTACCTTCCTGGTGATTTAGCCATCCCCACTGGGGAGCTGCACTTTTGACTTCCCACACTGCCTACTTATAATCTATGACCGAGAGAAACTGAAGGTGGGCTAAGCTAGTGGAGTAAATCAATGATGTAAATTCATGGTGGAGTAAATTCAAATGCACAACTTCCTGTATATTATGTACGCTATCGCTAACCAATGGAGGAAAACAGACACCAAGCAGGTTTGGAAACAACAAATCTTGTATTAACAAGCACGTATTTACAGGCACATATTTACAAGTGATTGCAATGTCACATAAGAACATTCTTACCCCCACTTAAAGCACTCAAAAGAACCCCTCATACAACGGGCCTTAAATGAAACAGACATGCACCACATTCATCTGGGGAAATTGAGACAGAAAAGGGTACAGAAATAAAAAAGAAGTCAGGGCGTGTTGGCGATCCCTTCCTCACCCGTACATGAGCAGGCTTGGCCCCCATGGGTCTCAATGAGGTGTCAATGCAGGTAGATGGTACGCTGTCATGCAGTATCGTGTGGTGCTTAGCTCTGAAAAAAAGCTGTTGGGGGTCTCGTGTTGTCCATTGATACTCTGCAACAGGTGAGCCCTGAGGTGTATGCGCTGAAAGATGCAAGGTTAAATAGTGCGTGTACGAAAACGTGCAAGAAGACAGTTCTACCGGCTTAGTCAGCACCCATTCTACCTGGCAGTTTGGGGAGCACTGCAGGTGGCGCCTTTTTTGTCAACAGGACGTAAAGAACACCCATTCCACTGCCTGACACATTGGGGGGTGACCTCCTTTGCGCCTTTGTTTTCTACCGAGAGCGCCCATCTCGCTAGGTGCTTTGCATTCCACTCGGAAGCGCTTTACTTCCCGCTTGGTGCTTTGCAAACCACTAGTAGCACTCGTCCGACCTGACGCTCCGGAAGCACGGTCGACCCAGCCAGGTCTCTTCCCCTCAGGACCCAAACTCCCTCAGGATTGGACTCGCTCTGTCCTGGACTCAGACTGCTCCAGATCTGCAGGTAAATTCTCTGGCAATATGAACTCACTCACAACCACTCCATCCCAGGTTTTTATTGTCCCCTGCATGGTGTTTCCAATCATGTCCACTTCTGGCAACCAACCTGATTGGTTGAAGCGCACTGTTATCCAGTGGCTGGGATTGGTTACTGCATTTCAGGAAGCGTCTCTTTTGATCTGATTTGACTTGGATGCTGGAACGGCGCAGAACCACAACCATTACAATGTTAAAGTGGTGATTATTCTGTCAAAACACTGGTGAGGTGGTGTGGTTTGAGAAGGTGTGTTTGAGAATGAAGCATGACAATGGGGGTTCAAGTCCGGGTTTCGGAAACAGGGTTTGGAATGGGTGTTTGAGAATGGGTGTTCGAAAATGGCAGTTTGAGTACGAGTGTCGGAAAATGAGGGTTTGGAAATGAGGTTCAAATACGGAGTTGAAAAATGAAGGTTCAGGAATGAGGTTTGAAGGAAAATGAGGTTTGAAGGAAAATGAGGGCTGGGGCATGAGGAAGAGAACAATAGGGGAGGTTCTACCAACTGTACAATCATAACACGTCTCCCTTACCCCTGATATGAGGGGATGGGAAACTAAACAATCACGATGGAAATATCTAAACTCCTGGGTTTTTTATGGACTGGATGTAACTCCCCATGGTCTTTTCCATAACTGCAACTATATATATATATATATATATATATAGATAGATTGAGATGTAGATATCGACTACGTAAATATTCTGATATTCCAGAGCTGATTGGCTATTCCCTCCAGTCACAGGTGAGAGATGTGGATGGGTCTTTCTTTATTTATATATTTACTGCTTTTGACGTTTGCACGTGGTACATGCTTGGGAGCCTCATTGGTATGCATTGCTGTCTGCGCTCTCGCTGACGATTCGCCAATAAGTGATGAAACCGGTCCGGTAGCTGAAGGGGTGTGTAGCATTATGTAGTATGTGTGAACATCTTTATAGTTGTTGAGGAACTCTGAGAAGGTTCGAAACAGCATAGTGCTTACCTTGTGTCAGTCCTCTTGGGTTACTTTACGCAGCTTCTTCAGCTGGAGGAGTGTGGGAGGGGTCAATTATTTATATTATCCTAGCCACCTGGGTTTAGTTGATGAGGTGAGAGCTAATTGGCTATTTCCTCCATTCACAGGTGAGAGGTAATGGATGGGTCTTATCTTTATTATAATACTTGTAAATACAACCATCGTTGCCGATGGGTCAATAACGTGGGGGGGGGGTGGGAGAAAGAGGGACGGAAAGAGAGAGAGGATGTAGGTGTAGGGTGAGAGGGGAAGGGAGGCAGAAAGGATGAAGGAGGGGCAGTTAGGGGGGAGTTGGGGAGAACGACACTCACCAAACATTGCTATTCAATGTGGGAAGGAGGGGTGCATGTGAGAGAGAGAGAGTAAGAGAGAGAGAGACAGCGGCAGAGGTTGGTTGGAGAGTGTGGCATTTTATGAGAAGGGGGTGGGGCGAGGAGGGACAGAGTGAGAGAAAAGGGTGGGGCAGAGTAGGAAAAAACAAAGACAGGTGAGGGTGGAGGTGAGGTTAGCAAAGAGAATGATATGTGACGCTTAATGACCGAACAGAAAAATTAAAACGTATCAGAACAGCTGTAACACAACGAAACAACAGAGTTCGTAAAGTAATCTGCTGGCACATCTGCAAAAACTTTGTTTTTCCAATTCCAGAAAATTTATGGGAAAATGAACCAAAATAAATCACTGCAAACATGAAGTACCATTCATGTACGACCTTAGATCCCATCAGGCATGAACATTGAAAACAAAGCATTACGTCCAGATATCACACTTAGGTGCAAAAAACAGAGAAGAAGACATTGCTAATTGAGGTGTTAATAACTGGTGATTTTGGACTAATGATGCAGAAATCAAGAAATGACCAAATACCAAGACCTCAAGCATGAAGTGAAAAGATCCTGGAAACTGAAGAATGCCAAGTTGTACCAGTGATGACGAAGAACCTCATGAGATATTAAAAACCATCCCAGGGAATATCACAAAAACGAACTTCAATTGGAACTTGGAAGCCGTCCTGGGCTCAGTAACGATCCTAAAGAGAGCCCTCGAACAAAAACTTTAAAAACAGAAATTCACAGCTTGGTCCGTGAATCGTGACCCCTTACCGAAATGAAGGTGGATACTTTGAGCCCACCCTTGGAGGACTCCATTCACATTCTGAACCCCCATATGCACGCACACACACACCACACACACACACACACACCACACACAACTCCGTTATGGTAATACAGTTTATATACACATGCATAAAATACATTAAACGCAAACGAAAACTTTTAAAAGATTCTAAGTGGGGATATTTAAGCAAAATTCAATTGAAAAATATCAAGGCCCAGAAAAAAATGTCGATCTATACTCTTTGCTTCAGTACACAGATCACAAACACTGGTCGGATGGACCTTATTGTTTTTATATATTGTATCGATGTCAAAGTGAGGAGTGGATTGTATTTAAGATCGACAAAAGGTTAAAACAATACGTAGTAAAAATAACATTGCACCTCCCAAGACACCAACCGCAAGCAACGCAGGGCCCAACACAGGTGGAAACGTAGTTGTTAAACGATGTTCCCTTGAGAGCACGGGTACTTCAAAGAGAGCGCTCCAAGCATGGCTTAATCACTCAAGCAAGAACTGCTCAATGATTGGAACACATTTAAACTACACCTCTGAGAAGATGCCCAAAATGTCAAGCCACAAACGTTGACTCTCGGGTGTTATACAATATACCACATTCTTAGCTATGATGATCAGGAAATAATGTTGAAAAGTGAAAACACTTTATCATTAAGAAATGCTGTGGCCTGTTCCAAGTCAAGGCATGTTGAGCAGGCCAAAAAACATGGCGGCTTCAGACCCAGCGGGGTTACTCAGTACGCCTTAAGAGCCAAGGATTTCCGATGAAGGAAATTAAGTGTTACTTATCTTTAAAAGGGGTGTTATAATTAACCAAAACACTCATTTTCAAAATCTTGCACTTCCTGTAGTTTTATGTGCAAAGTTTCAGGCTGCTACTTTTTATATAATTTTGGAGTTATGGAGACACACGACGCCACATGCACCGCAACACACGCAACGCGCACAAACAACACGCAACACACACGAGTGCTCGTCAAACTCACATGTTTCAATTTCCCGCCGATCACATCATGTGCCTTCTGGTTGAATGGTTTGCATTAGCAGGAACAATTGTCTGGTGCAGACAGACGGTTGTTCTGTGCAGTTATGCGGTTTTTCCATGTGAGACATAATCTGTGGTGATACTTCACCATACAGTCAGGAGGTGCATCTGCTGTGTGTGTGTGTGTGTGTGTGTGTGTGTGGTATACGTATATACATAATAACACATATGTATATATACACATGCACATACACATACACATACACATACACTACACATACACATACACATACACATACAACATACAATCACACATAAATCACATACACATAATACATATAATATACAGTATCCACAACAGTGAGTACACCCTTTACAAAAATTTACATATTTTGTTGTAACTTTACTTAATATATGTTTGTTACGAATTAGGAATTGCACACAACATACAGGTTCTTTAGTAAGCTATGTCGATAAGTGCTGTTCCCTAGATAGCTCATTTATGTTCAATGAAATCTATTAGATGCGCTGCGGATCGATTTAATAGTTAGGGAACGAACAATGGAGACATCCCTCCCCCCTTTCTGCGAAGAGGAAGAACCACCTTGCGTCCGTGACTCATGATGTCAACAACTCCTCCACACCCGTGGCTGAGCGGGGATGGAGCAAGAGGGCATGAGTCATGAGTCACCCGGGAGCGGGAAGGGGCGGAGAAGGCTAAGAGGAGATCTTTTCTTTTGTTCGGGGCAGAGTTGGAGAAGGGAGTTGAGGAAGTCGTTCAGCAGACCGTCGGGTCCTGTGCTTGGCTTAGCGTTAGGGTAGCGGAGCTTTTTGCTTCGGTTGCTCAGTGAGCTTCGGCTGAGGCCTGGCTCGAGGGAAGGCTTTTTTGGAGGCTTTTATGTAGCTTCGGCTTCTGCTTGGCTCAGGAGATTTAGCTTCAAGCTGCCTGTTTGGAAGAAGTTAAGCCGGTCGCTCGGCTCGAGCTGCGAGTGGTGGCTTCTTTGGTTCGTGGAGCTCTTTTGGTCTCCATTTTGGTTCCGGCTTAGTGCGACTCATCGACCTCTTGGAGGGTGGTTCTTCGGGGAAGCGACGCATCGACGGGAAGGATCGGCGCCTCGTCTCACCAGCACGTGTTGAAAGGCGCGGGAGGTGGTTCCTCGGGGAAGCGACGCATCGACGGGAAGGATCGGCGCCTCGTCTCACCAGCACGTGTTGAGAAGCGCGGGAGGATTCGCGGGAGCTCGGGAGGATCGCGGCTCACGGCGATTAGATCCAGCTCTCTCTCGCTGGAGCCCGGGTCCGAACAACTTGAAGACCACACAGGTGGAGAGGTTCGAGATAGGTTCTGGGTTTCAGCTCACTGTCCTCTCGAGCTGGAGCCCGTTATTAAAGGCCTCTGCCACCATTTCTTGGGTGTGTGTGTGTGTGCGTACGTGTGTCCGTGGCCCGACTAATAAGTAGGAAATTGTTAACTGGTTGTGTGCTGTAAATGTTTGCATTGCATTTCGTATAGTCGGTCGTAGTTCTTTTGTCGTGCTTTGTTGCTTGTTAATATGCATGCGTGTTTTGCCTTGTTTAATTGGATACGTGCTTTATCTATCTATAATTCCAGCAATCTGTGTGTGTGTGTGTGTGTGTGTGTGTGTGTGTGTGTGTTGTGTGTTTGTGTCTGTCTGCTGTCTGTCTGCGACCGCCGTTTCTCGACGACCGCCGGTCCGATCTGATTGAAACTTGCCAGGAATATTGCCGGGCCCCGCAGATGTGCTTTTCGGAGGTTTGATATCGTCGGACAAGCGGTTCCCAAGTTACGGCCATTTATCTGTCGGCAATTGACAAGACACGGTACTATGACGTCACGAATGCGTACAATTAATGTTTTTTTTTTTTTTTTTTTTTTGTGCACGATCCGACGGTCCGATCTGACTGAAACTTGCCAGGAATATTGCCGGGGCCCGCGGATGTGCTTTTCAAGGTTTGATATTAATTGAACGAGCGGTTCCAAGTTACGGCCATTTATCTGTCGACCAATGACAGGCAACACAATTCTTCTTCGTTTGATATGACGTCACAATTGACGCTGGGGACCTGAGTATGTTCCCAAGTTATGGCCATTTATGATACGGTTGGTCCAATCTAATTGAAATAATGCCCCAATCCAGTCTCGTTTACGCACCTACGGGCCGCCCCTACGGGCCCGTACTAGTTATAATAAATGTCCTGTGTGAATGTAAACCTGTTCGTTGCGTCCTCTTCCCTTAATTGAGCTGCCATCTTGCACTCGGAATATAGTTGGTTTTTAAATAGCCGGTAAAGTGATCGGGTCCAACGGGACTGCGCGATAATACCCATACGTTATCCAAAGGAAGCGAGCTGCTTAAGCGGCTCGTTTCAAGCGGTCCCGTTGAGGTACAATCTCTCGTAACCTACCCCGCGAATAATTAGGTAAATCGAAGATTTGGCGATCGGACCCTGTAGCGCAGGTAGAGTGCGGACAAGGTGTGGTGTGGCTACAACACACCCGTGGCTGGTTTCGGCATTGATCCGGAAAGCCGCGACTGGATTGTCCGTTCGGGGGCGCAAGCGACGCTATTTTTAGACGCGGTCGTCACACGCGAGGGCGGGAAATCTACAACACTGGTGTCAGGACGTGGGGTACAGATTCATTCCCTCACACTAAATTAACCGAACCGGATCAATAGGTGTGCGAGGCGACCTCCGGTTCCATTATTCTGATTTAAATTATTACAGATATGCAAGATGGCAGTTCAAGGCGAACGGAGCAGGGGGTAATGAATTTAGAAATGTTAGAAATCATGGCTCAGGCGAAATGACCGTGCAGAACATGCCCATTATGCAGGTTGAACACCCCCCACAAACAAATGCAGAGTCCGCAATGGGCGCAGCGCGGGGGCCGCGGTGTATGACACCCCCTCCCCCTCCGTCAAAATCCCTCCTCAGTCCCCGGCAGATCGCACCCGATAATGGCGAACCGACTGCCACGTGTTATTTGACGTAAGAGACATGCTCGGGCGTTGATGGGGAAAATGGAGACAAATATACAAAGCAAATGGATGGCATGAAGGAAAGATGAAAGAAATGCGGGTGAAATGCAGCGCATGGGTGGATCTCCAGGCTGGGCAAAAGACAATCGTGGCAATTGCGAGGAGCGAAACGCAGGCAGTGCGCTCAAAATGGCGATGCACGTGCTGGAGCGAGCGAGCTGAGGGGAGTGTGGACTGTCGGCCCCGGCGGTGGAGGACAAAATAATACGGGAGACGTGTTAGACGAGACTCGTAACGGCAGAGAGAGTGACGGTGATGGCGAGGGAAAAATTAAAAGGGGAGACCGAAACGTGTAAGACGAGACACGAGGTGACGACGGCAGAAATAATAGTGGAGACGAAGGAAACGAACAAGGTGACGGAAACGCAAATAGTCACAGAACAGAGACACGGGAGATAGAGGATGAATTGGATGGGGTGGAAGAAACTAAAAACGACAACACACACAGAGGTAGCATGGAACCATGTTGGGGAGCTCGGGGAAGGTGTCGTGACCCGGTGCAAGCAGCTGGATATCCTCCTTCAGGAACGAGGGAGGGAATGTGCCCCCTTGAAGCAGATCACGACCAGGTGGGTCCGGTCGAGCTTTGCGAGGTGGAGCAGATGAGTGAGGCGAACGGGTGCACGTGGAGCTTGGGGGTTATGGAAACCCGGACCCCTTGTGGTGGTGCTAATTCCCAGCGTGGTTGTTCCGGTGTGTGTGGTGTGCGAAATGTGTGTTTGCGAGTGTGCCGGAAATGCATGCTTTCCAAGCACGCATGGTGTGGATGAAGCACCGTGTGTGGATGAAGCACCGTGTGTGTATGAAGCACCGTGTGTGTATGAAGCACGCTGTGTGGAGAAACACCGCGTGTGGATGAAGCACCGCGTGTGGATGAACACCGTGTGTGGATGAGGCACCGGTGTGTGGATGAGGCAGCCGTGTGTGGATGAGGGAACCGTGTGTGGATGAAAACACGCGTGTGTATGAAACACCGCGTGTGATGAAACACGTGTGTATGAACACCGCGTGTGATGAACACGCGTGTGTATGAAACACCGCGTGTGGATGAAGCACCGCGTGTGGATGAAGCCCGCGTGTGTAGAAACCTGTGGCTGAAACACCGGCGTGTGACAGGAACCACGTGTGTGAGTAGTATGGTGTGTGTGAGTGAAAGGCGAAGTGTAGAGAGACCGCGTGTGTGAGGTGGCGGTATGAGAGGGAGATGGCGGTTAGCATGCGGGAGACGCAACCACATGTCCTAGTGTAATGGTGAGGTGTGTGAGCATCGTGGCACGCAGGAGTGTGCGCGTTGAATGGACGACGACTGCGACAGATGAGGGACAAAGCCGGGTAGCGGCCATAGCTGTTTTGAGGACCGTACCGGATTGGCACAGCAGCGAGCGCGGGGTCCGTGCTGTGCGTCGCACGAGGCGCCACGAGCCGCGGCTACGCGAGTGAAACCCGGTCCAGAAACGCACGGGTGGATTAGCCGATCCCGGGACGGACAGAAGTTAGGCTGGAAATGTGAATTCGGATCGGACGGTTTCTCCAAGCGAGCGTGTGTGTAAGCTCCATGTGGCTGCACTGCACGTTCTTTTCGCAGTGCATGCGAAGCGACTCCCGATGCGTTATGCGTACCCCGGCTTGTGCAAGAAATCGTGCAGGATCGGGGTGCGAGTGACGTCATTGGGGATTCCGCGGCGCGGGTTACGGACGGGCAGAGCACATGTGCTCGCGTGGGGAACCCCTCGAACGCGGGGCTTGCTTTGGGATGCGCAGTGACGTCGTGGCTGCATGGTTGAAATCCTGCAGAAGGGAATCCCTGCCGGATGTTACCGTCCAAGGGGACAGAAAGAGAAGACAGCTGCCATGACGTTACGGGAAAGAGCGGGCAGGCTGTGAGTTGCCACGCGGTGTGCGCAAGAAGAAGAAAAAAAAAGAAAACGAGCCTTGCCACTTCGAGTGGACATGAGCCCAGGGAGGGGGGGAAGACCCCTTGCTGGGGGCACAGGAACTACTAGTTAGGGGGATGGGTTAGCCATAGTTACACCGGCTTCATGGGGCAGGGACAGGCCTCATGGAGCCCGTGGAATGGATTAGTTAGAGGGATTTTGTTCAGATTTAGGAAATAGGAATTTTTGGATTTTTGGAGACTGGACAGACTAGAATGTGTAGTGAGACGTAGTTTAGCTACGTAGAGTAAATGGAACGTGCATGAGAATAAGGGATGACAAGGGAGCATGAGTTAGTCAGGGATTTAATTAGAAGGATGGCAGTATAGAGTGTTGGTGGAGGTTGTGAAATGGAAAGTGTGTGAGGAATGAGTGTGGGATAGCGAGCCCAAGTGTTGAGTGGAGCGAATGTGGTATGCATGGTGCGATGACTGATTGGGGTGGCAGTGATTCCCACCCAAGTGACCCTGGGGTCAGTTTAATGTTAGCTAGTGGGTTATTCAAATTTACTAAAAGGAGGTCGTTTTGTTGTTGGTCGTGAGACAAGGCACAAAACCCGTTTGGAGGGGTGCAAGAGTTCATGGACCGGCTGGGGCGTGGCTGTGGAAAGTTGAGTATTTGTTTAGTGCACCCGGGGCACCGGACTAGTCGGCCAAGAGGCCAAGGCCCAAGAGGGGCGGGTTAGTGTAGTGGGCACGGGCGACCCGTCGAAACGGGAACCGTAGCGCCAGAATGCCACGGGGGCAGTGTAGTGGGCACGGGCTTCCCTCGGAAAGGGACCGGGGCGTCAACACGCCACGGGGCATCGAGGGGGCAATGCCAGAGAGGAACCCCCCCGCATTGTAGGGAGCAGCTAGGCTCGGAGGCAGCCTGCGGGCCTGGGGGTGCCATATTATAGAGTTTGGCAAGAGGGGAGTTCCTGCAGTTGAGCCACGCTGCCCAGCCAGGAATTTGGCGAGGGCACGAATGAAATTTTAGGGCAAGGCCAAATTTATAATGGACACCAACACAGGCGACGGGAATCATGGTTTTAGAACCGATAGTTTAAAAGTGTGAGGCGTTTTTGAAAGCCCGGGGTAGTTTCAGGTAATGAATGTTAGGGTAGATAGGAATGTACCCTTTGCACCATCCATCCCTTCGCTCGTTGTAGGCCTGGACTCACCTTGGTAGAACGCTGAACTCTGAGGAGGCCATTCTGAGGCTTCGTTGGGCTCGAGACAGGACGCTAGTCTCTCCTATTCCCTCTCCGAGAGGGAACGTAGGGGTTGGGAGTAGGCTAGGTTGACAGGATAGGTTAGCCAGACAAAGACACTAAAGGGGTTAGGGAGACAATTATAAAAGGGAAATAAAAATAAAGAGGGGCTAAATTTTGTTGTGTTTTGTGGCAAACTAAGGGAGTGGGTATGGACAGAGACAGGCAAAGGCGATAGAGTGGGGGGAGACAGTAGGCTAGGTCCGAGCCGCGCTTCAGAGCGACCGGCACCACCGCACTCCCTCCAGACCTGAAGGAACCACACCGGAGGCCGGCCAGCTTCACCTGCCGACCTGTTGTGCTGCAGTCGCCTGTTCTGCATGGCCTTGCCTTGCTATGCCTCGTTTACCTGCCTCTGCATGACCCCATGCCTCTGCTAGCCTTGTTTGCGTTTGCCCCTGTGTCCATCATCACCATGTGCGCCAGGACCATCCAGTTTTGCAAGGACTGCCCTGCAGGCAGCCTGTGCATCCAGTCCATTTTTGTTTTGCTACCATCTCCATCCACTCCCTGCACCAATGACTTTGCAATGACTTTTACCTTTTCCCTTTCACAGATCACAGGTCCTGGGCCATGGTTAAGTAATGGATAAGTTGAGTGAAAATTGTAAATACGTGGAACCTCACCTGCATGTTTGTTTTAGCCCGGAATTTTAGTTAAGTTGTCGAAGAGTCTGAGAGTTTGTTTAGTTAGTTACGCAGCGCATTCGGTTATTTATTTTTGGGACACGTATAAAGAATGTCGCACTCAGGATCCGAAGGCAGAACGTACAGAGGGAAAACTTACACATGCTGGTCACACGAAAATTTGACGACTCGGGACGAGTCTGTAAAAAGGGGAGGGGGTAGTGTTAGAATTTGGGAATTCGATTGCACACAGCATACCAGGTTCCTTTAGTCAGCTATGTCGATAAGTGCTTGTTCTTAGATAGCTCACCTTTCATTGTTTAAATGTTCAGAAATCGTATAGATGCGCTGCGGATCGATTTAATAGTTAGGGAACGAACAATGGAGACATCCCTCCCCTCTTCTGCGAAGAGGAAGAACCACCCTGCCATCCCGTGACTCATGATGTCAACAACTCCCTCCCACGTGGCTGAGCGGGGGATGAGCACGAGGGCATGAGTCATGAGTACGCCGGGAGGCGGAGAAGGATAAGAGGAGATCTTTTTCTTTGTTCGGGGGCAGAGTTGGAGAGGGAGTTGAGGGGAGTCGTACAGCAGACATCGGGTCCTTGCTTGGCTTGCGTTAGGGTTGAGGCCTTCGGAAGCTTTTTGCTTCGGCTGGCTCAGTGAGCTTCGGCTGAGGCCTGGCTTGGGAGGAGACTTTTTGGAGGCTTTTTGCTTTGATGGTTCCGTGAGCTTCGGCTTCTGCTTGGCTGGGAGAGCTTTTTGCTTCAGCTGCCCTGTTTGGAAGAAAGTTAAGCCGGTCGCTCGCTGCTGAGCTGCGAGTGGTGGCTTCTTCTTGGTTCGTGGAGCTCTTTGTTCTCCATTTTGGTTCCCGCTTGGTGCGACTCATCGACTCTTCATGGAGGTGGTTCCTCGGGGAAGCGACGCATCGACGGGAAGGATCGGGCGCTCGTCTCATCAGCACCGTTGTTGAGAAGCGTGGGAGGTGGTTCCTCGGGAAGCGACGCATCGACGGGAAGAGATCGGCGCCTCGTTCACCAGCACGTGTTGAGAAGTGCGGAGGTGGTTCCTTGGGAAGCGACGCATCGACGGGAAGGATCGGCGCTCGTCTCACCAGCACGTGTTGAGAAGCGCGGGAGGTGGTTCCTCGGGGAAGCGACGCATCGACGGGAAGGATCGGCGCCTCGTCTCACCAGCACGTGTTGAGAAGCTCGGGAGGATTCGGGGGGCTCGGAAGGATCGCAGCTCACGGCGATTGGATCCAGCTGGGTCTCGCTGTGAGCCCGGGTCCGAACATCTTGAAGACCACACGAGGTGGAGAGGTTCGAGGTAGGTTCTGGGTTTCAGCTCACCTGTCCTCCGAGCTGGAGCCCGTATTAAAGGCCTCTGCCACCATTTCTTGGGTGTGTGTGTGTGCGTACGTGTGCCGTGGGCCCGTCTAATAAGTAGGAAATTGTTAAGTGCTTTGTGTGCTGTAAATGTTTGCATTGCATTTCGTGTAGACGGTCGTATTCTTTTGTCGTGCTTTTGTTGCTTGTATAATTGCATACGTGTTTTGCCTTGTTTAATTGCATACGTGCTTTATTTTTATAAATGTCCTTGTGTGAATGTAAACCTGTTCGTTGCGTCCTCTTCCCTCATTGAACTGCCGTATTGAGATCGGAATAAATAGTTGGTTTCTTAATAGCCGGTAAAGTGATCGGGTCCAACGGGACTGCGCGATAATACCCCGCTCGGTTATCCCAAAAGGAAGCGAGCTGCTTAAGCGGCTCGTTTCCAAGCGGTCCGTTGAGGTACAATCTCTAGGTAACCTACCGCGCGAATAATTAGGTAAATCGAAGATTTGGCGATCGGACCCTGTAGCGCGGGTAGAGTGCAGACAAGGTTGTGGTGTGGTTACAAACACACCCGTGGCTGGTTTCCGGCGTTGATCCGGAAAGCCACGACTGGATTGTCCGTTCGGTGGGCGAAGCGACCGCTATTGGTTAGACGCGGTCGTTCGCACGCCGACGGACGGGAAATCTACAATAGTATTATAAACACAAGACTCAAAGAAATGATGGAGTAGACATTCTGTCATACATGTACAGGCCCAAAATATTCATTCTGTGGAAACAATGTGGCATACTGGGCATATCTGTGAAAAGGGGGGGGGGCAACAAAAGTGAGTACACCCTATGTACTTTCTCACATTGAAGCGTTATTGTTTTCATTATTTGGATGTCCACCATTGTTTTTGAGCACAGCAACTATTCTACTCGGTATGGAGTTGACCAGTGTTCCACATGTCTTTGCTGGGATCCTGTTCCACTCCTCTGCAATGACTTCTCGAAGTTGCGTGATGTTGACACCTTTCGTCCCTCAACCTTACTTTCAGGATACCCCACAGGTTTCTATTGGGTTTAGATCAGGTGACATGCTTGACCACTCCAACACATTTACCTTCGACTTCTTCAGAAAGGCAGTTGTCTGCTTGGAACGATGCTTCAGATCGTTATCGTGCTGAAATCACAGCTCCTCTAAAATTTTCGCAGGGAGGGTAACATCTTCTCCTTCAGGATGTCACAGTACATCGTAGAATCCATGTTTCCCTCGATGAACTTGAGCTCTCCAGTACCGGCAGCACTCATGCATCAACCAAACCATGACACCACCACACCATGCTTGACAGTAGGGATAACGCACTTGTCTTGGTACTGTTCCCAGGTCGCCGCCAGAAACGCTTCATCCATCAGATCCAAACAAATTGATCCTCGTTTCATCAGATCATAGGACATGTTGCCAGTAGTCCAGGGGCTTGGATTGATGTGCTTCAGCAAACTGTTTGCGAGCTTTCTTGTGGCTCTGCTTCAGGAGAGGTTCCGCCTTGGACGCCGCCCATGCAACCCGATACGATGGAGTGTGCGACGTATGGTTTGCGCACTAACAGACTGGCCAGAAGCTGTAGAAATCTCTTCTCAATCTTGGCAGCACTTTGTAGTCTGTCTTGGAGGACTAGATTCTGACTTGGCGAACAGTACGTGCAGTCATCTTTGCTGGTCTGCCCTGGCGAGCGCAACTCATTGTTGTACGCTTCTTGAGAACCTCTGGATGACCTTGGCCACGGTGTTGGGGCATACTTTCAAAGAAGCAGTGATCTTCTTGTATCCTTGGTCATCTTATGTGGGGCAACGATTCGATCTTTGACATCTTTCGAGAGCTCTTTACCATGAGGAGCCATGCTGCTTTCTCAATGGCGATTGGTACAATATTTCCTATGCAATTATTTCTTCAGCAAGCAGATAGACAATTACTGCATTGAGTACACGTCTTCACTTTTAACATACCAGGGAGGATGCAGCTCTATGGACATTGTGTGTATTGTTTGGTGCATATTTGTACCTTTAACACTCTTGACTTAAATATGCAGAAATGATGAAAATGGAAGCTGTTTTACCATGCTTGACTTACTTCTTGTGCAGACAATAGCAGAGGTGTACTCACTTTTGTTGCCTCCTCTTTTAGAAATATTCGAATATGCCACATTGTTTTTTATGGAATGGCAGTTTTGTGCCTGCATACATATTGCAGAATGTCTACTCTGTCATCAACTCGAAGCTTTTGCTTCCAGCACAGCTGCTAAAAAAGTTACACTGAATTATTTACATATTTGTGAGGGGTGTACTCACTTTTGTGAGATACTGTATATATAAATATATATATATATATATATATATATATATATATATATATATATATATATATATATATATATATATAGTCGCCATTTTTGTCCTGGCAGTTGAGAAATCGCTGTTTTGAATTCGAACTGTTTGACCTATTAATCTCAGGGAAATGTACGCTGTACATTGATTTGGTAAATTGTGGCAACTGCTTGAAATCGTGGGTATGATGCAGCAATGCAGACAGTCAATTACATGAAGAGAACCATTAATATGGCACTTCAAGCAACAAATCAACAGGTCTGAATGCATGTCGTAGATTTGCTTCTCGGTCATCCCCTGATTCCTGCCTGAATTAGCTTCTCAATTTTGCATGAACTGATAACATGTTTTTTCTGTCTACAATATTACGAGTACATAGAGCATTTGTTTAAGTTGAAGTTGAGATATTATTCCACTTGTACTTACAAAAGTACATAGAGTGGATACTGGGGTTAAGTGCACCAGCTAAGTAATTATGCTACATTTGATCACTCTCTAATGCATTTTAACACGGGTTGGCAGGACATCCTGGAAGTATGTGTTTTCACCTTTGAGCTATTTACACAGTAGATTGGGTTTGAATCTGAGCTGTAATTTTTTTTCACATTTTTTCGTTACTGTCGCATATTGTTCCTACTTGAATATATTGACTTTTACAGTGCAAGCAAGCTACCCATTGTAGATCTTCAACGGTTGAATATCAACCATTAGGAAGGTGTTTGGTACAATATGTCAGGATTTTTGGCTTTGTTTTGACTTCCCACTGATCATGGGGTTGAATAATCTAATTTAAACTCGAGAAAACCCTGTGGCTTCAGATTTCTCCAGTTCGCTGGTTCATGAGGTTTTATTTCATGAATTTCCCATATTTTGAGGGAATACTTGGTAAGGCACATCTCTGGCTTTATGTGGATGATTCAAAAGAAAAGATCATAGTGATTAATGAAACAATTTCATAAGTCTCACTGTGTTTGTCAATTGGTTTTGGCTGTCTAGGTGTCTGTCTCTCTCTCTCATCACTATAACTCAATCATGCTTTGTCAAGACGAGCAAAAATTTGAGACAGATCTACATCCTGCAGCACAGATCTGGTTAATATATTGAGACGGTCTGAAGACGTCACAAACATGAGAAGCATTCAAAATGCTCTGGGAATTATATACACTTAGCAGTCTAAGAGATGCCAACGTTTTCTGTTTATTTTTCAATATGTAATTATGGAAATGCTCTGGAGAGAGCACAAATCCCAGCCCTATATTGCTCGATACGACTGTTAAGCATTTATTTTCAACTTTTTGCTAAACTGCAGATAAACAGAGACGCATATATACCGAGTCTGGTGTGATAACAGTTGTTGCGGAAGGTCAAAGGACAAAGCTTTAGCTCAAGATAAAATCCTTAGCTTAAGTTCACATTTTAAAAAGGTTTTCTTCAGATTTATCCAATGCTTTATTCAGTTATGACCTTTTTAAAAGTTACATTTCTCCAAATCTTGACCGGCTGCTTTGACCGAACTATGATCTACCTTAACCATAATTCAATAATTTATTTCCTCGCAGACACTCCAGGCAACTATGTTAAGTTTCGTTACAAATTGCCCACTGGTTTAGTAAGAATTTATTTCGACCTTTGCCGTATATATTGCAAGGAATAAAAGTTTATCTAATGCTGTGGCCTTGACATTTGACATACAGTGTGTAAAATGAAAATTGTTTCATTGCTTTGCAAAGCCGAACCTACATGCAAGTCTCGTCAAAATTACCGCACTCGATATTGAAATATTTTGCTATCGGATGCATGCATGCAGACTGGAACACACACACACACACACACACACACACACCACACACACACACACACTTTTTAATTATTGTACAATCTCAGTTATTCCTAAAATATAATATAATAAGGAATGCTGTCGATGATGTTAAATTTGCAACATCTTACATATCAACTTCATTTAAATTGTAATCCGCAAAACATCATTCCCTTACCTCAAGGAAGAACCATAACCTACTTGCAGAGTCTACCTGTCGCTTTGCTAACCAACCAATTAGTCATCCTGTTTGCTAAGAATTGCTATATTGGTAACTTTGGCATCACCTTGCAGACTCAAAACAGCCTCTGAGGCCACAGCCACACAGCTCATGTTACTTCCCTCATAAAGTTGTGTCTATATCCTGAGTTCGGAGTTTGTAGCTTCCACCTCCTCTCCCATCCCCCTCACCCCAGCCGCATGTCCATTGCTGCTAAAAATGTTTCCCTCATGTGATGTTCCCAGCTCCCTCTGGTTATTATTTTTCCCACTTTGATCGGCCCCTCCATTTTGGGCAAGAAGGCGAACAAATTTACCCATGCGAATAGTGCTTTCACCTCAGAGTTGCCCAGGTAAAAATTGCAATACCCTCTGCCACCACCATGGTAGAAGTGGCGCTACATGGTACAAATGTACATAGAGAATTTACAGCCCCTCCTCCATTCCGATGTGAGGTCGTGGCCACATAGCCTACGTTACCCCCACACAAAGTTGTATTTCAACCCAAGTTTGGAGCTTAAAGGATGTGGGAGAGAGAGAGAGAGAGAGAGAGAGAGAGAGAGAGAGAGAGAGAGAGAGAGAGAGAGAGAGAGAGAGAGAGAGAGAGAGAGAGAGAGAGAGATAGACATAGATAGATAGATAGATAGATAGATAGACATAGATAGATAGATAGACATAGATACAGCGCCTACAGAAAGTTTACACACATTTTCAAAATTTTCACCATTTGTTGTCTTATAGCCTGGAATTAAATTGCATTATATCAGACTTTGCCACCTTTATTTACATGTCATAACCACAACTTCCAAGTGCAAAACAAATTTCAGAAAATTAATTAAAGATACAAAACTAGAATATCTTGTTTGGGTAAGTGTTCACCCTACTCATAATAGCAAGTGTAAATTAGCTCAGGTGTAACTAATCACCTTCAAAATCACGCACCAAGTTAATTGGCCTCCGCCTGTGTTAAATTGTAGTGATTCTGATTATTTCAGAATAAAATCATCTGTTCCTGTAGGTTTCCTCGGCTGGGTTGTGCATTTCACAGCAAAGACTCAACCATGAACAGCAAGGAGCTTTCAAAGTACCTCGAGGATAAATTTGTGTGATCAGTGGATGGGTATAAAATATTTCAAAGGCCTTGAATATCCCTTGAAGCACAGTCAAGACAATCATTAAGAAGTGGAATGTGTATGGTACCACCAAGACCCTGCCGAGATCAGGCCGTCCCTCCACTGGATGACCAAGCAAGGAGGAGACTGATCAGAGAGGTCACCAAGAGACCAATGGTAACTGTGAAAGAGCTACAGGCCTTTATGGCAAAGACTGGTCACTGTGCGCATGTGCCAACAATATCCCAAGTACTCCACAAGTCTGGCGTGTACGATAGGGTGGCAAAAAGGAAGCCATTCCTCAAAAAAGCCCACCTTGAGTCCCATATGAGGAATGCAAAAAAACCTTTCCAGAGATTCTGAGGCCATGTGGCAAAAAGTTTTGTGGTCTGACGAAACCAGGAAGGAACTTTTTTGGCCTAAATGCAAAACGTTATGTTTGGTGCAAACCCAACACACCACATCGCCCAAAGAACACCATTCCTACTGTGAAGCATGGTGGTGGTAGCATCATATTATGGGGATGCTTCTTATCAGCAGGCTGGGACATTTGTCAGGATAGAAGAGAAAATGGATGGAGCAAAATACACTACATGGCCAAAAGTATGTGGACACCTGCTCGTCCCAACATCTCATTCCAAAATCAGGGGCATTAATATGGAGTTGGTCCCCTTTTGCTGCTATAACAGCGTCCACTCTTCTGGGAAGGCTTTCCACTCGATGTTGGAACATTGCTGTGG
>CM068959.1:82773630-82803463 GCA_035128595.1 Eptatretus atami | reverse complement strand
AATGTCTATTTTATAGCTCTTCAAGAACAGAATGAATCCACAATTTTGAACTTCGTATGAGAGCTGCACCATTATTTTGTTTTTCAAAAAATACCTACTGTGAACTATTCCAGAAAGAAAACGGCTCACCAGCCTTCCTCCTGAGATCTTTGTGAAGCTTAAGTAATCGGAGACGTGGTGACAAACCTGACGGAGGTAACTCTTATTCTCGGTGACGATCCTGAAAAGAGCTCTCAAAACAAAACTTTGAGAACAAGAAAACTTCCCAGATTGGTTCATGAATCGTGATCCCTTACTGAAACGGAGGTGGACATGTCGAGCTCTGGGAGGACTCCGTTCCACCTTCTGAAATCTGCCCATGGAGATAACAGCCAAGGAGAGTGAAACGTCGATAATAATCAGTCTCAGCACACAGTTTGCTGTTGTCCATCAAGTATTTTCACACTTCGCTGCATGGGCTGTGAGGTGAGAAAAATTCCCTCGTGGGAGATCTTATTACTAAAGTTTTCACAACGTACATGTTTATTGCAAGTGCTGTGATTGAACAGGACAAATGTCACCAAAATCTCCAGAAGAATAAAATGACATGTACACAAACACACACACTCATACTCTGTACCATACCGTTTACAAAGCATCGGTCCTACTTAAAGTCTCTTCGCAAAGATAACAATACTTGACTGGTCAAACTTATGATGTAGGATGCTCGACTGAAGGTACAGAAATATCTAATTTCTTTAGAGTGCTGGTGATAACTGAAATATCCTCTTTGGGAAAGACACCGGGGGGGTTTACAACATCTGCCAACTAATGTTAGCAGGCTGGACACCCAGTTTGAAGTCCATCTGAGGGTTGGCACACACACTGATGTTATCACCCTGCATGCTAAACACCATGCTGACAGCTTATAGCTGGGTCAGATTAGAACCTCGACGAGACAGCTGAAAGGCCAGTGCATGCACATACGACAATGCAGCTGTCTAGGCTATCCTGCCAGCTCTGTGTTATCTTACTACAGTGCTAAATGTTAAATGGATACTTGATTTGACTCACAAGAGAGCATTTTTTAAACAACAATGGTTTCCATATTTCATCGTTATCTCACTTACCCTTAGCTATCGTTGAATGAAAAAAAGCTTATACAATTTCTTCTTTAGCAACGACACAATACGCCATTGATGAAATGCATCCAGTTATATTCTAAGCAGTTTTCTTGCATCGTCCATCGTTTGCGAATGACATCGTTTTTTTTTTTGGTGTTTTTTTTTATTACAGACATAAATGTAGGATAATCTTGAATTTCATCTGAAATAGGCTGCGTTTGTTCCTGTAGGACAGCAGTTCATCAAATTCAACTTTAAAAGGGTTATAATGCTGCAGTTACAGCACATTCAAGAACACTTTGCCAGAAAGCTATTATGGTGCAGAGAACGACTGGAAGGAACAAGGAACCAGATGATGAAAATCTCCTCAATCAAGTTCCATTGGGCTCTGTGATTGCAACACTTGATGGCATTTTAAAAACACCTTTGAAATACATCATGGTGCATTTACTTATTACATATGAAAAGGAAAGGAAGAGGGGGTAAATTTAACTACGACAGCTATTATTGCTTTAGCAGCCCCAATTATTCCCATGTTGTTGTTGTATCGGCCGGCGAAAGTTTTTGGCCCAAGTCTTTCGAGAACACTCTGTCCAAGACTGCCGGTCGACTGAAGGTGCCGGAAGTTTGGAATTTGTTAAGGGTGCCAGCAATAGCTCACCTACCTTTTTTGTCGATATTACTTCGGTTTCTGCCTCCGAGAACTGGCTGCTTGTATACCTCCATCGTTAGCTAGACCAATAAATACTCGAAAAGCCACTCTGTCACGTAATTATTGTGTGGCTCTTGGAAACTCAAGGTCAGGTCAGGTCAGGTATGGGAGCATGTGACAGAACAGCACGTCGCTGCGTCCACTTTCGCCGGTACTCCAGGGGCCTCCGTCTGGCCATCCCACAGGCAGATGCATGGCTCATCCCCATCTCCTTGCAATGCTGGTCAACCTGCTGCAACCACGAGGCACGTGGTCGGCCCATTGGCCTCCACTCACGAGACTCCCTCGCTGAGAGAATCTGGTGAGCAGGATCAGCATCAGGAAAACGAGCCACATGTCCATACAGCCGCAACTGACGCTCACGGCCATGCAGGTAAAAAATCTCATCCGAGTCTCTCTCAGCAACCGCTCGTTGGACACAAAATCTGACCAGCGATAGCCAAGGATTCTCCGAAGAGACCTGGTACCAAAGGAATTAAGTCTCCGTCTCAGATCCTTGGTCAGAGTCCAAGTCTCCATCAATAGAGCAAGACTGGAAGCACCAAGGACCTGAAGACTCGACTTTCGTCCTCCCGCACAGGTACCGGCAGCGCCACACCCCATGATCCAGTGAATCCATGACTCCCCAGGCCCGACCCAGACGTATATTGACCTCTGACTCACAGCCAGCAGAGACATGAATATCACTGCCAAGGTAAGTGAATCTCTCCACGACCTCAACATCCTCACCACAAACAGACACAGACAGGCCAGCAGCATCCAAGATGTCATTGAAAGACTGGGTCTTAGTTTTGACCAAGAAACCCGTAATCCCAGCGGCTCCGACTCCTCATTCAGCACAACGAGGCCCCAAAAGGATATCTAAAGTCTCCGCAAAGATGACTGCATCATTTGCGAAATCAAGGTCCGAATCTTGACATTCCCAAACGATGCACCGCAGCTTGATCTTTCTGACATCCTTCCTAAAATCCAGTCCATACAAGTGCTGAAAAGTGTGGGGGCCAGTACACACCCCTGAGAACTCCAGTAACAACTGGAATAAGTCAGAGATGGTACCACCACACTTCACAGCACTCTCAGTACCAGAGTAGAGTTCAGACATCAGATCGATCAGTTTTGGTGGCACCCCACGAAGACCAAGAATCCTCCAGAGGGCATCCCAATTCACTGAATTGAATGCTTTACAGAGATCAACATAGGCTGCAAGCAGCCCCTGCCGAAACTCTCGTCTGCGTTCAGTGAGGACACGAAGAGCAAGGATACGGTCAATCGTTGACCTCTTTGGTGTAAAGCCTGACTGCTCTGGACGCTGGTGCTCAAGCAGATGGTGGCGAACCCTATCCAGAATTATCCGAGCAAAGACCTTGCCCGGCAATGAGAGCAGCGTCATCCCTCGGTAGTTGTTGCAGTCTTGGGATCACCCTCCCTTTCCAGAGAGGGACACAAGCCCCTCTTCCAGTCAGTTGGGATGATGCCTTTGTTCCAGGCAGAGCACAAAACTGCATGCAACGACACGAGTGCAGCATTTCCACTAGCCTTGAGAAGTTCAGCATGGATGCCACAGATCCCTGGAGCTTTACCCCATTTCAACCGGTTCACCGCAGCTTGTGTTCCACAAGCGAAGGTGGACCACAGTTGATTGGAGGGTCAGCAACAGGGATTGTAACGCCCCTGACGTCCAACTCGAGAGCTGGTGGATCAGCCTGGTACAACGCTCAAAGTAACCGGCCCAGCGGGCCTTCACTTCAGACCCCTCTGTCAAGAGCCTACCACTCTCTGCTCTAACTGCAGTGCTCCGAGGGATGGGCTTGGATGAACGCAATGCGCGAATTTCCCTGTAAGCGGGACGAGAATCACCTGTCCACAGGTGATGCTCTACCCCCTCACAGATTCCTCACACATAGGCCTCCTTGTCCACCTTAGTGCACGTACAGTTTTACGCCTCAGCTCCCTGTACAGCTCAGCTCTGCCATTCAGCCTGGCCCTGCGACTCTGGTCAATGGTATCCAGTGTCACTTGAGAGACAAAATTCTTCTTTGCCCTGCGGTGAGTTCCAAGACATCCACCGGCAACATCAAGAACGGTGGTCTTGAAGGCACTCCACAACTCTTCAGGACACCCCAAAGCACCAGAAACCCCAAATGTCCACTCACCTGTTCGCAATCTCCTCAGCTACTCTCTCATCCTTGAGCTTGCCAACATCCAGCCTAGGCTGGGATGTACCATTCTCCAGGATTTAAGGTGCAGCTTTAGAGTTGCTACAACAAGCCGTGGTCAGTATTGAGGAACTGAGCACTCCGGTAGACCCTGCAGTTTTGGATCATCTCCAGCGACCGTCAACGAGGACATGGTCAATCTCCTTTGCCACACCAGCGTTGGAATACCAAGTCCAGCGATGAGCTTGTGCGCTGAAACCATGAACCAGCCACCCTAAGTCCATGACTTTCTTGCAAAGTCAAGGAAATTAGTGCTATTCTGGTTCATAGTTCCTGACCATGGGGACCAACACCTGTCTCATAACCATCCCTATCAGTTCCAGTCGATGCATTGAAATCCCCAAGACTAGAAGTGTATCTCGTCTGGGCACTGATCAACCACAGACTCGAGCGTGGCGTAGAATGTGTCCTTCACGGTGAGATCACTCGCCTCAGTTGGAGCATAAACAGAGACCAGGGAAATGACACCTAAGGAGTGACGAATCCTTAGTCTCATAATACGCTCGTTGACCGGTGTTACCTCAATTATCATTGGGGTCAGCTTATTGGACACAGCTACAGCAACTCCTTGAGTATTGTAACCATCAGAGCGACCAGACCAATAGTAGGTGTAACCACCCACCATTATCTCGCCGCAATCTGGTCTCTGAACCTCAGAGAGTGCTGCCATACGATGTCCAAACGCTTGAGCTCAGATGATAACAGAGACAGGTGATCATCCTCTCTTAAGGGATAGGACATTCCAGGCACCCACCCGAAGGGACCGCCTCAGGTTAACCCAAGGAGACCGCCGTCTGGTCTTTTGGTGTAACTGGCCCAACTCAAGGGTGGGCCATTATGATGTTTGTTTCTTTTGCTTCACTGCTAAGCTCTGGAATTCTTTACCTTCTCATGCCTTTCCTAACAGTTACAAGCCAGTGTTTTTTCAAAAGCAAAGTTTTTCACTTCCTCAAAAACTTCGATTATTTTCCTTCTCTTCACTTCTCCATTTCTTCAGTTCTGTTATGTTTCATTTAAGACCTGGCCTTGATGAGGATAATACAGTCCATCACTACAGCCTTTACGGTAACAAAAATTACTCTTCGCGAAACACACTATGGGATCTTTGGCATCCACCAACTATTACTAGTAGACGTGACACCCGATTTAATGTCCATCTGAGAGATCGCACACTGTGTGATGAAACGCCCGGTCTCCAAAGCCCCAATCTGATGGTTTATAGCGCGATTGAATCTCGACTAGATAGGGTACATGTTTTACCTCTGCAGCTTCCTGACGGACTAGTGGGATATGTTGAAATATAATGTAAATTGAGGAAGGAAAGGAAGGTGAATGAAATTGGAAAAAAAAAAGCAATGTACATGAGTTTGGAAGAAAGGAGAAAAAAGAGATAGTGTTGGGGAAGGGTTTAGAAGGGGAAGGGAAATTTACAGGACATGTCAGGGTCAATTTGGCCATTTTTGTATGTAATAGAGGATGGATGCAGCCTCATATTGCGCGTCTCGTTGCCTTCAGATCGATGGATAGAACTCGAGCATTGTTTTTTCGGTTGTTGAACACCTCATATATTGACAAAATGAGTTGTTTGTGTACCTTTTTTTTCCTGTGAAATGTTGAGAATAATCAGTCTCAGCAAAAAGTTTGCAGTTATCCATCAAATCTTTTCACAGTTCGCTGAATGGGTTGTGATGTGAGAAAAATTACCCAAGTGGAGATCTTATTTCCAAAGATTTCAGAACATACCTTGCATGTTTATTGCAACGACTGTCTTCTTTCTGCGTATGGCAGCTTGGCTGCCAGGTAGCTATCATTTTGTTGGGGTGCAACTATGCCATTGATGCTGTGCCCCTATACCAGTTCGCTGGTACTCATTTTGCCGACCTCAGAAGGATGACAGGCTGAGTCAACCCCACCTGGTGTTAATTCAGTGGCAAACAGGGTTCAAACTCAGGACCCTAAGATCCCAAGCCAGCCACCCTCACCACTAAGCCAACACCAGGCTTTTTGCAAGTACTGTAATTAAACAGGCCAAATGTTGCCAAAGTCTCCAGAATAAATTTTCTGCTCCCATACATGGTGATGTCTTGGGAAGTGAAAATGCAAGACTGTTCTTGAAAGCAATGACCCCGTTGAGTTTGAGAATATGCTTTCGATTTTACCAAAGCAGGACATGAAAAATATATTTGCAAGACAACTAGAACAAGGAAATTGTTTTTGAACTGGAGGTATCCACCATTCTCCATGGCCTACACAGAATCACTGGAATTAAAATGCAAATCCCAAACTGTGTGCAGCCCAGGCATTTCTTAAAGCTAACCAGATTGGTCGCTGTGGGAGGAAAGCAATTAGAGACCAATTCACCAACTGTGGAATTTAATAAATGGAACTTGAGGTTCAAACTTCATACAAAAACAACAGAGCTGGACCTCTTTGGATAGCAAATGATTGTACAGCTGTGACACATCAAATACCCGCTTAAACATTGATGCCTAGAATGTTAAAAAACAAACAAAATAAAACATCTCAGTTCATGTCACTCGCTTTAAAGTTGAATGATGACATTGCAGTTTGCCAGAGATATCCGAGAGGTTTCAGTGTTCATAAGGTGATTCTCATGTGATCAGGACTATTGATGAAAGGATTAAGTCGACTTTCGGTTCCAGGTCTGAGCCTGTTGGATTTTGTCTTGAGATTTTTTTTTCTGCAAGGTCTACCCCCCCCACTCCCCACCCCTCCCCCCCCCCACACACACACACATACACGCACGGACATACTGGCAAGACAAAACACTTAACACAGCCACTGAGCTTGGGGGAGTGCCGTCACTTACCGGGATACTCTGGGGTACCAGCGACCTCATAACAAGGCACCGCTTTTCTCCCTGCACTCAGCAAGGCATTTCCTCAAGAAGAATTTCCTCTTGGATGTCATGTCAACCGATGGGGATTCTCCATGCTCTGTCCTTTTAAATGATGAACATCAAGCAAGGAAGCAGCATATACCATTTTTAAAGTCTTTGGTATGACTCGGCCGTGGTTTGAATTGCCGACCCCCCGGACTCGGAGCTGACGCTCTAACCATTGCACGACTGAGTCTGGTTCCTCCTTCCAGTTCATCAAAGCTAAGTTTTCCAGATCAGATTTGTCATGTCTTTCTGTTGTATTTTCATCCCTGTGTTGCTGTTTGTGTTTTCGTCCATTTTTATGTGTTTACCATACCTTGTTGTGGTGCATTGTTGAATTTGTGTCTTCTTGATTGTCTGGTCTATTCACCGAGGCTTCAGCGAATCAGTGTGCAAACTCTATCTGTGCTCTCGTGCCACGTGCCTCATTCTGCTTTCTTTCTCCCAGGTGCTGTCCTTTCATCTTCCTTAACTTAATCTATCTGACTCGCCCTCCTCACTTCAAAAAACAAAAAACCAACTAATCCTGCATGTATTTCCTTACTTCATTTGTTTTTATCCCTCCTTTTTTCAATACCTCCACAATTAATTGTGATTGAGTGGATTGCTTCTTCCTAGAAAAGCTTTAAATACTTCACTCTCTTTCTTTCTCCGCCAGGAACATCACAGTGTTCTTCATCATCACATTATATTCCTCTTCTTCTTCTTCAGAAAGTTTATTTCCCAAACCTGTCTCGTTCACAAATGCTTGGACCATCAACCCTCCTCCCCCACCCCCATACCTTCAGCGCAACTTTCCTACGTGCCTTCAATAACCATTCATTTCACCCCTCCCATGATGTCTGTCTTCGTATATCCAAATTGGGAATAATGAAAAGTCCAGTTTGCTGAGGTTACTTGCACATGACCATTAACTCCCATTTACATCCACTAACCCATTTTCGTCTCCTACATGCCCAGGCCCTCCCAACCAAATCCCTACTCTGTGTCCTCCTCTCCAGCATCCCTCCACTTCATGCTCCCACTTTATGAATTGCCCTCACCCCACCCCCTCACATCTTCGCCCTCACCCTGCCTCGTCCCATGTTCCCTCTCGCCCTGCATCCTCCCATCTTATCCCTTGCCCTGTCCCCTCCGAGCTTCCCATGCCCGACCCCTTTCAGCTTCCCTCCAGCTCCCACACTCTTCCAGCTTCCCCCAGCCTCACTCCCTCTAATATCCCTCACCCTCACATCTCCCAGCTACCCCTCGCCTCTCATTTTCCCCTTTGTCTTCCCCCTCCCCAGCCTCCCAGCCCCCCCCACCCCCCCCTTTCCACTTTCCTGCACCCTGCCAACAGTGCCTCCTCAGTCTCCCTGTGTGTACCTCAAACATCCAAGGCATCTGCTCCCACCTGACATACTGTATCGCTCATCTCGGCCACAGCTGATAAACCTGATGGACACCATCTGTTTATCAAAATCGTTCCTCCCACAGAATGTCCCCGATTCCTTATTGTCTCTCGATGGCTATTGTCTCCTTCAGTTTGACAGGCCAGTATCCTGTCCTTGTGGCAGAGTTGCGCTCTACATCAATAACTTCTTTTATCACTGTCCATGTACTGATATTACACCTCCAAACACATAGAAGTACCTTTGGCTATGACTTTCCCTCTGTTCCCACCTCTGGTTTGTCTCTGCATTAACTCTCTCTTCCTCAAATGTGGTGATTTCAATTGTCACCATGCCAATATGCTGGGTGGTTGTACCTCTCTCACCAGCCGTGGAACTCCAGCAAAGGACTTCTATGACTCTATGGGACTGACTCAATCTGTGAACTTTCCAACCTGGATCTGCTAATGGCAAAATCTCCCTTCTGGATTTGGTGATGACAAAATTCCCCACAAATGTCTCTGGTTCTTCCTATGCTCCAATGGGTTCATCTGAGCACATGCTTGTGAGAGTCAACATCTCTCTGACTATTCTCAGAGAGCTACCTCAGTGCAGGCAAGTCTGGCAGTTCACTCGGGCTGCAAGCCATCAGCTTACCTAATGACTGGTCTCTATCTGCCACATTTAATATTCATTCATCCTGGGAATTCTTCCACAAAACCTGCTCTCTCTGACGCAAAGATTCATCACATTCCATCTTTCGTTGCCTTACCTTTCCTCCGGCCCATGGTTCACTTAATCCTGGGTGAGGCAGTTGCATTGAAACAACTTGCTTTCTATTCCTCTCAGGGGAGTCATTAAACAATATCTGGCCAACCTCGTGATTGAACGATCAAAGCATTTACTACTTGCTGAGTGAAAGACCCCTGCCTTGCAATCGTTTGCTTACACACCCACTCCCCCATATCAGTTTCCACCCCCCAGATCTTTCTCCTGTGCCATACACTCCACGATTGCTCCTTGCATCATGTAGTCCCTATTTTTATTATTCTTACCCAACCATGCTATATGGCATTTCCTCATATTAAACTGCATCTGCCAATGATTTGTCCAAACCATGAAAGTATCCAGATTTTCCTGAATCTGCCATACCTCCAAATTTATTGTCGTCTGCAAAATTTAGAAAGCCTACTCTTCACCTGAGTCGGAGAGGTGACCCGACCGGGATTGTAGCCTCGCAACTGCTTTGACAGGACATGGCACATGATAATGATGATGATCACTCTTAACCCCAATGTCTAAACCTTGGTTTAAATCATGAATAATAATGGTCGTATTACCGATCCCTGAAATACCCCATTACTTACAGTGCCTTCAGAAAGTATCCACACCCCTCAAGTTTTGTTACATTTTGTTGTGCTACAGCCTGAATTTAAAATGGATTAAATTTAAATTTATTGTCACCAATATACACAAAATATCCCATAATGACAAAGTGAAAACGTTTTTTTTACAAATTTTTACAAACTTATTTAAAATGGACAGAAATATCTAATTGACCTAAGTATTCAGCCCCCTGATTCAATACTTTGTAGAAGTGCCTTTGTCAGTGATTACAGCTTCGAGTCTTCTTGGGTACGTCTGCATCAGCTTTGCACATCTGGATTTGGGGATTTTCTCCCATTCTTCCTTGCAGATTTGCTCAAGCTCTGTCAAGTTGGTGGGGAACGTCGAACAGCAATCTTCAAGTCTTTCCACAGAATCTCAATGGGGTTCCAGTCTGAGCTTTGGCTGGGCCACCCGATGACTTTCCCGTTCTTGTTCTGAAGCCATTTCAGTGTTGTTTTGGTTGTATGCTTGGGTTCATTGTTCTGTTGGAACAGAAGTCTTCACCGCAGTCTCAGGTCTTTTTCACTCTGAAGCAGGTTCTCCTCAAGGATTTGCCTGTATTTTGCTCCATTCATTGTTCCCTCTATCCTCCAAGTTTTCCTGTCCCTGCTACTGAAAAGCATCCCCTTATCATGATGCTGTGACCAACATGCTTCATGGTAGGATGGTTGTAGATGGTTGATGACCTGTGTTGAGTTTCCACCATACATAGCGCTTTACATTCAGGACAAATAGTTCAATTTTCGTCTCATCAGACCACAGAATCTTTTTCCTCATGATCTCAGTCTTTCACGTGGCTTTTTGCAAACTCCAAGTGTGCTGTCATGTGCCTTTTACTCAGGAGTGGCTTCCATCTGGCCACTCTCTCATGAAGCCTAGATTTGTGAAGTGCTGCAGAGACTGTTGTCCTTCCGGCAGGTTCTCCCATCTCAGCCAAGGAACACTGTAGTTATGTCAGAGTGATCATTGGGTTCTTGGTCACCTCCCTGACAAAGGTCCTTCTTGCCCAGGTGCTCAGTTTGGTCGGATGGCCAACTCTAGGAAGAATCTGGGTAGTTCCATATTCTTTTCTTTTCCTAATGATGGAACTCACTGTGCTCTTGGGAACTTTCAACACTCTAGAAATTGTTTTGTACCTTTCCCCAGATTTATGCCTCATCATTCTATCTCGGAGTTCTACATACCGTTCCTTGGACTTCATGGTGGGGTTTCTGCTCTGACATGCACTGTCACCTGTGGCACATTATGTAGAAAGGTGGGTTTCTTTCTAAATCATGTCCAATCAATTGAATTGGCCACAGGTGGACTCCAATCAAGTTGCGGAGACATCTCAAGAATGATCAAAAGAAATTGGATGCACCTGAGCTCAATTTGGAGTGTCATAGCAAAGGGGTTGAACACTTATTGACACAAGACATTTCAACATTTCGTTTTTAAAAAAAATAAATTTGCATAAAATTCGAAATAAAAGCATCCACGATGACATTATGGGGTTTCTGTGTTGATCGGTGACAAAAAAAACTGGAACACAACAAAATTTGAAAAACAATCGATGTGTGTGAATACTTTCTGAAGGCACTGTACATCCTCCAATTCAGTCACTCTTTCCTCCCTATCACAAAGCCAGTTTCCAATCCAGTTGGCTACTCTACAAGCCAATCCATGAAACCCTCACTTTCGCCAATAACCTTCTCAGTGGCACCTTATCAAAAGTTTTTTTTGTTGTTGTTGAAAATCTAGATAAACTACATCCACTGCACTTCCCTCGTCCACCCACTCAGAAACTTCCTCAGGCAACTCCAATACATTTGTTAACCATGACCTCCCTTTAGTAAATACAGGCTGAATACCTTAACTATGTTAAAATTGTTCAAGTGGTTCCCTATACTACTTTCCCTCATGTCTCCAACACCTTCCCAGGCCTGCAGGATAGCCTAGAGGCATGCACACTCACCTCAAAGCTGTCTTGCCTGGTTTGAATCTCAGGCGAGCTGCTGTATAAGCAGTCATCCCAGTCCTTCACAGGCAGAGTGATTCATCAATGTGTGTGCCATCCCTCAGATGGATGTTAAACTCGGAATCCCATCTTGTTATTTACCCCTTACATACTTAAATAATGCCTTGCTGTTTTGTTTAATATTTTTGGCCATATCGTTTTAATAATGGCTTTCGGCTTGCCGAGTTATTTCCTTAACTATCCTCTGTTTACTGATATATTGACATGAGCCAGACTCTACTCCTGCTATTTCGGACTTAACGAATGCCTTCTGCTCATCTTGCAGAAGACTGCTTCGCTCCTTCCTCATCCATCCTGCTTTTTTTGGCCCCTACCTTTACACGTCACTGGAACATAACGACTCTGTGCCCCACACATTTGCTCCATGAATGTTGCCAAATTTTCTGACACAGACTGCTCACTCATTAGCTTTTCCCAATGTAGACCATCTCCCTCTTCTCATACCCTCAAGGTTTGCCTTCCTGAAATGTAACAGCCTTACCCGAATTTACCGAACTTCACATCTCAACAATATAGTTGCACAAACTATGTTATGGTCACTTATCCCCAGATGTTCTCCTACCTCCACCTTCTCCAGCATACTTTGGTCATTGCTAAAAAAAGAGATCGAACACCACATTCCACCTTGTGGGCTTTTCTTCAAACTGACTTGCAAAGCAATCCTATGGTTTAGATCTAAAAGATGTCCTCCTCGGTTCTGCTCTTTACCCGTTCCTCGACCCTTTCTATCCCTGGCAAATTAAAATCCCTTATATAATCAGTACTCTTCTTTTTCCACAGGCATTTGTAAGTTATTCATGAACCCCCTCTCCTGCTCCTCCCTCCTACCAAAAACCATAGAGATGCATCCCACAAGTATTTTACTTTTCTTACAACCTCTAATCTCAATGCACACAGAATCTTTTACATCGATCTCCTCCTTAATGTCGTTCTTCTTTCCTCTCGACACAATATTGTCTTTTGTCCAGTTTGCTACACCCCTTCCTATCTTCCATTTCCTATCACACCTATACATGTTATAGCCTTCAACTCCTGTCCTCTGGTTTGATTCCTCAATAAACCACATCTCGCTTACTGCAATGACAACATACTTTTTTTTTGTCCACAAAGTCGAGGCTCGTAGGAGAGCGAAACTGAACGGATCGGGAGGTAAGACAACAGGACGTAAAACATGCATTTATGGGGATGGATAAGTTGGACACAGAGGATGCATGGGGTGGACAAGATGGGTAAAGAAGGAAACTCCAAGGAGGCAGAGAGTTTGGAGAGCAAGGCAGGGTGCCAGACTGTATGAAAAGCACAAAATATATCCATAGAGAGAGGCCCTGATCTCATGTATGACATTGAGGGCCTCCATCCATTGTTGGGTGAGTCGAAGCAGTATGTCCAAGGTGGAGTGACCTGGTCTGAAACCAAATTGGTGATCTGAGATAAGGTTGTTGGAGAAAAGGAAGGATTTCATATCAACTGTGATGATGGATTCCATGACCTTGCTGACGATATGAAGAGAGCTGATTGGTCTGTAGTTGAGGGGATCAGTTTTTGCACCTTTTTTATGTAGTGCAGTGATGTTGGCTGATTTCCAATCAGATTGAAGATAACCAAGCGCAAATGACAGGGTGAAAAGGGCAGAGAGAGGATATGCAAGAGCAGCAGAGTAGGTTTTTAGGACACGTGAGCTGTTGCCATCCGGTCCAGTAGTAGAGTCAGGATCTATGGTTGAAATAACCTTCTCCGCATTCTCAAGTGCAAAAGGCAGAGCCCAGGAGCAGTTGAGGATGACTGGGAAGGGTGGGTACAGAGATCGAGAGGAGTTAAGGACATAAGATTTGAAGGAAACACATAGTTGAGGCATTCAGCCTTCTCATGAGCGGAGTTCATCATGGGGAGTGTTCTGGCCCCCACACTTTTCAGCGCTTGTACGGACTGGATTTTGTGGAGGATGTCGGAGAGATCAAGCTGCAGTGAGATCAATCATTTTGGAATGTCAAGATCTGACCTTGGTTTTGTAGATAATTCTGTCATCTTTGCAGAGACGCTGGATATCCTTATGGGGGTCCTCGAGGCACTGAATGAGGAGTCAGAGCCACTGAGATTACGGGTTTCTTGGGTCAAAATTAAGATCCAGATTTTCAGTGATATCTTTGATGCTGCTATCTTGTCTGTACCTGCTTGTGGTGAGGATGTTGAGGTCATGGAATGATTCACATACCTTGGCAGTGATATTCATGTCTCAGCATGTTGTGAGCCAGAGGTCAACATACGTCTGTTTTGGGCCTGGGGAGTCATGGATTGACTAGGTCATGGGGTGTGGCACGGTCGCTACCTATGCAGGAGGATGAAGGTCTGAGTATTTAAGTCCTTGGTGCTTCCAGTCTTGCTCTATGGATGTGAGACTTGGACTCTTAACTCCTTCGCTACCAGGTCTCTTCGCAGAATTCTTGGCTATCGCTGGTCAGACTTTGTGTTCAACGAGCGGTTGCTGAGAGAGACTCAGATGAGATTTCTTACCTGTATAGTCTGTGAGCATCAGCTGCTTCTGTTTGGACATGTAGCTCGTTTTCCTGATGCTGATCCTGCTTACCAGATTCTCTCAGCGAGGGAGCCTCGTGAGCGAAGGAGGCCAACGGGCTGGCCACGTGACTCGCAGTTGCAGCAGGTTGATCGGCATCTCAAGGAGATGGGGATGGGCCAGGCATCTGCCAGGCCAGGGATGGTCAGACAGGGTATGGGGATGGGCCAGGAGTACCGGCAGAAAGTGGACGCAGCGATGTGCTGTTCCTGTGCATGCTCCCTCCCATACCTGACCTGATCTGACGAGCGGAGTTGGCTGTGGTGCCATTTGAAGAGAGGGTAGGAATGGAAGGGGAGCATACTCCAGAGACAGATTTAACAAGGTGCCACGAGGTTTTAGAGGAGGGACACAAGTTTGAAAGTTCATTCTTGAGGTTGGACAGATGTTTGTTGGTTCTTCTGAGAGTGAACACACACTTGGTGCGGGCTTTTTGGAATGCACTGAGATTTCCTTTGGTCAGATTAATCTTGAAGGGAGAGAATGCAAGTTCTTTCAGAGTAACTTCTTCAACACAGGATTCTGTGTACCATGGGCAGGAAGAAGGGTAGGATAATTACCTCTGCCACCGAAGGTGGATGGAGGTTTTGATTTTACCCATGTCTGTCTGTCTGTTTGTTTGTGAACAAAATATCTCAAAAAGTTGTGAACGGATTTGTACAAAATTTTGTGGACAGCTTGGTTATGTGACAAATATGAAATGATTATATTTTGGTGAAGATCCGAATCCGGATCTGGATTTGAGAATATTTTAGTGATTCTTCATCATTTGGAGATGGAGCCAAAAACGACATATAGCAGGATATTTCAAAAAGTTGTGGACGGATTCGGACGAAAATTGGTGGGCAGGTTGGGTATGTAACAAAGGAGAATTGATTTGACTTTGAATATTAAGTGGGGTGGGGGTAAGAAGTAGGGGAGAGGAGGGAAGGGAGAGATGAGGGAGGGTAGGGTGAGATGAGGGAGAAGAGGAAGGAGGGGGAGCAAGGAGGAGTGGGGGAGTGAGGAAGGAGGGGAAAGCGAGGAGGGGTGCGGAAAGGGAAGGCAGCATGAGGGGAGGGCAAGGGAAGGCAGTATGAGGGGAGAGTCCGTCTGGACATAACCACTGTCTGGATGACGGGTATACTAATGGGGGAGAAAAAGAGGAGGGAGAAGAAGGGTGGAGGAGCAAGGAGGGTGGGGGAGTGAGAAGGGGTTGGAGAGGGATGAAGAAGGGGGGAGCGAGGAGAGGTGGAGGAGCAAGGAGAGGTGGGGGGCGAGGAGGGGGGGCGAGGAGGGGTGGGGGAGTGAGGAAGGGGAAAAAGAAGCAGTAAACAATGTATAAATATAACATATAACAAATATAAACATTAAAATGAATTACTTTCCAATACATGTTGTTATGATTGGGATTGAATACAGTACAATTTGCTTGTTGCAGGCTTATTCAGGTGTGGCAGGCTCTCCAGTTGAGGTTGATGAAGGCTCAGAAGATGAAATGGAGGCTGATTTGCTTGGGATTTTTTTTGAAGAACTTCATAATGGAGACTTGAGTGGCTGCCTTCATTTTCTGTTTGGAGACCTTCTTGAAACATTTCAGGACATTCTCCATCTCCCTATGCACCTTGAAACTTCTCATGCAGTCGGGATAGTCCTCATCACGAACGACTCGCTCAGAATGACGGAGCACGAACCACTCACTCAGAATGACGGAGCATGAACCACTTGCTCAGAATGACGGAGCATGAACCACTCGCTCAGAATGACGGAGCATGGACCACTTGCTCAGAATGAAGGTGCACGAACCACTCGCTCACAATGACAGAGCATGGACCACTTGCTCAGAATGACGGAGCACGAACCACTCGCTCAGAATGACGGAGCATGAACCACTTGCTCAGAATGATGGAGCATGAACCACTCGCTCAGAATGACGGAGCGCAAACCACTCGCTCACAATGACGGAGCATGAACCACTTGCTCAGAATGACGGAGCATGGACCACTTGCTCAGAATGAAGGTGCACGAACCACTCGCTCAAAATGATGGAGCAAGAACTACTCACTCAGAATGACGGAGCATGAACCACTTGCTCAGAATGACGGAGCATGAACCACTTGCTCAGAATGAAGGTGCACGAACCACTCACTCAAAATGATGGAGCACGAACTACTCACTCAGAATGATAGAGTACTAATGACTCGCTCAGGATGACGGAGCACCAACCACTCCCTCAGGATGATGGAGCATGAACCAATTGCTCCGGATGATGGAGCATGAACCACTCGCACAGAATGACGGAGCACGAACCACTCACTCAGAATGACGGAGCACGAACCACTCGCCCAGAGTGAGTTATCGTCAGTGACTTTGAACAATGTGTAATTGTTGGTGCGCATTTGGCAAGCACTTCAATGACAAAGGCTGTGGAAATTGCTAACGTGTCATGAGGAACTTGTCTCGAAGGTGATGTCAGCCTGAGAATAAGAAGGAAAGACGTTTTCTTTGAAGGGCAACAGTGGGCGGAAGCATACACTCGACAAGCATGATGTGCAGGCATTAGTCCAGACTGCGAGGAAAAACAGGAGAGCAATGGTGGACAAACTGTGTGCAGAGTTAAACGTGGGTCGTGAGCATCCTACATCGTCGAAAATGGTCAGCATCTCATCACAGGGTGAAATACCATTGCCTGGTTGCTCTGCACAAAGTGTGTATAACACCTGGCAATGCCCATTTGCAGGTCCAGCAGTTCAAGGAGCATAGGCAATGGACTGTGGAGCAGTGGAGGAATGTGATTATGGTCTGATGATTCATCCTTTACAATGTTCTTGACGAATGCACGTGTGCACATGTGACAACAGCTCTGAGTGCCTGGTTCCAACAGTAAAAGGTTCTGCCGGTTCCGTAGTGGTGTGGGGCACATTTTCCTGACATGGCCTTGGTCCACTCATTCCATTAGAAGGCAAGGTTGATGCAGCATGCTACGTAACCGTCCTGAGCGATCGTCTGCATCCCATAATGCAGCATTTCTTCCCTGCTGTTAGGGGTGTCTTTCGGGATGACAGTTCTCTCGTACACAGGGCACATGTTGTCACCGGCTGGTTTGAGGACCACGAGGATGAAGTTACCCATCTTCCATGGCCATCCTAATCGCTGCACCATGATCCCACAGAGCATTTGCAGGAATGTTTGGAGTAGTGCCTACAGTAGTCCACACAAAAGTTTCTTCCTCCACGAAACACACATGAATTGGAGGACTTCCTTGTGGAAGAATGTTACCATATTCCTGCAGAACAGTTCCAGACCCTTGTTGACTCCATGCCATATTGTATCTATGCCATCCTGGATGCACATGATGGCTCAAGACCCTACAAAGTGGCATTCTGTTTGTGTTTCCATTTTCTGGCCACGACCTATTTGTTTCATGAAACAAGTCTGAACGTCTCATTGAAAATGCTTAGAACTTGGCACTGAAAGATAACTTGGAAACGTTTAATGAGACCTTTATGGTTCCAGCAAATAATATCCAATGTGACACTTATCTGGGTCCACTTTGTGTGAAGCAAGGCAATTCGGCATGACCTTAACACCTTAGAAGTCGACCATTAATGAGGCATTCCATCCATTTTGTTTAAATAATATACAAAAGTAATTCCCTGTGATCTTGAATTTATATTAAATAATATACAAAAAATCTTGTTTGCATTTCAGATATCAACTCATATCAGCAAATTTGACTACATAATTATTTGTGAGCAGAAATTTGAAATAGTCATTTATGAAGAGATACTCCTTGGGCTGCCAGAATACCTTAGAAGAATGTGGACTCCATTTTGAGCTGTCCTACCTGTGTTTGAATCTCGACCCAGATATAAACTGTCACCCTGGAGTTTAGCATGCAGGACGTCACATCAATGTGTCCCATCAAGTGGAAATTAAACCAGCGGGCCCATCTACCAGCACTAGTTTTTGTGGACATTAAATATCTCACGGTGGCTTTCATGAAGAGTATGTGAGTTATCACCATGAAGAAACTACCAAATCCTGCCATATTCAGTTGAACATCATGCCTGGCCAGCAGGTTAGTGTAAGACGTCGGCCAAAAACTTTCCCCAGACAACTTACAAGAACATGGGAATAATTGGGGGTGTTTGAGTAGTAGTAGTAGCAATAGCAGTATTACTTGTGGTACTAGTAGTAATCGTCTGATATCCATGTGAGTCATGAACGATGTGTAATAGTCGCTAACAGCCAACATAGTAGTAGTCGTAAGAGATATTCCTTGATGCCAAAACAGGACAATGAGTAAGTGATGCAGCCCAGGTTGCACAAGGAAAAAGTAGAAAAGTGATGTCGAGCCAACAGAGGATGAATGCCATCTTGTTAATAATAGGATTGTCATTACTGATGATGACAAGGTACGCCGAGCAGTGGGAGTCTGCCACTGAGTATTTAAAGTAATCACACCATTGAGCGACTCCCACGCATTTCTCAATTTTTTTTTTGTTCTCTTCAGCATTCTCTCTGGTGAGTACACAATAAGGCAGTACCACCCTTGAGGGTTTGAGGAAGCAATATGCTCCACAATAAATTATGGATAAAAGGAATGCAGAATTTTCAAGCAGGAATAACAAGAGCGTTTGCTTTTGCAGTTTCATAAGTCTACCGAATGTGGACAACAATGTGATCTCAATGGTGTTATTTGCCCTTCCACAATCAATGCAAATTGTATTAACATTGTTAGAGAAGGGAGAGACTGCAACATGGAGTAGATGGACTTGTGAAGCAAAGTTAAATTTGTTCCATCAACAATCACATCAATAAAAAAAAAAAATCACAAGGCATTTCTGCTGGATATATTTTTGGATGGACACTTGAAATCATGTCGAAGCTGTCATTAGATTAGAGACTAGAACGAACATCTTCGACATCGCCAGATATGCCTCCACCCACATTATTAATTCATTATACATACTTGTACCAAGTTTGATTTAAAACCCTCAACCCCGATTTAAAATATTAAATAATTCTGGCTGCCAGACCATGCATCCGATCAGGTTGAAATTTAAAACATATATTCCACATGTCTACTCGATCATAACTGTGACGTTTCACATCGATTGATGAAGCGGTTCAAGAGATTTTTTTAGAAGAATTTTGTTCAAACCAATATGGCTGCCGGACCATGTGACCTATTAATTATTCATGAACACTCTGGTGGCCCCAAGGCTTGGGGAACATCTTTATTATAAAAGGAGCCGTGTCTGTCTGCCTGCCTGTTTGTCGTGTTATAACTTGAGAACGGATTAACGGATTCCAATAAATCCAACTAGGGTGGATTCAGGGAACTTCCGGGAATGTTTGTGATGAATTATTTTTTAAATCTTTTTTGTTATGGGTACATGGGTACACGTGGCGAAACTGCAAACGCCAACTTCCGCCGCTGGTTATCCCTGAACAGAGGGCAGGATCTCCCAGGAATCCTTTTTAGCTCACCTGGACTTTCGGTCCAGTGAACTTATGCGATCGAGCAGTGTCCGTAGGTAAGTCAGTGAGTGAGTGAGTCCGTAAACATTTCAGTCATAATCGCTTGAACCAAACACAGTTTTGATAAGCTTCCTATCTGATGCCCAACAAAGGTGTTTTTAACGCATTGATTAGATTCACAACAACTGGGCCGTCAACGTCTGCCTTCTCGCCGCCCCTTCTCTCGCCACGCAGCAACTCTGTGTGGCTCTAACTTTAACACCCTACATATATGGAGAACTGGCTGGCAGCAAACCGCTCGACCCACTCACTTCACTGTCATACCAAACATGAAGTTGCCACCAGGCGCAGATCTACCCCATAATGAATGGGTAACCCTGAACCGGCTGCGCACAGGGGTTGGCCGGTTCAACGCCAGCATGCACCTTTGGGGGCTGCGTCCATCTGCAGCCTGTTCATGCGGATATGTGGAACAGACTGCGCAGCACATCATCTAAGAGTGCCCCACCCTCCGCCCACCTGAGAATGCAATAATCGATCTGACGAACCCCAACCCCACCACAGTGAGCTGGCTGCAGCGCCTGTGTGATACCGCATAGCTGCCTCAAGCGCAAGTAGTAGTAGTAGTTCGACTTCTTAATGATCATCTTGACTGTACTCCAAGGGATATTCAAAGCCTTTGACATATCTTTATAACCATCCCCTGATGTGTGCCTTTCCACAACTTTTTCCCTGATGTCTTCGAAAGCTCCTTGGGCTCATGGTTGAGTCTTTGCTGTGAAATGTACTACCCAGCAGAGGAAACCTACAGGAACAGCTGATATTATTCTGAAATAATGAGAATCACTACAATTTAACACAGGTGAAGGCCAATTAACTTGTGTGATTTTGAAGCAGATTGGTTACACCTGAGCTAATTTACAATTACTGTTCCAAGTGGGTGGGTGGACACTTATCCAACCAAGATGTTTTCGTTTTGTATTTTTAATTAATTTTATGAAATATGAAGAATTTGTTTTTCACTTGGAAGTTGTTGGTTACGATATGTAAGTAAAGGTGCAAAAAGTCTGTTTTAATAGAATTTAATTTTCTGGTTAGAAGGCAACAAATGGTGAAAATTTTGAAAGGGGGTGTAGACTTTCTATAGGCACTGTAAATATATAGTACATCATTCTGTAGACCTTATTGACATCGAGCGGGCCAGTGCATTGTCTTGAATGATTTAGACATTTTGTTTTTCTTGTGCCCTCTGTCAGAGTGTCCTCTGCTTTTTATTTTTTTTGGTATCTTCCATCTCATTGTGGTAACCTTTTACAAGCACTGCAGATATCGCATCATCGCCACAAATCTCGCGTACGTACTATGTTAGTGCTTTGCTGTTCGGAAATAATAATGTGACATCACATTCCTCAAGGATGTGTGCCTGACTCTTTCCTCACAGTGAGAGGTTTACATTCTACCTGTTATTGTGTGCCAGCTTCATTTTGCAGCATTCACATGTTTCTCGTGATGAGATAACGCAGATGAATATCAAGTGATAATTTATCACATTTGTAGTTTCCTTGAATATCTCCTGTCTGCACTCCATCCTCTCCTGTTTGCCACACACAGGTTATGGATTTGTGGATTTTGACAACCCTGCAGCGGCGCAGAAAGCCGTAGCTGCGCTGAAGGCCAATGGAGTCCAAGCCCAGATGGCCAAGGTACGCTCTGCATTTCATCAACGATACTGGATGTTTGGAAAGGCTAATAAATTATTATAACGGGGTATCTGTACGCATTATGCTAAAACCCAAGACATTGTGTCATGTCTGAAACTGGATTTCGTACCTGCAGGGTGTGCCAAAAAAAATTAAAAATCCACAACACATTCATTTTTATTCTAAATTACAGTACATAAAATTTCTGGAATGTATACTACATTTTGTGTGACACATGTCTACCAAATATCAGAACCATAACTTGTAAGACTTGAGTTTGGCACTCGATTGTTCACATGCTGCAAATGTCCACTTTTGCGCTGAATACAGATTTGAGCACAACAGGCGAAGTTGTTGATTCCGCGCTGACATTCGGAAAGTGAGATGGACCTAACTTCTCTGTGATTACTTGTTTCAGCTCAAAGATAGGGTTATCCTTGTACACATTGTCTTTGAGATATCCCCAAAGATAAAAAAAATAATCTCGTGGGCTCAGATCAGGGGAATGTGGAGACCATTTGACGCTCTAGCGTTGGCCAATCACTCTCTCACCGAAGGGATTCACTCTCACACGGGACTTATTTTGCAGGGTGAGGGCTTGCCTCATCCTGCTGAAAGCATTGTTCTTCTCTTCAAAAGCTTCTCCTGCGACCAAGAGCAGGCCAGAAATCATTCAGCACTGGAATGCACCACTCAGAGTTTATGGTCATGGCATTACCCTCCTCCTCTTCGAACCAGAATGGTCCAATGTTGTCATGCTTGCTCATTGCATACCAGGCCGTGCATTTGACTAAAGGTAAGTCTCTGGCGAACGTCAATGGGTGGTACAGTGCCCCAGTAGACATTCCTTGCTCTCAAAAATGTCTTCATCCATTTGAATGTTCTTTCTTTGCATGGGGTGTCTCTGCAGTTAAATTTTCTCTTGAACTTTCTTTAAGTTTGGACGAAGGATTGTGTTTTGATGTAGGATTCTACAGAAAAAGCCTTTTCTTCATTTGTTCAGGGCATAGATTCCGACAGGAGCTCAGCTATCATTATCTGAATGGTACATGGAGCCTTTGCATGTGGAATAAAAGCACGTTCATGTGCCATTGGTCATGATATAAAATTCGGTTGAGTGAAAACCCAGGCAATAAGATTATGATGAGGAATATTTCATGCTTAATTATATCTGAAAATTCTCCCCCCAATTTTTTTTTTTCCTCTTGGAAATTATGGCAATGCAAGTTAAAAAAAAACAAACAACCCAATGTTAAAACTTTCATATGTCTCATCAGTGCTGTCTAAGTTTTGATAGAATCCTCCAGAAGGCTGGAGATGTGCACGGGTTCAAAATGGTGACTGCAGATAATGTTTGTGCTAATCACAGAAGTCGCTATTTAATCTAAAGCCATACGAGAGAAGATCTTTGACATTCGAAGTGGTGAATGGAGCATCTTTTTACATGAGTACAGTGGGACAATGGGCAAACTGAGTTAAGAATAGAGAAAGCACAACTCACATTGTGTTGTGAAGAGCTTATCCACAACGATTAGCACATTACTCAGCACAAGTTGAGTGAAGTGCTTGGTGTCAGACATCATGCAAAAGAGAAGATTATTCAAAGCCTTGGTTATTTCAATGTGTTGTTGTCAGTGGGTGCCTCAAATGTTGATAGAAATTCACAAAGGAACCAGAAAAAGAAAGGCCATCTGCACTGATCTCATCTAGCGTGATGAGGATGATAAAGATACGGTCTTCTCAGATTATCATCACAGGAGATGAGGCACGAGTCAATGATTATGACACAGAAACCAAGTTTTAATCCATAGAGTGGTGTTACAAATATTCCCCTTGGAATAAGAAATTCAAGGACTATCAGTGACTTGCGGATAGCGTTGAGTGGGGGTATCCATGCTGTCCAGAGAATTGTCCACGCCGACTTCATGCCGAGAGTCACAAAAATAAATTCTGCACTGTATATTGAGATGAAGAAGCTAAAAGCTGGATCCAAATAGTTTGACCCCACCTGAACAAGACAGAAGTGTTTCTACATCACCACAACACATATCAGACCACACACTAGCTTGAGGACTTCCAAGGCAGTCGCTTCATTTTTGATGGACTGCTTTCAACCTCCGTCCTGCTTACAACCCAGACCCGGCACCCGCAATACCTCCATCTGTTCGATTCTCTAATCTAAAGGATGCATTCCATCGACATCAATTGGAAAGTTATGATGACATAAATAACAGGGTTCAAAAAGGCTCTGTGACACTGACAAGTAATATAAGCATGATTGCATGCGGGCTTCTGTCAAACACTGGCACAAATGTGTTGAAAGGGATTGCAATTATGTTGAAAAAAATAACATCACAAAAGCTGCGTCCATTTGATCAAAATTGTCAGTGTATTGAGATGGGGATAAAAAGAGGAGGAGAAAGGTAACAAGAAACCTTCAAACAAAGTCATCAAAACGAGTCAATTCCCTAAATGCATGTTTATTGCTTTGAAATGAATAATAGACAAACCAATTGTCAATAATTACATACCCACCCACACGTGTGAGACTGCAAGATAGTAGTTATGAGGTGTTTGGCAATGGGAATTTTTTTTTTCTCCCATTCAATTGAACTTGCTATTCTGATATTCTGATGAGGTTGCAGTAGGAAATGCTGCATTTTGGAGCAAGTTGTCCTTTGGATGGAGTCTGAAAGCCGGCCGTACATTCAGCATTTAGGTTATGAATGTTACAGTGCCCCCATGATACATCTCTAAATGAGTTCCCCCGTTTTGTTCCGACAACCTCGCTTGCCTGTTGCTGGGGTTGGTAAAGTTATGATTTGAACATATTGATCTTAGTATTTGAGGTGTGAATACTGTAGCACTATGGATCATACAGCAGCCTCCTCCATCTAACTTTCGTTGTGTTTCCGTATGTCTTTCTAACCATCCATAGCCCTCTATACACTTGTGTTCCACAAAAGTACACCGGACCACAATGGGGATGTATGAGTGTCATGGGATCTGTAACGCTCATAACCTAAGTGCAGAGTTTTGCATTATTTTGCTTAACAATGTGTATATGAGTGGTAGCAAGGATCAAATATGAAGAACAAAACTGAGTTGAAAATTATGGAGGATAGGAAAGGGAAGGAAGGGTGTGGGGTATGGGAGTAGGAAAAGAAAGGCAAAGAAAGTTGGGTTTGATTAGTTTGAGTACACTCACTCCTTTGTTGATTCTAAAATAAAATTTACCTTTAAACTTACCGCATAGTTCTCTCCTCAGCCTGTTGTTGGCAAAATGTTTAAGGTGGCTGACTTGACATCTTAGGGTGAACTGTGAACCTTGACTGCACCACACTCTTTTTTTTTGCCTACAGTCCTTCTTCTCTCTTTTGGTGTAGTTGGATCGCCACAAATTATAATCTCATATCAAGTTTAGATGACCATTCGGAAACTTCAGGATTAGCCTCTTGAATGCTCTTTAAATCACCCTTGAAGGTCTGATGTGTTGGACAGTCTGACTGGGTGCGCCACAATCGCGTATCGGACCGTCTTTGATCATCCATTCATGGGAAACTGACTGCATTTTCAATGAAGTGTCCAGATTGAGTTTAAGGCAGCAAAGATCTTCCTTAGAAACTTGATTCCTGGTCGTGGTGTGGTTGAGTTGGTAATGACACGCCTTCCAACAATGATTACCATGGTTAACACAGCTGGTGTGTAGTTATAACAGTGAATGCACCGTTGTCTGTTTGTCAACGGTGTTTGCAAACAGTGAAGACCTCGGGTAAGCACATTTGGTGTGGTGTTGAAAGTAATGACAATTATGTTGAAAGATAACATCACAAAAGCAATGCAAGTACAAAACAGATGGTGAACTTATATGTGAACTTCCCTGTATTCGTGAATCTATAAGGTCATAATTGATAACCCAACAATGCACAGAATAAGCAGAAACCTAATAGTAAGAGTAAGCATAGCTCGATCCATCGAAGTCATGTGCATGCTCACTATCCATATATACATGTAAAAAACAAAGTTGAGGCATCACAAAAACAGACTTAAATGCTCAAGGGAGATATTAATGAGTATGGCAAGAAACTCACAAAGAGCGAAGCAGCACAGAAAGATACCCCCCCCCCTCGACCTCAAACAAGTGTTTTAACTCTTAATTTTCTGATGCTCTAAGTCAGGGGGGAGGGGGACAGGCCACACTGAGGTCATGACTTCTGAGTGTTCCTCCACTGTTTTTCACTTTTTGACTCTGAATCAGGATTGAACTCCTATACCTCTACAATTGGAGGAAACTAATCTAAAACAATAGATGACTAAAACCCTAAAATATGAACAATAACACAGAAATTGGACGATGGAACAATGATCAAAGGTGCTTTGGACAGAAAAAATACTTATTAAGAGCCTTGCTTGAAGCCAACAATTAAACATGGAGGAGGTTCAATTGAACGTTGGAGGTGCATATCCTCAAGTGATGTAGAAAATTGAAGGTATACAGGGGGTCCTCGCTGTATGTCCAATCTACGTTCCAGAAAAGTTGGACTTGCAATGAAAAAACAGATAGCGGGGAATTTTTCCCCATTAGAATTAATGTAATTAGGGGGAATGCGTTCCTACACTTAGTTTATGTCCGATACAACATCACTCAACAAGCCTAACAATCAAAAAAATACATATGAAACACACAAAACATAGAAACAAATACAATAACTTAAACAAATTTTAAAACCCAAACACCTTTTTATCTTACTTACCATAACGTTTAACTAATTTATCATGATAATTTAGTAGTCTTACACCTTGAAAAGTTGGCTAATTGGGCAGGCTGGGGCTGGCTGGTGGAAGAGATGAGTGAGCTATTCAGAGGAGGATGGAGATGCAGGGGGAGGGTGGTCCACCGCCATCTCAACATCATCTGAAGGCTCTGCTTTGGCTGTTTCAGCAGCTGCAATCTTCTTTTGTAGGCCAGGAGGTCCTGTTTTTTCCATGAATAGTTCCAGTTCTTTCACATCTGAATAATGTGTTCAACGTCGTCTTCTTACCCAAGCTCATTTTGGCATCATAAATTTATTTGTAGCATGCCAAGCTGTCGTTGATGATCCATGCTACCTTTGCAGATCAATTTAAAGGTTGTCATGAGCGCTGAAAATCTCGATCATCTGCTCAGCGAGATAAAAAAAATGATGCACAGAACCTTGGTCATAGGGCCCTTCTCTCAAATTACCAGCCTACTGGGGTCGTTGTCATCATCACCATCCATACTTTCTTCGGTGAACGCATGTTTGTCCAACTCGGCAAGATCTTAGTTGGTGAGAGGCTGTACGTAGGACTCAAGCAGCTCAGTAACATCATCAACTTCCATCTCATCTAAACCTACCTCTTTCGCAAGCTTAACTCGTTGCGTATGGACACCTCTTCAGAACGAGTGAAATTGTGAATGCCATCAGGGTAGACTCTCCGCTAGCAACCGTTCAGCAAACGGGAAGTAACATTCTACCAGGCAGCACCGACGCTATTCACCGCATGCATAATGTTAAATCCCTTCCAAAATTCTGTAATGGTAGGTTATCCTTCTCCATCGGTCTCTCGAATGAGCATCCTTAATGTCCTTCAAAAATAGTAAGCTTTAAATGTTGCGATTACACCCTATTCCTCGATTGAATCAACAAAGTTGTCGGTGGCATAAACATAAACTTTGATGTTTGGACATAAAAATTCATAGTGCAACTCATACGCACTGGTGTTATCCAAAAACAGGACAATCTTGAAATTGCAATTGTTCTTTTCACAATATTTTTTTTTCATTTCTGGCACAAAGTAGTCCACAAACCATTCACGGAAAATTGGTCTCATAATCCAGGCCTTCCTGTGAGATTTCCAAGTGACAGAAAGATGGGATTTCACAGAGTTCTTCATTAGATGGGAGGATTCTCACTACTGCAGATGAGCAATGGCTTAAGTTTCATGTCACCATTCGCATTGCCGCCAAAGAGGACAGTAAACTGATCCTTTGAAGCCTTGAAGCCAGCTTCCCTCACGGAGATGTATGTCTTTTACGGTGTCCTTTTCCAATAACGACCATACAGTTTAATCTACACTGAATATGTGCATGGGATCATTGCTGCCGCCTTTGATAATTGCCTTCAATGTGCTGCGAAACACATCGGCTGCATCAGCATCAGCACCTGCACCCAACACTCGGATGTTCTTGAATCCACACCGAGACAGAAATTGGCGGAACCATCTGTGGCATGCACTAAATTTTTACTCTTTGGCGGTCTGCAAACTCTCTCCCTCTCTCCTTCTTCCAGATGTCTTTGAATAAGCTAACAGCCTTCTTCTGTATGAGACCATGGCTGACTGTGGTCTTCTTTTGTTGAGGTCATCCAGCCAGGTAGAGAGCGTCCTCCCCATTTTTTCCATCATCTCGCTTCGTTGATACTATATATTAGAGTGCTGAGGCATTTCCTGGCCTTTATTCAAGATCTCATCAGCGTTCTTTAAAATAGTTTGAACAGTTGTCAGCGGCAAACGAAAGAAATTGGCTGGTCGTTCACCATTCGTATTCTGTTTCACTCTGTCTAATTTGACATCCAGTCACAATACTGTGTTTCCGCTTACATGCAGGTTCACCCTTTTTGGTACCACTTTGTTTACAACTCATTGTTCAAGGATCACCACAGTACAGTGCCCAAAGATTAACTAAAAGTACAGCACTGTACAGTACGTGGCGGCATTAAGTCCAACAATACACAGTGTGAGACAGAGACAGAGGGTGGATAGAAGGAGGATGGATGAACTGAGGGAGGAGATTGGTGTGCAGATGAGCTTGGCGGAGAGATTGGTAAAAAGCCGGTTAAAGGGGGCGGGACACTTGTAGCGGGTCGATGAAGATGGAATTGCAAAGAGAGCGGATAGGTTGAGGGAGCAAGGTAGTAGGAAATGAGGTAGACCGCGGTTTAGATGGGAAGATTGTGTGAGGAGGGATATCAATATGGTGTGGGTAGATGGGTTAGTGGATAGAGTTGGCTGAGGACAGGAGGAAGTAGAGAAGTACCATGGTCAAGTCAGGGCAAAACCTGGTGCCATTGGACCTCACCCCTTATAAAGGGAAGAGAAGAAGAAGGAAGATGAAGATGATGCATCGGAGTCGAAAAATGCAAAATGTATAAAAAATTTCACAGCAGTCTATAGTGTGCAGGAAAATGAAACGAGTTAGCAGAGGCTAAAGGGGTGGTGTGGGTGAAAGAGAGGGTGTTGGTCACAAATAATAACTTGACTAAATATTAGTTCAAGGGTAGCCACGTTTTGGAACAAGTCACAAAATTGGTTAACAAAAAGAATGGGATGGAGGAGTAGGGAGTGAAAGAAAAACTTGACAGAGCAATTAGCTAGGTTGATTCTATCAACAGTGGACTGTTTACACTTAATTTTGGGTTTGCAGCAGAAAATTTTAAAAAAAAACATCACACATTACTGCAGAAGCCACATTTCTCTCTTCAGGAAAACCCTCATGGAATATCCAGCAAAATAAGAACAGAAGTGTCATTGTTTCATTTTTGCAAATGGAAAATGACATTAAACTGGCAATGTCTTGGACATGTGGCTGTGCAGTGGAGGGGAATGAAAGAACGGTGAAATTATGTGTTTTGGGGTGCTTTGGGTCACAGATGGGAAAGCAGGCAGGAAGTTAGAATGTTTCCTTCCTGCTTTATGAAAATGGTTCACTTTATCTTAAATTTTGTTAATATTTCCAAGATGTTATGAATGGTAAGGTAATACCATTATGAAAACACACACACACACACACACACACACACACACACACACACACACACACACACACCACATCACATCCACATCAACCACACACAACCACACACACACAATCAAGCCTGAAGGGCAATGGTTCCAGGCCACAGCAGATGATTTTAAGCATTATGTTGTACTAATGAGCTCTAACAAGGGTGATTCATGTTTGTGGCTGTGCTTTTTTTTTCTTCTGCTTGTGGGGTATTGAACCCTTGTCCTAAAGGCTTGATTCACACTGTGAGATGCCCTCTACGAACTACAGGATAGTACATTATGATGGTGACACCATGGTGCACTGAGGTCGGAAAACAGATTTTAATCTTTTTTGTATACACTGTGGAGTCAAGAACAAAAAATGGAATGAAGAGCTAGAACATCGAATGGATCAGGACGCAACATAACAAAGGGAACAGTGGATAGAGAAGGTGAAATTGCCAACAGCTGGGTCGAGGGAGGAAATCCACAGGAACTGTCGAAGCAGGTTTTCCAGCTACTTGAAAACAGTGAAAAAGAGCAAGTTTGCATGCAAGCCGTTTATTCGATAAAACAAAAGAACACTTCCGTGCACAGGAAG
>CM068959.1:82748230-82764649 GCA_035128595.1 Eptatretus atami | reverse complement strand
AATAAGCACTACCACAGGGTGGAAAGGGTAATTTGAAAGACATTGAGATTAGGCTGCGGTCACTAAACCCAGTCGGCACAATTTGAGTCAAACACAACATTTAACATTGGCTTGTTTACGTGGAATCTGTCAAGTCTTGCCATTGACATAATACCATCATTACATCTGCACCATGTGTAACAGTGCAAAAGTGGATGTTGAGACCTCCACACATCCTTAAACTGGTGATGGTGTCTTCTCACACTTTCGTGGAGGCAACATGCGGTTCATGGCCATTGCTATCAATTATAGGACAAATTGTACAGTTAAAATCTCCCGCAATACAAATAAATGCAGTTGCATCAGAGAGAGATGCTAGAACGATCTCATTCTTCGACGTTCATCCGACAGAATATTGCACTTACGCACACTATTAGTGGTAATCTGCGATTATATCAATACTGTATTTATCTTTAAGTTTGTATGCTTAAAATCAATTCTCAAAGGCATAGGTCACTTATTTAACGATTAATATTCATTCAGTTTGTCGTGGTGTAGGCCAAAGAGACAGTAGTCAATCCCGATCAGGTTGAAAATTTAAACATTATTCCACATGTCTACTCGATCATAACTGTGACGTTTCAACATCGATTGAGAAGCGGTTCAAAGAGTTTTTTTAGAAGAATTTTTGTTCAAACACATATGGCTGCCGGACATGTGACCTATAATTATCATGAACCTCCTGGTGGCCTCCAGCTTGGGGAACATCTTTTATAAAAGGAGCCGTGTCTGTCTGCCTGCCTGTTTGTCGTTTATAAACTTGAGAACCGATAACGGAATTCCAATAAATCCAACTAGGTGGATTTCGAGGAACTTCCGAAGTTTGTGATGAATTATTTTTTTTAATCTTTTTTTGTTTATTGGGTACATGGCAACGTGGCGAACTGCAAACGGCCAACTTCCGGCCGCTGTTATCGCCTGACAGAGGGCAGGATCTCCCAGAATCCTTTTTAGCTCACATGGACTTTCGGTCCGGTGAACTTATGCGATCGAGCAGTGTCCGTGAGGTAAGCAGTGAGTGAGTGAGTCCGTAACATTTCAGTCATAATCGCTTGAACCAAACACACAATTTTAATAGCTTCCTATCTGATGCCCAACAAAGGCTGTTTTAACGCATGATTTAGGATTCACAAACAACTGGGTCGTCAACAGTCTGCCTTCTCGCCGCCCCTTCTCTCGCCATGCAGCACTCTGTGTGGCTCTAACTTTAACACCCTACAACATTTGGAGAACTGGCTGGCAGCAAAACCGCCGACCTACTCACTTCACTGTCATACAAACATGAAGTGCCACCAGGCGCAGAATCTACCCATAATGAATGGTAACCCTGAACCGGCTGCGCACAGGGTTGGCCGGTTCAACGCCAGCATGCCACGTTGGGGCTGCGTCCATCTGCAAGCCTGTTCATGCGGATATGTGGAACAGACTGCGCAGCAAACATCATCTACGAGTGCCCCACCCTCCCGCCCACCTGAGAATGCAATAATCGATCTGACGAACCCCAACCCCACCACAGTGAGCTGGCTGCAGCGCCTGTGTGATACCGCCATAGCTGTCTCAAACGCAAGTAGTAGTAGTAGTTCACTTTTCTTATGATCATCTTGACTGTACTCCAAGGGATATTCAAAGCCTTTGACATATCTTTATAACCATCCCTGATCTGTGCCTTTCCACAACTTTTTCCCTGATGTCTTTGAAGCTCCTTGGACTCATGGTTGAGTCTTTGCTGTGAAATGTACTACCCAGCAGAGGAAACCTAACAGGAACAAAGCTGATATTATTTCTGAATAATGAGAATCACTACAATTTAACACAGGTGAAGGCCAATTAACTTGTGTGATTTTGAAGGCAGATTGGTTTACAACCTGAGCTAATTACAATTACTGTTCCAAGTGGGGGGGGGGGGGTGGACACTTATCCAACAAGATGTTTTCTTTTGTATTTTAATTAATTTTATGAAATATGTAGAATTGTTTTTCACTTGGAAGTTGTTGGTTATGATATGTAAGTAAAGGTGCAAAAAGTCTTGTTTAAATAGATTTATTTTCTGGTTAGAAGGCAACAAAGGTGAAAATTTTGAAAGGGGGTGTAGACTTTTCTATAGGCACTTGTAAATATATAGTATATCATTCTGTAGACCTTATTGACATCGAGCGGGCCAGTGCATTGTCTTGAATGAATTTGACATTTTGTTTTCTTGTGCCCTCTGTCAGAGTGTCCTCTGCTTTTTATTTTTTTTGGTATCTTCCATCTCATTGTGGTAACCTTTTACAAGCACTGCAGATATCGCATCATCGCCACAAATCTCGCGTACGTACTATGTTAGTGCTTTCTGTTCGGAAATAATAATGTGACATCACATTCCTCAAGGATGTGTGCCTGACTCTTTCCTCACAGTGAGAGGTTTACATTCTACCTGTTATTGTGTGCCGCTTCATTTTGCAGCATTCACATGTTTCTCGTGATGAGATAACGCAGATGAATATCAAGTGATAATTTATCACATTTGTAGTTTCCTTGAATATCTCCTGTCTGCACTCCATCCTCTCCTGTTTGCCACACACAGGTTATGGATTTGTGGATTTTGACAACCCTGCAGCGGCGCAAAAGCCGTATGCTGCGCTGAAGGCCAATGGAGTCCAAGCCCAGATGGCCAAGGTACGCTCTGCATTTCATCAACGATACTGGATGTTTGAAAGGCTAATAAATTATTATACGGGTATCTGTACGCATTATGCTAAAACCCAAGACATTGTGTCATGTCTGAAACTGGATTTCATACCTGCAGGGTGTGCCAAAAAAAATTAAAAATCCACAACACATTCATTTTATTCTAATTACAGTACATAAAAACTTCTGGAATGTATACTAACATTTGTTTGACACATGTCTACCAAATATCAGAACCATAACTTGTAGACTTGAGTTTGGCACTCGATTGTTCACATGCTGCAAATGTCCACTTTTGCGCTGAATACAGATTTGAGCACAACAGCGAAGTTGTTGATTTCCGCGCTGACATTCGGAAAGTGAGATGGACCTAACTTCTCTGTGATTACTTGTTTCAGCTCAAAGATAGGGTTATCCTTGTACACATTGTCTTTGAGATATCCCCAAAGATAAAAAAAATAATCTCGTGGGCTCAGATCAGGGGAATGTGGAGACCTTTGACGCTCTAGCGTTGGCCAATCACTCTCTCACCGAAGGGATTCACTCTCACACAGGACTTATTTGCAGGGTGAGGGCTTGCCTCATCCTGCTGAAAGCATTGTTCTTCTCTTCAAAAGCTTCTCCTGCGACCAAGAGCAGGCCAGAAAATCATGCAGCACTGGAATGCACCACTCAGAGTTTATGGTCATGGCATTACCCTCCTCCTCTTCCGAACCAGAATGGTCCAATGTTGTCATGCTTGCTCATTGCATACCAGGCCGTGCATTTGACTGAAGTAGTCTCTGGCGGAACGTCAATGGGTGGTACAGTGCCCCAGTAGACATTCCTGCTCTCAAAAATGTCTTCATCCATTTGAATGTTCTTCCTTTGCATGGGGTGTGTCTGCAGTTAAATTTTCTCTTGAACTTTCTTTAAGTTTGGACGAGGATTGTGTTTTGATGTACAGGATTCTACAGAAAAAGCCTTTTCTTCATTTGTTCAGGGCATAGATTCCGGACAGGAGCTCAGCTATCATTATCTGAATGGTACATGGAGCCTTTGCATGTGGAATAAAGCACGTTCATGTGCCATTGGTTCATGATATTAAATTCGGTTGAGTGAAAAACCCAGGCAATAAGATTATGATGAGGAATATTTCATGCTTAATTATATCTGAAAATTCTCCCCCCAATTTTTTTTTTCCTCTTGGAAATTATGGCAATGCAAGTTAAAAAAAAACAAACAACCTAATGTTAAAACTTTCATATGTCTCATCAGTGCTGTCTAAGTTTTGATAGAATCCTCCAGAAGGCTGGAGATGTGCACGGGTTCAAAATGGTGACTGCAGATAATGTTTGTGCTAATCAAGAAGTCGCTATTTAATCTAAAGCCATACGAGAGAAGATCTTTGACATTCGAAGTGGTGAATGGAGCATCTTTTTACATGAGTACAGTGGGACAATGGGCAAACTGAGTTAAGAATAGAGAAAGCACAACTCACATTGTGTTGTGAAGAGCTTATCCACAACGATTAGCACATTACTCAGCACAAGTTGAGTGAAGTGCTTGGTGTCAGACATCATGCAAAAGAGAAGATTATTCAAAGCCTTGGTTATTTCAATGTGTTGTTGTCAGTGGGTGCCTCAAATGTTGATAGAAATTCACAAAGGAACAACAGAAAGAAAGGCCATCTGCACTGATCTCATCTAGCGTGTGAGGATGATAAAGATACGGTCTTCTCAGATTATCATCACAGGAGATGAGGCACGAGTCAATGATTATGACACAGAAACCAAGTTTTAATCCATAGAGTGGTGTTACAAATATTCCCCTTGGAATAAGAAATTCAAGGACTATCAGTGACTTGCGGATAGCGTTGAGTGGGGGTATCCATGCTGTCCAGAGAATTGTCCACGCCGACTTCATGCGAGAGTCACAAAAATAAATTCTGCACTGTATATTGAGATGAAGAAGCTAAAAGCTGGATCCAAATAGTTTGACCCCACCTGAACAAGACAGAAGTGTTTCTACATCACCACAACACATATCAGACCACACACTAGCTTGAGGACTTCCAAGGCAGTCGCTTCATTTTTGATGGACTGCTTTCAACCTCCGTCCTGCTTACAACCCAGACCCGGCACCCGCATACCTCCATCTGTTCGATTCTCTAATCTAAAGGATGCATTCCATCGACATCAATTGGAAAGTTATGATGACATAAATAACAGGGTTCAAAAAGGCTCTGTGACACTGACAAGTAATATAAGCATGATTGCATGCGGGCTTCTGTCAAACACTGGCACAAATGTGTTGAAAGGGATTGCAATTAGTTGAAAAAAATAACATCACAAAAGCTGCGTCCATTTGATCAAAATTGTCAGTGTATTGAGATGGGGATAAAAAGAGGAGGAGAAAGGTAACAAGAAACCTTCAAACAAAGTCATCAAAACGAGTCAATTCCCTAAATGCATGTTTATTGCTTTGAAATGAATAATAGACAAACCAATTGAATAATTACATACCCACCCACACGTGTGAGACTGCAAGATAGTAGTTATGAGGTGTTTGGCAATGGGAATTTTTTTTTTCTCCCCATTCAATTGAACTTGCTATTCTGATATTTGATGAGGTTGCAGTAGGAAATGCTGCATTTTGGAGCAAGTTGTCCTTTGGATGGAGTCTGAAAGCCGGCCGTACATTCAGCATTTAGGTTATGAATGTTAGTGCCCCCATGATACATCTCTAAATGAGTTCCCCGTTTTGTTCCGACAACCTCGCTTGCCTGTTGCTGGGGTTGGTAAAGTTATGATTTGAACATATTGATCTTAGTATTTGAGGTGTGAATACTGTAGCACTATGGATCATACAGCAGCCTCCTCCATCTAACTTTCGTTGTGTTTCCGTATGTCTTTCTAACCATCCATAGCCCTCTATACACTTGTGTTCCACAAAAAGTACACCGGACCACAATGGGGATGTATGAGTGTCATGGATCTGTAACATTCATAACCTAAGTGCAGAGTTTTGCATTATTTTGCTTAACAATGTGTATATGAGTGGTAGCAAGGATCAAATATGAAGAACAAAACTGAGTTGAAAATTATGGAGGATAGAAAAAGGGAAGGAAGGGTGTGGGGTATGGGAGTAGGAAAAGAAAGGCAAAGAAAGTTGGGTTTGATTAGTTTGAGTACACTCACTCCTTTGTTGATTCTAAAATAAAATTTACCTTTAAACTTACCGCATAGTTCTCTCCTCAGCCTGTTTTGGCAAAATGTTTAAGGTGGCTGACTTGACATCTTAGGGTGAACTGTGAACCTTGACTGCACCACACTCTTTTTTTTTGCCTACAGTCCTTCTTCTCTCTTTTGGTGTAGTTGGATCGCCACAAATTATAATCTCATATCAAGTTTAGATGACCATTCGGCAACTTCAGGATTAGCCTTTTGAATGCTCTTTAAATCACCCTTGAAGGTCTGATGTGTTGGACAGTCTGACTGGCTGCGCCACAATCGCGTATCGGACCATCTTTGATCATCCATTCATGGGAAACTGACTGCATTTTCAATGAAGTGTCCAGATTGAGTTTAAGGCAGCAAAGATCTTCCTTAGAAACTTGATTCCTGGTAGTGGTGTGGTTGGTTGGTAATGACACGCCTTCTAACAATGATTACCATGGTTAACACAGCTGGTGTGTAGTTATAACAGTGAATGCACCGTTGTCTGTTTGTCAACGGTGTTTGCAAACAGTGAAGACCTCGGGTAAGCACATTTGGTGTGGTGTTGAAAGTAATGACAATTATGTTGAAAGATAACATCACAAAAGCAATGCAAGTACAAAACAGATGGTGAACTTATATGTGAACTTCCCTGTATTCGTGAATTTATAAGGTCATAATTGATAACCCAACAATGCACAGAATAAGCAGAAACCTAATGTAAGAGTAAGCATAGCTCGATCCTTCGAAGTCATGTGCATGCTCACTATCCATATATACATGTAAAAAACAAAGTTAGAGGCATCACAAAAACAGACTTAAATGCTCAAGGGAGATATTAATGAGTATGGCAAGAAACTCACAAAGAGCGAAGCAGCACAGAAAGATACCCCCCCCCCGACTCAAACAAGTGTTTTAACTCTTAATTTTCTGATGCTCTAAATCAGGGGAGGGGGACAGGCCACACTGAGGTCATGACTTCTGAGTGTTCCTCCACTGTTTTTCACTTTTTGACTCTGAATCAGGATTGAACTCCTATACCTCTACAATTGGAGGAAACTAATCTAAAAAATAGATGACTAAAACCCTAAAATATGAACAATAACACAGAAATTGGACGATGGAACAATGATCAAAAGTGCTTTGGACAGAAAAAATACTTATTAAGAGCCTTGCTTGAAGCAACAATTAAACATGGAGGAGGTTCAATTGAACGTTGGAGGTGCATATCCTCAAGTGATGTAGAAAATTGAAGGTATACAGGGGGTCCTCGCTGTATGTCCAATCTACGTTCCAGAAAAGTTGGACTTGCAATGAAAAAACAGATAGCGGGGAATTTTTCCCCATTAGAATTAATGTAATTAGGGGGAATGCGTTCCTACACTTAGTTTATGTCCGATACAACATCATCAACAAGCCTAACAATCAAAAAATACATATGAAACACACAAACATAGAAACAAATACAATAACTTAAACAAATTTTAAAACCCAAACACCTTTTTATCTTACTTTTACCATAACGTTTAACTATTTTATCATGATAATTTAGCAGTCTTACACCTTGAAAAGTTGGCTAATTGGGCAGGCTGGGGCTGGCTGGTGGAAGAGATGAGTGAGCTATTCAGAGGAGGATGGAGATGCAGGGGAGGGTGGTCCACCGCCATCTCAACATCATCTGAAGGCTCTGCTTTGGCTGTTTCAGCAGCTGCAATCTTCTTTTGTAGGCCAGGAGGTCCTGTTTTTTCCATGAATAGTTCCAGTTCTTTCACATCTGAATAATGTGTTCAACGTCGTCTTCTTACCCAAGCTCATTTTGGCATCATAAATTTATTTGTAGCATGCCAAGCTGTCGTTGATGATCCATGCTACCTTTGCAGATCAATTTAAAGGTTGTCATGAGCGCTGAAAATCTCGATCATCTGCTCAGCGAGATAAAAAAAAATGATGCACAGAACCTTGGTCATAGGGCCCTTCTCTCAAATTACCAGCCTACTGGGTTCGTTGTCATCATCACCATCCATACTTTCTTCGGTGAACGCATGTTTGTCCAACTCGGCAAGATCTTAGTTGGTGAGAGGCTGTACGTAGGACTCAAGCAGCTCAGTAACATCATCAACTTCCATCTCATCTAAACCTACCTCTTTCGCAAGCTTAACTCGTTGCGTATGGACACCTCTTCAGAACGAGTGAAATTGTGAATGCCATCAGGGTAGACTCTCCGCTAGCAACCGTTCAGCAAAAGGAAGTAACATTCTACCAGGCAGCACCGACGCTATTCACCGCATGCATAATGTTAAATCCCTTCCAAAATTCTGTAATGGTAGGTTATCCTTCTCCATCGGTCTCTCGAATGAGCATCCTTAATGTCCTTCAAAAATAGTAAGCTTTAAATGTTGCGATTACACCCTATTCCTCGATTGAATCAACAAAGTTGTCGGTGGCATAAACATATACTTTGATGTTTGGACATAAAATTCATAGTGCAACTCATACGCACTGGTGTTCCAAAATCAGGACAATCTTGAAATTGCAATTGTTCTTTTCACAATATTTTTTTTTCATTTCTGGCACAAAGTAGTCCAACAAACCATTCACGGAAAATTGGTCTCATAATCCAGGCCTTCCTGTGAGATTTCCAAGTGACAGAAAGATGAGATTTCACAGAGTTCTTCATTGGACGAGAGGATTCTCACTACTGCAGATGAGCAATGGCTTAAGTTTCATGTCACCATTCGCATTGCCGCCAAAGAGGACAGTAAACTGATCCTTTGAAGCCTTGAAGCCAGCTTCCCTCACGGAGATGTATGTCTTTTACGGTGTCCTTTTCCAATAACGACCATACAGTTTAATCTACACTGATATGTGCATGGGATCATTGCTGCCGCCTTTGATAATTGCCTTCAATGTGCTGCGAAACACATCGGCTGCATCAGCATCAGCACCTGCACCCAACACTCGGATGTTCTTGAATCCACACCGAGACAGAATTGCGGAACCATCTGTGGCATGCACTAAATTTTTTACTCTTTGGCGGTCTGCAAACTCTCTCCCTCTCTCCTTCTTCCAGATGTCTTTGAATAAGCTAACAGCCTTCTTCTGTATGAGACCATGGCTGACTGTGGTCTTCTTTTGTTGAGGTTATCCAGCCAGGTAGAGAGCGTCCTCCCCATTTTTTCCATCACCTCGCTTCGTTGATACTATATATTAGAGTGCTGAGGCATTTCTGGCCTTTATTCAAGATCTCGTCAGCGTTCTTTTAAATAGTTTGAACAGTCGTCAGCGGCAAACGAAAGAAAATTGGCTGGTCGTTCACCATTCGTATTTCTCTTTCACTCTGTCTAATTTGACATCCAGTCACAATACTGCGTTTCCACTTACATGCAGGTTCACCCTTTTTGGTACCACTTTGTTTACCACTCATTGTTCAAGGATCACCACAGTACAGTGCCCAAAGATTAAAAAAGTACAGCACTGTACAGTACGTGGCGGCATTAAGTCCAACAATACACAGTGTGAGACAGAGACAGAGGGTGGATAGAAGGAGGATGGATGAACTGAGGGAGGAGATTGGTGTGCAGATGAGCTTGGGCGGAGAGATTGGTAAAAAGCTGGTTAAAGGGGGGGGACACTTGTAGCGGGTCGATGAAGATGGAATTGCAAAGAGAGCGGATAGGTTGAGGGAGCAAGGTAGTAGGAAATGATGTTGACCGTGGTTTAGATGGGAAGATTGTGTGAGGAGGGATATCAATATGGTGTGGGTAGATGGGTTAGTGGATAGAGTTGGCTGAGGACAGGAGGAAGTAGAGAAGTACCATGGTCAAGTCAGGGCAAAACCTGGTGCCATTGGACCTCACCCCTTATAAAGGGAAGAGAAGAAGAAGGAAGATGAAGATGATGCATCGGAGTCGAAAATGCAAAATGTATAAAAAATTTCACAGCAGTCTATAGTGTGCAGGAAAAGGAAACGAGTTAGGAGGGCTAAAGGGTGGTGTGGGTGAAAGAGAGGGTGTTGGTCACAAATAATAACTTGACTAAATATTAGTTCAAGGGTAGCCACGTTTTGGAACAAGTCACAAAATTGGTTAACAAAAAGATGGGATGGAGGAGTAGGGAGTGAAAGAAAAACTTGACAGAGCAATTAGCAGGTTGATTCTATCAACAGTGGACTGTTTACACTTAATTTTGGGTTTGCAGCAGAAAATTTTAAAAAAAAACATCACACATTACTGCAGAAGCCACATTTCTCTCTTCAGGAAAACCCTCATGGAATATCCAGCAAAATAAGAACAGAAGTGTCATTGTTTCATTTTTGCAAATGGAAAATGACATTAAACTGGCAATGTCTTGGACATGTGGCTGTGCAGTGGAGGGGAATGAAAGAACGGTGAAATTATGTGTTTTGGGGTGCTTTGGGTCACAGATGGGAAAGCAGGCAGGAAGTTAAGAATGTTTCCTTCCTGCTTATGAAAATGGTTTCACTTTATCTTAAATTTTGTTAATATTTCCAAGATGTTATGAATGGTAAGGTAATACCATTATGAAAACACACACACACACACACACACACACACACACACACACACACACACACACAACACACACACACACACAATCAAGCCTGAAGGGCAATGGTTCCAGGCCACAGCAGATGATTTTAAGCATTATGTTGTACTAATGAGCTCTAACAAGGGTGATTCATGTTTGTGGCTGTGCTTTTTTTTTCTTCTGCTTGTGGGGTATTGAACCCTTGTCCTAAAGGCTTGATTCACACTGTGAGATGCCCTCTACGAACTACAGGATAGTACATTATGATGGTGACACCATGGTGCACTGAGGTCGGAAAACAGATTTTTAATCTTTTTTGTATACACTTGGGAGTCAAGAACAAAAATGGAATGAAGAGCTAGAACATCGAATGGATCAGGACGCAACAATAACAAAGGGAACAGTGGATAGAGAAGGTGAAATTGCCAACAGCTGGGTCGAGGGAGGAAATCCACAGGAACTGTCGAAGCAGTTTTCCAGCTACTTGAAAACAGTGAAAAAGAGCAAGTTTGCATGCAAGCCGTTTATTCGATAAAACAAAAGAACTTCCGTGCACAGGAAGGAAGGCCTCAACTCTCAATGATATTGCGAGTCGAAGACTTAAAACTTACATAGAATCTTGAGTGTATATACAGTTTTTATCGTGACATCAGATGGACTTTTGTGGACTTCAAAGTTGCAACATAGAGAAGTTTTGGTTTGTTTTGGAGTGTTGTTTTCAGCCTCGGGAAGGGGTATGGGGAGGGGGAAATAGAAAAGAGCCATGTCTTGCCTTGGTGACTAAATGTCACCAGACAATGGTTACCAAACAGATAAGGTTTTACAAGGTTGTTTTCGACTTGAACAGAGAAATGCGTAGTCTGCTCTTAACTAGCTTTCTCAGCATATACATTTATTACATTCTTTTTCAAAGCACTAAACTAAGACAATTTTGTATTTTACATGATTATAAATTCAATTAATAATTCAGTTTCCACAGAACAAACAAACAAGGGATGGAGCTAATAATGAGGGATAGGGGAGAATGCAAGTGGTGGGTGGACAAGATGGAATACAGAAGCAAAATTTGAGGTGAGGGGTGTATGGTGGGGGTAGGGGAAGTTAACTCGGATAGAAAAGATCATGGTTTTGATGGGGGAAGATCTGAGATGGTGGTGAACAGCTGTCTTGAATACCTAGAGGGAAGCATAAGATTGAAGATAATGTGGAAGTTGTTCCACAGGCGGGAACAAAAGAAACAAATGAGTGGACATGAGCAGTGATTCTAGATTTTGGGAGTTTCACTGGACGGTGGTTGTTGGTGGACTGCACACGCCCTGCAAATATCTGGGGGGGGGGGGTATGGTAGACAAAGCATGGAGAGGGCAGAGGGTGCAATACCAGAAAGGAGGTGGATGCTAAAAGATAGAGAGACCAATGAATGACCAGTTGATGATGGCAAACTGATCGGCCCATTGATTCAGCTTCATAATGGAGATTCCAATGAACATGAAGACCTGGGTTTGAGCAAAGTGTGAGGCTGGAGTGCCAGCCCAGAAGTGGGAGCAGCACTCCATTAAGCTGTGGATGAATGCCTTGTAGATGCATTTGGTGGTACACACACCTTGCGGTTTCCTGTCCATTGGTGTACGTATGTTGTTTGTGGTGCGGAACCCACCCAGCTTCTCTAACGAGGTCAAACCAAGGTTTGTGCTTCACCATTATGAACGAACGTATAGGTTGACAACCAATAAAATGGATCTTTGTTATTTGGGGTCTGTGACTTCTGAGTGACGTTACAGTGACGTTACAGTTTTGCGTAATATTTTTAAAACTTGTATTTTAAATAAACAGACATAAAGTCAAATGAGGAAGTTCACTGTTAACATACAATGTCCAACTCCGATTCCCATGTTGATTTGTTTCTGCCCAGTGTCCCTGTCCTGCTGGCTCAAACTCATGCGTGTTCACCTCATCCACCTTGGCTGTCGAACGTTCGATTCCCGTTATGTCGTTCTCACTCGTGCGCTAGCCCATTCAGGTTGATTAAGAGCTCAAAGGAATTATTTTCCAATCCACGATCTTAATGAGTTTTAAAAATCTGATTATATTCGGCACCATGTGTTCACACACGCTCTGGACATTAACACCTCATTCACTCATCAGAATTAAATTGAGCAATGGGTCGAATGATGCACATGTCTTGTCACATGTTACCCGTCTCTCTACACTTCTCTCTCGCGGGTTTATATAGTTACACAGACAATCCCGCGCTTCCAGCAAATGTGATTCTCGTCCATACTGGAAGTTTCGTCTCAGAACGTTCTTGCATCTTCACAAATCTCACCAGACAGTTTACAGTACAATACTGCCATCTACAGTCAAAATATTCTCATCACATCAAACAGTATATACTACAATTCACAGAATTTGTGCCACACTAAACTTATAACATGTAACCCTCATTTAATTGTTCACTAGCATAACCCACGCTCTGCGCGACATGTTGGGGTGGGTGTGTTTGAGAAAGGAACTGATGCAGAGTATCAGTAGTAATTTTACTTTAATGCAGTAAGTGGAATACGATTTCACTGTTTCAGAACCATTTTATTTACTTTTTTTTGTACCATGCACCTCTTATGGTCTTTGAGATAATGTAAGCCGAATATCACGTTACTCGAGCGCAGAACAAAGTCGAAGATAGCGCGACACGAAACCACAAACTCGGAAATAATATATAAGATGTATTCGGCATTTACTAATGCTTATCCACAAATACCACAACATCTTGCTTTTAACTGACAAGGTGGAGAGGAGTTCAGGTTGTGCCAAGAAAGGACTTTGCACGATGGAGGATACCCAGATGGCAACTGGCTTTGGAGGCTAACTTTGAAATGTGGTTTGCCCAAGAAAGATCTGGCTGAGAGCAAGACCCAGGGGTTGAGAGACTGAACCTGTTTGAGACGTTTTTGAGAAATAGATGGGAGGGTTTGCTGTCTGGTCCTTTCAGAGAGAAAGAGAAAGAGAGATTAAATTTGAAAACTTCATTTATTCAAGCACACACAGTATAATACATATTTACTATAATACAGAACTCAACAGGAAAAAAAAATCACAGTTTAAAGAAATTATAAGGTAATTATAAGTTTTTAATTCTTCACAAAACAAAAAGCATTTGCGATGCACCATTTTCTCTCAAAAGGTTTAACATTTTGATTACTCAAAAAGAAATCAAATTCCAACCTAAGTCGTGTTGAGACAAAGCCTTTAAAATAGAGATAACATCTGATCCGTGACCATTGTCGATTTTAATCTTCCTAGATTTGTACATGGTATATTTTGTAACCACACCCAGAAAATTTAAAAGAGCACACACATCTCTACATATAGGTTTAAAGGGTACATAAACAATAAACATGTTTAAACTAAAGGAAAAAGATAATTATTGATGAAAAAGATGATCAAGTGGAAGAAAAAGAGAAGTTGGTCTACAACACTTCACATAAGCATGAAACAAGTCCTCCTGATCACAGAAAGGACATATTTCTGTCAGCGAATTATTATGGTGAACAAATGTGTTGGAGGGGAGGGCCCAATGTGCCAACCTCCACTGTATATCTGCTAATACACCATGTATGGTAAGGTATATAATATATATATATGAAGCCAAAGTGGAGTACAGGGAGAGCCTGGCCCTAACCGCTCTGACCATAATGCTATTCTCAGGTTGTAGCCAATGGTATCCACTCCAAAAGAATTTACCACCATTTGCTGAATAGCCATAATTCGTTGATTTGATGGCTGCAGAACAGTGATTATGTGCAATCAAACAGTGAACACAATTTTGTTGCAATCAATTATTGATGACAAGAGTATGACCTTTATTATGAAAGGGACTTCAAACAGTCCTTCCCATGTTTTCAGTCTGCACTTAATTTGTTCCAATACTCCTTCCCAATTTTTCATCTCCATCTCATGATTACCAAGGTGCACTCCAAATATTTAACTCCGTCCGTTCTCCAGACTAAGTTCTGTGGGAGTGATGGTGGTAATGCACAAAAGAGGTCACTTTTTCCGCACCACAATGCTGTACTTTTAATTTCAATTTATCCCACCAGAGGAGGCCACAGAGAAATCTCTCAGACAACGCTGTAAAGCAGAGACATTGTTTGTACTTTTAATTAAAACACAGACATCATCTGCGTAAGCCGTCCGCACAAATTTCGCTCCTTCTATACTTCTCATTCCCCGAGGTATTTGCTGTCTAATGGATAGCAGGAGTGGCTCAAGGGCAACTATGTAATAAAAGACCAGAAGAGGGCAACCTTGCCGGATACCCTGTTGACAGGGAAAGGAAGAACATAACCTATTGCTAACTTTCAACATACAATAAGTATTGGTATTTAGGAGTTTTACACAAGAGTGAAGGTTTCACCAAACCCATTCCCTTCAAAACAGAAAAAAGATATTTGTGATCAACAGGATCAAAGGCCTTAGCTTGATCAAGAAACAGTAATCCAAAATCATCACACAGTTGCTTATTGCACGAAATAATATCTCTTACAAAAAAATATATTGTCATGGATAGATCTTCCAGGCACACAATAAGTTTGGTCTGGATGTATAACAGAACTGATAACAGTTTTCATGCGATTTGCAAGGAATTTAGAGAGAATTTTATAATCAACACACCACAGTAAAGATACGGTCGCCAGTTCTCCACCAGTTGAGGGTTGCCAGATTTTGGCAGTAAACATACGGACCGCTCTTCTGCAGGACACCGGAAGTTCTCCATCACGTATGCTTTCATCAAGAACGTCAAGTAAATCAGGTCCTACAATGTTTGCAAAAAGTCTTTAGAATTCCCTGGCAAGCCATCAATTCTGGAGGCTTTCCATCTTTCAGGCTCCTCACAGCTGCTTCAAGTTCATTTGCCGAAATTGGGGAGTCAAGCACACGTTGCTAATCCTCCTTGACATTCGGAAGCCCAGCAATGAATTCTTGCATCACTTCATTGTCCACGTTCTAAGGAGAATACAAGTTCGAATAGAAATCCCTCAGTGTACGCCTGATCGCTTGCTGAGAGGTTACCAGGGACCCATTGGGAGTGAGAAAACTGTGAATTTGTTGTGACCTTTTAAGAGAAGTCTCTAATTTAAAGAAGTCCTTGTTTGGCATATCCAATGTTAAATAGCTCATTCACATTCTTACCAAGGTACCTATTGCTTGTTGCCATACCATCTCCTCCAGGAATGCTTTCTTAGCCCATATTAATTGGTCACGTGTGTCTTTCCATCCTCATCATTGTTCTGTTCTCGGAAAACTATTTCCCGTTTTAACCGATCAATTGATTTTGACTGCCTTTTGGTGCTATAAAACTGTATTGTTGGCAAAAAGGTTTTATTTGGGTTTTTGCAATATCCCACCACAACCGGAGACTATCAAAATCAGATCGAGAAGACCTAATTTTCTCCCACACGACTCGAAAGGCATCATTGAAACCCTTGTCTTGTAAGAGACGAGTATTGAGAGACCAATAAGCACTACCACAGGGTGGAAAGGGTAATTTGAAAGACATTGAGATTAGGCTGCGGTCACTAAACCCAGTCGGCACAATTTGAGTCAAACACAACATTTAACATTGGCTTGTTTACGTGGAATCTGTCAAGTCTTGCCATTGACATAATACCATCATTACATCTGCACCATGTGTAACAGTGCAAAAGTGGATGTTGAGACCTCCACACATCCTTAAACTGGTGATGGTGTCTTCTCACACTTTCGTGGAGGCAACATGCGGTTCATGGCCATTGCTATCAATTATAGGACAAATTGTACAGTTAAAATCTCCCGCAATACAAATAAATGCAGTTGCATCCAAAGTTTTTACAGAGTCCCGTAGTGTGGCAAAGAAGATTTTCCTCTCCATGGGATCACTTGGTGCATATACATTTAGGATAACAATCTTTGAGTGTTGTAAAGAAAC
>CM068959.1:82709510-82741518 GCA_035128595.1 Eptatretus atami | reverse complement strand
TCGGCGAAGGATACGAATGTCGAAAAAATGGCAAGTCCAACATTCGTATTTTAGGCTCCAAAAGTTCGCCAAACATGCGCGGGGGTTCGGAAGCGTCGTCAATTGTTCGCAGGAGTCGTTTCTTGTTCGGCGGGAATTTCAAACTTTTTTCGACATTCGCATCCTTCGCGAACCGTTTGCGTGTCCCGTGAAAACCCACCTTAAGGCCTAAGTCACATTTGCCACGGCGGCCGTGGGTCTACAGAATCTACAGCCACTAGAAATTATACGGCGGCCGCAGTATTTCCACGGTCACACAATGTAGCGTCACGTATGTTTTTATTTTTCGGGGAGCCGCACAGCGTATTTATAAATTGTGGAGACCGAAAACGTGGGGTGCCATACGGTCTTTGATTTGATGTCGCACGGTGACCTTAGGGCGTTCCTGCGGCGGCCATAGAATTTCCAAGGCAGACGCAAGGTGCCCGCAAGGTGACGCAGGGGGGCCCCTAAGGCGAACGTGCGGCCAGACGGACGGTAACGAGTGGGTTCTTTTTTTTTTCTTTTTTTTTTACCAGTTCTTTGTTTCGGCTTGTCGAATTGCTACGGCGAACGTAGAAATGAAAAAAGTTATAACTCCGCGCTATAATTCCACGGCGACCCCTACGGCCTGTAAAATATAGCCAAACGGCGTAGGGCCATCCTGAGGCCAGCGCAGAAACTCTGCGGCCGCCGCACGTTTCTGTCAATTCAGAGGGCGTACGGCCGCCGTATCCTCGCCGTAGAGCAAATGTGACTTAGGCCTAAAGAACCTGATTTCAGCACATAAGGAAAGCTGTTACAAAAGCAAACAAGGAACTAAATGAGGAAAGTGACTTCATTCCACAAAACAATCAATAATGGAATTGAACATTATATCTCTGAATATAAATGGAGGTCGTTCCACCTGACGGAAAGTACAAACCCTTCAAGCAATAGAAAAGCAAAAGCTGATATATTTTATTTCAAGAAACCCATGCTATGAAGACTCATGTCGCTGAGTGGGCGAACTATTCAAGGAGCGGTGGTGGTTAAGCGGGTTTCCTTCACCTCAAGCGGCGGTTCCATCTGCCTAAGTCACAGGTTGTGTGCTCACCAGGTTTCCTTCAAATAAATTTATAAAGGGCATTTGATATCAGTAGAGTTTCTTTACAACACTCAAAAGATTGTTATCCTAAATGTATATGCACCAAGTGATCCCATGGAGAGGAAAATCTTCTTTGCCACACTACGGGACTCTGTAAAAACTTCGGATGCAACTGCATTTATTTGTATTGCGGGAGATTTTAACTGTACAATTTGTCCTATAATTGATAGCAATGGCCATGAACCGCATGTTGCCTCCACGAAAGTGTGAGAAGACACATCACCAGTTTAAGGATGTGTGGAGGTCTCAACATCCACTTTTGCACTGTTACACATGGTGCAGATGTAATGATGGTATTATGTCAATGGCAAGACTTGACAGATTCCACGTAAACAAGCCAATGTTAAATGTTGTGTTTGACTCAAATTGTGCCGACTGGGTTTAGTGACCGCAGCCTAATCTCAATGTCTTTCAAATTACCCTTTCCACCCTGTGGTAGTGCTTATTGGTCTCTCAATACTCGTCTCTTACAAGACAAGGGTTTCAATGATGCCTTTCGAGTCGTGTGGGAGAAAATTAGGTCTTCTCGATCTGATTTTGATAGTCTCCGGTTGTGGTGGGATATTGCAAAAACCCAAATAAAACTTTTTGCCAACAATACAGTTTATATAGCACAAAAGGCAGTCAAAATCAATTGATCGGTTAAAACGGGAAATAGTTTTCCGAGAACAGAACAATGATGAGGATGGAAAGACACACGTGACCAATTAATATGGGCTAAGAAGCATTGCTGGAAACCGTTCGCGTGTCCCGTGAAAACCCACCTTTAAGGTCCTTCCCTTGCAGCAAAAGCTTTGCAGCTAAAATGAAGGCCAGAATATTGGGAAAAAGGTCTTTGATTCACACATTGAGTTGTCTAAAGGTTTCTTTCAGAAACCTAACAATGTTTTCTTTAACCACTTCAGAGTGCTCATCTTCCTCTTGAGATGCACTCAAAGCTTCCCGCAAAGAGGAAGGAAGGTCATCAGCCATTACAACTGGTTCATCGTAGTCACTTAATTGTGATTCAGCAGCTAGCTTTGCTTCTGTGCTACCTGCTCCATCACCGTCTACTTTAGGCTCCTCATCCTCATTCTCCTCAAGCGGGAGGGTGTAGACGTCCCCATTAATATTGTTACGAATTTGGAAACCTATCGCACACAACATTCAGGTCCTATAGATTAGTTATATCGGTAAGTATGTGTTTTATAGATAGCTTCCTTGCCCTTGTCTAATGGGTGATTAAATGTAAATGCGCTGCGTAGTTATTTTGATAGTTAGGGTTTTTCTTTCGTTTATTTAACAAACACGGACAAGAACAACAACAGCTGCGGACCACTCCAGCTCGGAATAAAAGAACAACAACAACCCTCTGCTCCCGGCATTCTCCGCACGCTCGCTTGGCAAAGCGCCAAGTGGGGAAAAGGTTGAGCCACGCCTAAAAACGATGAAACGAATGTTCCCTTGAGCGAGCGCGCCTGTCAGATTTTCCAGCAAGTCAGCCAGACCATTAATGAAAATTAGCAATAAGATGGTGCCAAGAACAATGCCTTGGAGACACTGCAGCCTTAACAGGGAGAGGAGATGAGAGGATTCTGGTGAGAACCACATGTTGGCTACAAGAGGGGAGGAAGTCAGTAACCCAAGAGTGGGGTTGGCCATGGATACCATAGGGAAGGAGTTTGTCGAGCAAGGCAGGATGCCAGACTGTATTGAAAGCACAAGATATGTCCAGAGAGACAGCCCTGATCTTTATATCTGACATTGAGTACCTCCATTATTGGGAAATTAGAAGCAGCATGTCCAAGGGAGAGTGACCTGGTCTGATTCTGAATTGATGATGAGATACTTAACAAACATTTTTCTTTTTCTCCACATTATTCTCCAAAATTGGGCAAACTAGACTGAACGGCTGTATCGAGCACCACAGTTCGAGTGCTTCACATTGCACCTGATTCTGAGCATAAATCCCAGGGTCGCAGGAGATCGCATGTTTCCTTGAATAATATTGCCTTCTGACAGAACCTTTCTCTTATCGAATCACTCTTCTTGGGTCAAAATTGTTACACAAAACTTGATAATGTGATAATGTGATGCTTATATAGATTGGCCTTGACATGACATGTACATTTTATGATTTCTACCATCGACTATGCTTTTCAACTAATGCACATTAATGTACAAAGACAGCTTACAGTGTATAATTTTTAGTGGCGTGGCTGATTCATGATTATGACGATCTAGTCAGAAAGGCATAATGAACAAAAATAGAATTTTAGGGACAAGGGAAATCCATTTTGTCTCGTACTATTTGAATCACATGCACATCCGATGTCCTGAAATTGAACAGCTCAGTTTATCATCACTTTTGGGTTGTCAAGCTGGGTTACAATCTTGAGAGAATTAAATCTAACTGTAAACTCTTGTTCTGGGCTTCATAGATGTACTCTCACATGTTCCATCTGCTTACACATGTTGCAGAAAAAGTATATTTTGCTCAGAACAGATCTTTGGCATGGACCTTGGCCAAGTTCGAAATTCCTGCTGCCTTGTTTGCAACGTTCCTCTTCTCCAGTTTTCATGGTCTCTGTGTAACCAGGATGAAATGAATGATGCCAAGAGTGGTTCTGTGGTTGCAAAGGTAAAATCCTTTAAACGTCCTCACACCAAGGTTTTTTTTTAATTCTTTGCAAGATCAAGGCTCATAGAAGAGCAAAGTGATCAAGAGTATGAACTGATAGTGGGATCGTGGGCAACAATTGGATACAATATACAAGGAAATGAACAAATGAGAAGAGGGCAGGAAACATATCAACCTGCAAGTAAGTTGGTTGGATTATACAAGGTTAACAGGATAAAAGTATAAAGTATTGTGGGTAAAGATGGGAGATGCATGAGATGGCGGTGCAGCATTGATTTTGATGGCCCACTTTCAGAAGAAGTACTTGCGCTCATATATCATTTTGAACAAGGAGAAAAAGACATAGAATGTCATAGCCCTCATAGTTTTAGTAATTTTGCTGTCCGGAGTTATAGGGCTAGCCCATATTGATTTACAACTATAATGGCCGACAGGCTACCAGTTGGCCATCTTTGATCAGATTGCAAAATAAAGTTAGGTGCAAGTGTATGCCATCGTTTAATATGCTTGTGCCGCGTTAGAACAAAATCGGACCATGCCTGTCCGAGAAATGGTTGGGGACACGTTTAAGTCATAAAATGGCTGCCAGTTGGCCATCATGGGTCTGATCTCAAAAACAAATGATGTGTATATGGAAGCCATCATTCATGATCTGTGTGCCATGGTTTAACAAGATCGGTAAATGCATGTCTGAGAAATGGTGGAGGACGTGTTTGACACCAGGGTTTTTTAACAACTAAAATGGCCGCCAGTCTACCAGTCGACCGTATTCGATCAGATCGCAAAATAAAGTGAGATGCACATGTATGCCATCAAGTACTGTGCTTGTTCCACGTTTGAACAAAATCAGGCAATGCATGTCTGAAAAATGGTTGGGGGACACATTTAAGTAACAAAATGGCCACCAGTCAGCTATCTTGGATCTGATCTTGAAAAGAACGATGTGCATATGTAAACCAGTGTGACCACTCCTTGGCTTTTTTTCACAAGATCTTCGCTATTCGTTGTTCACCTTGGCGTCTTGGTTTTCTATAGGTTTTCTTGGCGTATAGGTTTTCTATTATCATCGCTTTTCCGAAACCTTGTGAATTCTTGGCTTTTTTCATTGGCTCACCTTGGCATTTATGAAAATGAGGAGTGGTCACACTGATGTGAGCCATCATTCATTATCTGTGTGCCAGGTCAGGTCAGGTATGGGAGCATGCGCCAGAACAGTGCGTCGAGCAGCATGTGTGCCAAGTTTGAACAATATCGGTAAATGCATGTCCGAGAAATGGTTGAGGACCTGTTCAACATTGTGTTTCTTTTGCAACTGAAATGTCCACCAGTCGGCCATCTTGGAATGCATCGTAAAACAAAATGATGTGCATATGTATACCATCATGTGTTGTCTTTGTACTAAGTACGAAGAAAATAGGTCCATACATGTTCAAGATATGGTTGCGGACACACGCATGCATGCAGACACGGAAATCGAGACCAAATCCATAAGCCCCATTTGGGGGCGAAGTCCAAAGGGGGCTAAAAAGTTTTCGTCATATCTTTTTGGTTCTCATCATGAAACAGCTGGCTTTTCATCATCTTTGTGGGATGTTGTCTTTTGCAATGTACCACGCCTTGCTGCTACCAAACCAATGCTGGGCCGATGATATTAATTACATCTGTTTTGCATCTGATTTGAACAGCCACGTGTGGGTAGCTGAGTGGCAAGACAATTCAATTACCCAAGGCTCGGTTGGATGCTTTCTGAGACACACAAAGTACCTGCTGCATTTTATGAACTGCCTTACATCATATAAATAGAAATTGTATCAGCAGAAACCTTCCCCTTGGCTACCTGGTGCCATTGGCCATTAAAGAATGGTGTAAATTAACCTGAACAATAACTTAAGCTATAACAGGCTCGAAGGATCCTCAGACAAAAGATACATTTGCGTGTAATTTCTCATGAATGAATTTTAACGAAATCTAAATCCATTATGCAAAATTGTGTCAACACACAAAATAAAATTTTATGAACGGACGACATCTGGTCGGAGATTAAGAAGTTTGATGTGCCGAACCAGTAGGTTTCTGAAATCATTACTTCTGTCACTGAAGGTGGATGAAGGTTGTGTTTTCGCCCCTGTCTGTTTGTCTGTCTGTCCGTATGTGAGCAGGAATATCTCAAAAGGTTATGGACAGATTCGGATGAAATTTGGTGGACAGGTTGGGTATGTAACAAGGACGATTGATTCGATTTTGGTGAAGATCCAGATCCGGATGCGTGAATTTTTTTTTTGAATGACTTCACCATTCAGAGATAGGGTCAAAAACTATATATAGATATCTCAAAACGTTGTGATTGGATTGTGACAAAACTTGGTGGATGAGTTGGGTGCGTAACAAGAGCAAGCTGATTGGATTTTGGTTAAAGGCCGGATGCAGATCTGGCCTATCAGTGGGATACAAAACGGAAACTGTTCAGAGCTTGCAGAGTATTGCTCTATGAAGTGCCATTCTCGTTATTTATTTTACTGTGCTCAATTATTGTCGTTAAGTGTGGGGGGGGGGGGTGAAAGGCATTTGTATAATAACCTTATTTTTCATTGTATATGTCATCGTGAATTTGACAAACTTTTTGTCACAAAAACAAAACAAACTATATGTATAAATGCCAGTTTTTACAACTTTTATTCATGCCGTTTTTATTGCGCCACACATGCAAAATGAAAAGCACCTTGCCCTGCTCACCAAACTCTCTTCCTATGGTATCCAAGGCCATCTCCACTCAAATTGGCTCGCAGACTTCCTCTCCTGTCGCAGTCAACGTGTGGCCCTAAATGGAGTTCTTTCATCCCCTCTTCCTGTCCAGGCTGGAGTTCTCAAGGCAGCATTCCGGGCCCTGTTCTTTTTCTGGTTTTCATCAATGATCTCTCCGACTCTCTGGAAAATCCTCATATCATCTTTGCTGATGACTCCACCCTCTGCCGTACCATCGGTCATCCCTCAGACGGGCAAGCAGCAGCTTCTTCGCTCACTGTAGATCTGGATAAAATCACCAAACTGGTCCAACACGTGGAACATGTCTTTCAATCCGGACAAATCTCACACTCTCACTATGTCTCTCCGAAAGGACCACTTAGAACCCCCCCCCCACTTTCTCAACAATCCTCTGGAAGAAGTCCTTTCTTTCAAGCTTCTGGGTTTCACTATCTGCCATGACCTTTCCTGGAAAGCCAGATTTCAAACCTCGCCTCCAAAGCCAGTCGCCGACTGGGAATCCTCTGTCAAGCAAAGTCCTTCCTCGGCCCACCTGAGCTCCTGACCACTGACAAGGCTTTTGTCCGCAGCCTGATGGAGTACTGCTCCCCCTCTGGGCTGGTTCTCCTGCCTCCCACCTTTCTCGGCTTCACGCTGTAGAAACCAAGGCATTTCGGATCATTGCATCTCCCGCAATGAGCGGAGTCTTTGGGCCTCTCACTCAATCACCGCAGGTTGGTCGGTGGTCTTTCTGTCTTCTACCGTCTCCTCTCCAGCGCCTCCCCCCCCCCCCCCCCGCTCTCTCTGCGATTTGTCCCCACCACATTTCCGCAGGGCGCTCAAGGTCCGCCAACAACCCCCTTCTGGTAAAACTACCAAAATCACGAATCACTGCTCACCTTCACTCTTTCATTCCTCTTTTCCCCGCCTTTGGAATAAACTCCCTCACTCGATTCATTCCCATTCTTCCCTCCAGGCCTTCAAAACAGCTTCTCACCACCACCTCTTATCATCCCCCATCCAAATCCTCGATCTTTTCTACCCCCGATAATCCACCCAAGCCCACCTCCTTCAAATTCCCTGCTTTCCTTCCTGAAAGTCCCTGTAATGTCCATCTTCTATTCCCCATGTTCCCCCGTCCCATCCCTCTCCCTTCCACAGATCTCCTAATGTCTCTGTTCCCCACTCTTTTGTCCTTCCCACTCCTCCCTTCTTGTGTCATGCCCCCATGCTGTGTGTTGTGTGTTAGCTCTCACACGAGCCTCGACAAGGTATACAAAAAAAAGATAGTACAATTCTCTGTTTTTTTATTTACAAAGAATACATTTTCATTTCATATTTGACTACAACGGCAGCAAAACCCAAAACCAGATAGCTCAGAAGCAAGAGACCATCGTGGTGTCCTGCCACCAGCGGAGTAAGTCGTGCTTTGAGGGCTACAGTAATAATTTGCCCAATAAGTGAACTTGTCAGGTGTTTAAAAGCAGCCAATCAGTAAAAGACAGCCTTTGGAGAAAGTTGCGCTCGACTTGCCACTGATCTTGAGAGGGTGAGCCGAGAGAGGTTGTGAGGCTCATGCGCCAACCTCACTATCCTAAGTCTACAAAGACTGCCAGTCTCATCGATACGTCGGTGATACTGACCACAAAGGCTGAGGTGTGTTGAAATTTTTTGCATGCTGGAATATTCGGACTCTGAATGACAGAACTGATAATCTGATTCTGCTGACTATAAAAACGGATCATATTGATAATTCACTCGACAGACTTCACGTTGACATTGCAGCTCTATCTGAGACCTGCCTGACCAATCCAGGAAGAAAACTTCACATTTTTCTGGGCAAAGAAGCAGGAACACAGCAGGACAGAAAGAAGGGACAGAGGGACAGAAGGGACAGAAAGAAGCAGGAACACAGCATGGGCTTTGCATTTAAGAATTATGAACTGGTCCCTCATATTGACGATCCGATCTGTCACTCAAAGAGGTTGATGTCCTTACGTGTTTCCCTTATTCTATCAAACGCCACGTGACTTTTGTCAGTGTGTATGCACCAACTATGATGCATCATTGACTGGAAAGGGAAAATTTTTATGAGGCACTTGGTCGCATTGTTTCTATCACACCCGAAGAAAACACACTATTCATACTTTGCGATTTCAATGCCTGTGTAGGCAGTAATTCTGACTTGTGGCCACAAGTATTGGGTTGCCACAGTGTAGGAAAGATGAATGAAAATGGGTAGTTATTTTTGGAATTTGCCAGTTGTCACAGCCTCACAATTACCAATACAGTACCCTTATTTCCAATGAAAGATGCTTGGAACGTCGCATGGCACCATCCCAGATCAGGTCACTCGAACCAGCCTGACCATGTGCTTGGAAGGCAGTGAGATATAAAACAAATGTTCCACTGTCGGGCAATGCACAGTGCAACATGCAACACTGACCATGCCTTGGTTCATTGTGAAGGTGAACTCAAGATTCTTCACGAGCCAAAGAAAAGGCATTTGGCCCGTCCTATGGTCAACATCATGAAGCTACAAGATCCTTTCACTCAGCAGTGACTGCAAGAGAAACAGGCATCTGCTTTTGAAAACCAACCTACTATTGATGACTTAGCTGCAGAAACCTTATGGATACAGACTCGAGATACTCGCGATGAAACGGCCAAATCAGTTTTGGGTTTGCGTTGCAGGAAAGACCCAGACTGGTTCAGAGAAAGTGCCTCAGCTCTGTTGCCTCTAATGGAAAAGAAAAGACAAGCTCCGATACAAGACAAGCGTACAGACTGGAATGAGAGTAAAGGTTTGTTCAGTGGTCTCAAAGAATTGGTCCAACAAAAGAGTCCACTGCTCCCATCTCTAGTTTAACGGGAGAGCCGTTAACATCTGATGAAGATGTAATTCGGCGTTGGACTGAGCATTACCTCGAACTGTATTCACCTGAAACTAAAGTCAGCATTGAGGTTTTTTTACTTATTTGACCAACCACCAAAATTGGATCTTGATGTGTTACTATCCTTTGAAGAGGTTCAATCAGCTGTTAGTGCCCTCATGTGGAAAAGCCACTGGCATCAATGGGATCCCTGGTGAGATTTATAAACATGGAGGAACTGGTCTGTTTTAGAGACTACACCAACTTATACTTTCATGGAAAGCTGGAGAGGTTCCCCAAGAGTGAAAGGAAGCCCAAACCATCACCCTGCACAAGAATAAAGGAGATAAATCTGACTGTACCAATTACAGAGGCATGTCATTGCTGTGTGTAGCAGAGAAAGTCATGGCTCAAGTCATGCTCAACAGACTGAAAAAGCTGGCTGACAATGTCTCTCTTGAGTCAATGTGGTTTTAGAGCAGGTAGATCGACAGGAGGTATGATTTTTACCTTAAGACAGCTACAAGAAAATGGAGAGAACAAGAGAAAGAACTTCTCGTAGCATATGTTGATCTCACCAAGGCTTTTGATCTGATCAGCCGCAGTGGTTTGTTTTTTATTACTGGAATCCCTTGGCTGTCCTCCTACCCTGCTTAGTCTGATCAAGTCATTTCACAATGGTATGCAGGCACGTGTTATCTTTGATGGCAAGGAGTCTGAACCATTCTCCATTTTCAGTGGAGTGAAGCAGGGATGTGTCTTGGCACCAACACTATTCGGAACCTTTTTTTCTTGTGTGTTGTCATATGCAGCTTGTGGAATTAATGAGGGTGTCTACTTTCACACAAGATGATGGAAATCTCTTCAGTCTTTCCCGTCTGGATGCCAGGACTGGAGCAAGAACACTCCTCATCCGTGAGCTGTTATTTGCTGATAATGCTGCCCTTGTTTCCCATTCGGCCTGCAGATTACCGACAATCTTTGATGCTTTGTCAAAAGCATGTGACAAGCTTGGTGTCACTATCAGCAAAAAATTAAACTGAAGATGTCACAGTGCAACAGTGACCCCATAGCATTGAAACTACATGGCAGAGAGCTGCAAGAGTTTGAACAGTTTGCCTTGGCTCTATCCATACAAAGTCCACTCAGACAGGTGAAGAGATTTCAGCGTGTACTGCCAAAGCTGCTCCAGCATTTGGCAGCTTGTGAAAGAGAGCATGGAATAACAATAGCCTTACGACCAACAGGAAGCTACACATATACCACACATGTGTTCTCAGTGTACTTGTCTATGTTGTTGAAACGTGGATTTTACATGTCAAGCAGGAGTCAGGCTGAACTCTTTCCATCTCCAGTGCCTGTGGATCGGTTAGTATCATGGCGTTGCTGAAGCGGTGAAGATTGTGATGGCGTGAGCATATGGTCCATATGGATGACTTGCATCTGCCCAAATCGATCCTTTATGGTATTCTAGAGGAGGGCATCCACAAAACTGGAAGGCCAAAGCTTTGCTTCAAAGATCTGTGCAAACAGGACTTGAAGGACTGTAACTTGTTGGAAAAAATCATGGGAAGCTACAGCGCTGGACAGAAAGGAGTGGAGGAAAAGACGTGTAAATGAGTGAGTTATATCTTTTGAGATGAGGCGAGTTGAAAAGGCAAAGCAAAGGAGAGAAAGGAGAAAAAGAACACTTCAAACGGATTTCTAGCTGCAGTTTTCAATGCCTCAACTGGAGTGGGCAGTGTGCATCACGTGTTGGCCTCTTTTCACAAAACTAGTACGTGCCCGTAAAAAAAATAAAAAAAAAATAATAAATAAATATTCCAACCGCGAGCAAGAAACAACACCACACAGGCCGTTTCTTCACTCTCGCGTGCCCGTACGTGCATGGCCCGGAAGTTCACATATCACAGTTACGATTATTCGCAATTTAGGTTTTAATGGCCAATTATTCAATTAGCGCCAACGTATTTTACCTTTTCGCAACGTCGTGGCAAGAAAAACAAAAAGAGAAGAGAGAGAGAGAGAGAGAGAGAGAGAAAAAATACTTCCTGGTTCGGAGCATACCAGCACTCTGATGTTACCAAATTTATGCACCGTCTAATATGAAAACGATCATAACTTGGGCCATTGTGGTTATTCTATAAATGCGCATAAGAAATCGAGAAATTATTAGAATACACGAAGTCATCACTCTCCGGAAGTCCGTACGTTGTAACCCGTAATGGGGAACGCGGCTGAGGTCCCTTCCCATCGGCCACGCCCACGCAACAACGTGTCCTGTCATTGGTTTGGTAAATAAATGGCCATAACTTTGGAAGCACTTGTCCGATTAATATCAAACCTTGAAAAGGCACATCCTCAGTCCCCAGCAATATATCTGGCAAGTTTCAATATAGATCGGACCAGTGGTTGTCGAGAAACAGCAGTCACAGACACACACACACAGACACACACACACAGAGATTGCTGGAATTATAGATAGATGAGGATACACCAAACGTGAGACTAAAAAAAAAAAAAAAAATCAGTAAAGATGTTCTTTCAATGATGATGGATCTTCTGAAATCTATTCACGATCAAAAAAGAGAATTTGAAAAGACTAAACATGCTTGATTTGCATTGTTGGTGGTGGAGGAAGAGCGTCAGGATGCTCACGACAAGTCGTGAACGTTGCGTGGCTAAATAAAATTTTAAAACCCAGTCCTGGACAAGTCACAATTCCATTGTACAGTGTGGAAATTTCCACTGAGCAGTCAAGCCATGGGAATTAAACCTATGCCAGGGAGGGCGATGCAAAGAGAGCTTGAACCGTTCAACTACCGAGCCACTTAATTTACAGATGAAACATTTTTGTACAGGTGCCGAAGCTAATGTGAGAGCAGAAAAAGCAAAGGGTGAAGGGTAAACAAACAGGAAATGAGGCAAAGGGAAAACGTGTAAATGAACACATGGATGTACCACAGCAAGAACAGGTGGACAAAACCTCGGAAACAAATTTCGAATAATTTCCTTTACTAATAGAGCCTTCTGTCTTGGATTGTTCAGTCTGTTCGTTTGGGCATTAGTGCTGTGCCAACTCCTAAGGGAGGACACACAAAATATTAATAGTTTATTACTTCAGAGCCATGATGTTTACAAATGCCATTCCTGCTGACATCGACACTCATTTTAAAATGTTTCCAATCTTAATTATTAATGAAACTTTGTCTTCAATTAAATGTTCACATCCTCCTGCTGGGATCCATTTTGTTTTGTATATTGTTTGACGCTGCAAGTCGATTCGTTCTGCTCTAGTTCGTGGTTGTAAAACTTGATGAAGATATTCAATGGGACAATTTAATATTTAATTCCTTTTTTTTGCTTAGGGACAGATTGTGACAAGTCAGAGAAGGTGTATAGATCTCCACAACTATCTTATTGGCACCAATTATTTCCGTCTTCATGTGCGGTCGACCGAAAGAGGTTTTGGCCCAAATTTTTCACAACCTGGATGGGCAGGCCTGACATTCGACTGGAGCTGGTTAGTGGAGGATTTTCCGGAGTTCAGTCGTGGTAACTCTCCTATCCTTCAGGAAAGATCTTTCACGTCCATTAACTCGTGTTCACAGATTGATCCCCAGTCTGATGGCCATCTGAGGGATGGAGTACTTTGCGATGCAATGCACTGCTTACGAAGCACCGATGCGACAGTTTATAGTTGGGTCGAGAATCCAAACCAGATGAGGCAGTTCAAAGATACGTGTGCTACCTCTACGTGATCCCATCAGAGTCCCCTCATCTCAGACCACGTGCAATACTGCACCTTTTTTTCAATGCAATATTCTCAAACATCAAAACGCAAATGTTTTTTTTTTAATCTTTGCAGAGATGCGTGCACACACACACACACACACACACACACACACACACACACACACACACACACACACACACACACACACACACACACCTGTCAGCCTTGTGGCTGCTGGTTGCATCATTGGGTCGGGATGTGGCTCTGCTGCTGATGCAGTACCCCCTATTAGTGGGGCAACTTAGCTAAATATAGCATAACAATTGTGCATTTTGTGAGGAAAGCACCAAATTTGGCACACTAGTAGCCTATCATATTATGAACAGATTTGGATATTGGGCCATCTCAAAATTTTTGATGGCAGTGGAAAATGGCTGCCACAGCCATCAGCGGCTGAATTTGAGATGGCCCAATATCCAAATCTGTTCATAATATGAAAGGCTACTAGTGTGCCAAATTTGGTGCTTTCCTCACAAAATGCACAATTGTTATGCTAAGTTGCCCCACTATATTGCCAATACACTGGTGCTCATTTCGTCAACCTCGGATTATTTGGAGAGATGCATACCATGAAATGTTTCCAAATACCCACAGAATATGTCCTTCCGATTTGTTTGGTGTGCATGTGTGGTTACACGTGTTGATCTTTGATTTGTGGCATTTGCTGCAATTTGACTCTTTTGTTTAACGCACAGTGCAGTGAACCTACGGGTGAATCATACATGATCACAACTATAATACAACTGTGTGTGTGTGCATTGTGCATCATCATCGCCTGCACGCAAGGCGGTCGTCATGCTGATGTGTACAATTGGTCACGGAACCTCAGTGATGAAATCGTAAATTTTGCGCAGACCTAAAGCAATTTTTTTTATGATTGTAGATACCATAATGACATTTTTACATGAGGATATGCTGTGGTGAAGAAAATTGTCAACATCTGTTCTGGAGCCTTATGGAATCCGCAACTATCTGCAGCATACTGTCTCCTATGAAAAATATCTGATTGATGGACAATTAAGTTATTGGTTGACTGTGAAATTGGATCTCCTCCAGGAGCACACTGTTTCACAGCTGTTCTTTGTAGTGTGTTCACACAATGTTAAGACACTGCTGCTGTAATGGTTTTGATAAAATTGCTGTCAATATCTCATGCCCCAGTGGAGATGCTTTTATGGTATTGTGTAAACACAGTCCAACATCTTCTTGGTCATTGAATAGAAAGCTTTTCAAATGAATGATGGTTCAATTTGTGTGTTTCTGGACATTGCTGATCGCATATTTGAATGGGCTGCAAGTGTTGGAATAACCCCATTGATGATTTTCTGTTTGCTAGTTGGACCATGACAAGGTGTTTAACGTGATTAAGTAGACCTGCTCAAATTCACAAGGTTGGTCTTCATCATGGAAATGAATTTTCCGAACATCCCTCATGTGAGCATGCTTCAAATTTGACGATGGACTTTTGCCGAAACTCATGACTTTGCATTTGTATGATGAAAACAACGACGAGGAACAACAAGGAATAAGAAGGAAATTCGCCGCAGGAGGAGGTCATTCGGCCCATCATGCCTGTGCCACGTCAATACTAGATGAAATAAATCCATCAAAACAACTTAATTTAATTGGGGGAATGGCGGAGGAGTTGGGATGAGAGCAATGTGGCAGGCATGGAGATATAACAAAGGTGATGAAATAAAAATGGGGAAAATCTTTATTTTTAATTATTATTTTAAAAATTATATATTCTGTAAATATTTATTTGTGGGGGAGGGGTTGTGGGCGAAGGTGGTTTTCGGGTGAAGAATAGACAACACCAACCACACACTATGCCTTGACTAGACCCTCTCACAAACATCACACTCAGCACAGATGTACACAATCACCCATCCATACTCAATCTACGTACAAGTCCTGGCAACATCCCGATACCCATCTATCTCCAATGATCCTAGGTACCTATCTAATTCTAATTTAAACTTATCTACTTTTTCTGCTGCCACTGCCTTTCCAGGGAGACCGTTCCATGCATTAACTACTCTCTGAGTGAAAGACCCCTGCCTAAAGGGGCTGTCACACCTTGACGATTTAGCCAGCGTATGCCGATTTATGAAAAATTTGTCTAAAAACGGGCCGGGTGGCACACGTCGAATACGTTATGGGTACGTTTTGTGTACGTTAGGTGCACGCTGAAAACACTACCATAGGTCGTATTACGCTGGTTTAAAACGTTGTACTTTTTGGTTGTCCAAAAAATTTTGCATGCTTGAAATTTTACGACGTACTCGGCGTTTGGCTCACACGTTCGCTACGCTGGCCATAAGTTGTAGGCACGTTATGCGATCGTTGACACACGTTAATTGTATGTTACTCATAAGTCGAAACGCGTAGAGGTAACATTCGCGTACCCGAAACTTATTTCTAACCTATGAGTAACGTTTTGTAAGCACGCTACACGAACGTTGTTCACACTTCGCAACACGCTACTTGAAAGTTCCTCATACGTCGAAACACATCAAAGTAATGTTTAGGGTACCCGTGACTTATTTATAACCTATGAATAACGTGCTTGGGAATTATTACGCTATGCATACGCTAGACTATCGTTGGGCATAGGTTGTGGACGCCTAAACACGATAAACAATCGTTGGTATAACTTATGTATAAGTTATCGAAGCGTTCTGTGTTCATTACTAGTACATTATGCATTTGTCAAAGTCGTTTTTAATACTTTAAAAAGTAAAACAAAGAAATATTTCATCGTGGGAATGAGGAAAAAAATTATCCGAAAAGAACATCGAACAATGGTGCAAAGTAGTCTCCTATTCGTGGACGATAAGAGGATCCATCATCACCCACACCTCCCCATCACGCTCACCTATTACTGACATGGACCTACTACTACTACCAATACTACTACTACAACTACTACTACTACTGACATAGACATATACTACTACTACTACTACTTGACAGACATACTATACTACTACTACTGACATAGACATACTACTACTTACTGACATAGACATACTACTACTACTACTACTGACATAGACATACTACTACTACCAATGCTACTACTACAACTACTACTACTGTTACTACTGTCACGCACACCAACTACTGCTAATAATATTACTACTACTGATACTACTGGCATTGACATCTACTCAACATGGAGTCTGGAACAATGATGGGTTCCTCTTGTGAAGCCCATTTGTATATACATTCCCCTTAACGCTGCCAATACGCCATTACACGGTAGATGTAAGTTAGAACGCGTTCAGTAAGTGCTGTGGTCGTCCGGAAGACGTCAATCTAATTCGTCTACATACGACAATGTGCGTTTGAGATACGTTACACATAGGTTCATAGCATGTTACTCAAAGGTTAGAAGCACGTTATACTTAGGTTCAAAGCATGCTACACATAGGTTAAACGCACGTTACTCATAGGTTCATAGCACGCTAGTCATTGGTTCAAGGCAAGTTACAAATAGGTTCAATGCACGTTACTCATAGGTTTCAAGCACGTTAAACATAGGTTCAGAGCACGCTACTCATAGGTTAAAAGGACGTTACCCATTGGTTGAAAATTAGGTTGCGGGTATGTTAAATATTACCTTGACGTGTTTCGACTTACGAGTAACCTACAAGTAACGTGTGTCCGTCGTGTGTAAACAATCGCGGAGCGTGCCAGGAACATATGCAACGCATGCGAACGTGTTAGCCATACGCCGAGTACGTCGTAAAATTTTCAGCATGCTTGAAATTTCACGACGTATTACACGTACCACGTAATTATGACAGCGTACTTCATTGTTTTCCAGCCTAGTCTTAACGTATACACAACTTACCTATACCGTATTTGACGTGCGCCTAGCGTTTTAGACACATTTTTCATAGGCCGGCATACGCTGGCAAAATCGTCAAGGTGTGACTGCGATGTTGACACTTCAAATTCTCAGGCGGTTATGATTTCAAATCGGCGTCCGGCAGGTTCTTAACAGGCTACGCCACGAGTTCGTCGGCGATACGTGCAGCGCGCTATGCGTAAGTTAAACTATCGTTGGGCATAGGTTGTGAACGCCGACAACAGGCTAAGCATTCGTTAGTAAAAGTTATCAATAACACAACGAAACGTTCTGTGCCGTTACTAATATGTTATGCATACGACCAACTCGTTATGAATACGCCCAAAACTTAAAAAACATCAAAATTTCAGCGTACGCCAACGTTTTACATACATTTTATACGTTGCCATTGCTGGTTAAAACGTCAAGGTGTGACAGGGCCCTTACTACCATCTTAACTCTCCTCTTCTTTGCTCTCACTGTCTGTTTTGCTGAAGAACTCTTCTGCACTTATTTTGTCTGTACCCTTCATTTTCTTAAATACCTCCATCACATCCCATCATAATCACTTCCTTTTTAATGTATAAAGTCCTGTTTTCTTCAGCCGCTCCTCATAGCTGAGTCTAGCTTGGCCCAGAATCAATCTAGTAGCCCTACTTTGTACCCTCTCCATGGCAGCTATGTCCTTTCTAAGACATCGCACTCAAAACTGTACACATCCAAAACTGCACACATAACTTGCCTCTGTTTACTCCGATAAGGATATAAATCTAACTCCAGTCCTGTTATTTTATACCTTATAAATGCCTTCTGCTTCTCCTTAATAGCGTTCCTTATCTCACTACTCAACCTCCCTGGCCTCTTTCTACTTCTAGTTTTACACCTCATTGGAATCTATTTACTCTGCCCTCTACACATTTGCTCCTTGAAGGTTTCCCATTTTTCTGATGCTGATTGCCCTATTGTTAGTTTCTCCCAATCTACATCACCCAACTCTCGCTCCACATACCTTCAAGATTTGCCTTCCTGAAATCTAATAGCCTTACTCTGCTATCCCAAACAAAAATACTCCTTGCACACCCAATGTTATGGTCACTTGATCCTAAATGCTCCCCTCCATCCACGTCCTCCACCATATTGGGATCATTATTGAAAAGTAGGTCTAACGCTGCACTCCCACTGGCCCCTCGTGACCTTGTCTACATTCTGGGTTAAGAAGCAATCCTGGACGAGATGTAGGAAATCCTCGTCTGCTCTGCCCTTCCCCTCTTGGTATACCCAATCTATTCCGAGCAATATAAGTTAAAATTCTCAAAAATTAATATTCTATCCTCCCTTACCACATGCCTTCTGAAATTCCCATGTCGCCCTCTTTTTCCCTCTTCCCTCACACCTGGAGCCCTATAAAAGCATTCTTCCAGTATCTTACTGTTTTACAATGTTTAATCTCTATCCATATAGAATCCTCCACATTAATTCCTTCCTTAATATCACCCCTTTCTCTCGATGAAATGCTGTCCTTTACCAAGATTGCTACTCCTCTTCCTATTCTCTCCTTCCCATCACACCGATACACCTTGTAGCCTTCTAATCCTGTCCTCCAGTTACTCCCTCCTAAACCATGTCTACCTTAGGCCTAAGTCACATTTGCTCTACGGCGAGGATACGGTGGCCGTACGCCCTCTGAATTGACAGAAACGTGCGCCGGCCGCAGAGTTTCTGCGGTGGCCTCAGGGTGGCCCTACGCCGCTTGGCTATATTTTACAGGCCGTAGGGGTCGCCGTGGAATTATAGCGCGGAGTTATAACTTTTTTCATTTCTACGTTCCCGTAGCAATTCGACAAGCCGAAACAAAAAACTGGTAAAAAAAAAAAGAAAGAAAAAAAAGAAACCACTCGTTACCGTCCGTCTGGCCGCACGTTCGCCTTAGGGCCCCCCTGCGGTCCCCTGCGGTCGCCTTGCGGGCACCTTGCGTCTGCCTTGAAAATTCTATGGCCACCGCAGGGACGCCCTAAGGTCACCGTGCGACATCAAATCAAAGACCGTACGGCACCCCCACGTTTTCGGTCTCCACAATTTATAAATACGCGTGCGGCTACCCGAAAAATAAAAACATATGTGACTGCTACATTGTGTGACCGTGGAAATACTGCGGCCGACCCTATAATTGCTAGTGGCCGTATATTTTGTAGACCCCACGGCCACCGTGGCAAATGTGACTTAGGCCTTACTGCAATTATATCGTACTCCTTGCTATCTACTTTGGCCTCAATCTCTTCAATCTTATTATTTAAACTCCTGACATTGGTAGAGAATATTGTTACGTGTAAGGGTGTGGGATGCATATATTGTGGTAAAACAACATGGACTGTGTGATTGTGTAGGTTAGATTCCTTCTTGTATCATGAAAATTGTCAGAGTAAGTAGTCTTGTAAAACCTCCTGTCAGGTGAGGCCAGGTGAGGATTTGGGCAGAAACATCAAAGGCACATGGGACAGCACTATGCGCTTTCCAAAGGACAACATCATGAACTATTTGGCTGCAAGTTATGGTGGCGAGGTTGGCTGCGGATCACTGGAGAGACATGGATAAAACATGGGAATACATACAACACACAATTGACAAGTCAAAGAAGAAACAAGGGAAGATAGGACAGATGTGGTGTGAGATCCTTGCTGTTGGTGAAATTTTCAAGGAAAGTAGTTTTTAAGGTCGTACCTGACTCGGTGGTTTAATGGTTATTAGAATGTCTGATCTGAGTCTCGGAGGTTGGCAGTTCGAACCCTGGTGGAGTCATACCCAAAGACTTTTCAAATGGTATGTGCTGCTTCCTTACTTGATGCTCAAGATTTTTATTTATATGTATATATGTATGTATATACATATACATACATGTGATGTTGAAGCTGTGGAGGAGCTCACATTAAAAAAAAACGATAGAGCATGGCTAAACGATCATATTTGGCAATCATAACGCTGGTTTTGATGAGCCTAAGGGCCTCCTCCTGCATCAAAGTTCCTTGTCGGGGATAATCCTCATCCACACCAAAATGGTACACCGGAAGCTCACTGTGTTCGTAACACGTTATTTAAATGGACACTTTTTCTCTGGAGAAGCGGAAGGAGCCGCAATAAACTTTTGAATTAACTGTGTGGACTTTAAAATAACCTCATATGAAAGGTGTTTGTCACATATATGTGAGAATTAGCAATTGTAATGGATCGAAGTGTTGTTGGGAGCAGGAGAGATATATTAAGTAAATTTGAGAGCTGATTGTGGGTGTCTGTTGAAGCAACTCTTGACAATTTGTGCTTGTTTCACCATTTTGTATACACTATGGCATGGCTTATGTACATCTCAATCAAGATATTATATTTGACAAATATGTTATTCCAAAGAAAATATTATTAAATGACTAAAGCCATTATATTTCGGTCTGAAATCAAAATGTATATAATTTTGTTTTAGGACTTATACAAGCTTTTATATATGATACTTCCAGATGTTCTGAGTAATGAGTGCGAAGTGTTGCTACCACAGAATCAAAACGTGCAATGTTCGTAACAAGTATCAATTTGGAACGACGACAGATTCAGGAGGCCCAAAAGGTCAGACGTTCATGGACACAAGACACCACTTTCATCACAGCTTTATTTAAGAGGACTCCCTGAACTAAGCCGTAATCATACAGTATTAAAGCTCTCTCTCCATGCTTGTATGGATAAACATAGCATCACGTCGCTTAGCTCATTACCAAATCAAACCCAACGTTTATCAATGATTCGTTCTTCCAAGTAGAGGATCACATTGAAAGAACACCTTGGTTTTGTCGTAAATTTTGAGTTCATGCGTGATTCTTTGACATGGATGAAACTAAAGCAGCTGGTTTAAGATAAACAGAGAATATTAACCTTGATCCAAGCAATGAAAACGGCATACCAAATTTAAATTGACATTTATTTCATTGCACGTGAAAAAGGATCAAAAGAGTCAGGAATAAAACATGCATGATGGACGTCTGTTATCGGCATTTGATTGTGTTCGAGTCCGGGTTGTTGCTTGTGTATGGACGTTCAAGTCTGAATGCAGCCACATGGCAAATCTTGGAAATGATGAGCAGTGGTGAAAAAAAATCATGCTGCTCTTGCAACATGTGTGTCTATGCTAATAAAAACACAGGTTGCCTTAGTTGTGATGTCGTCAATTAAAATGCCACATCTAACGAATGATCGGAGGAACAAAGCCATCAGTATGCTGAATCGTGGAATCAGTCAAGAAAGAGTTGCTCGACACTTTCATGTCCACCACTCAACAGTTTCTAGGCTACAGAATCGATACAGAGCCACAGAAAGGGTCAGCAACCATCCTCGTCCTTGTCCTGGTGCACAGCGTGTGACGTCAGCAAGACAAGACTGAAACATCATCATCATCAGTCACCTCCACAACCGCTTCAGCACAGTATGAGAAATGGCCAGAACCGCCATTGGAACAATGGGATGAGTCATCAGTGACAAATCTTGACACATCAACACCGACTTGCACGACAACGATGGGCAGCAGCTGGTGGTAACTTGGGTGGGAGATGATGGGCAAACGTCATCCTTTCTGATGAATCGAGGTTCTATGCCCGTTTTCTAGATGGACATTTCGCGTGTACCATCGGCAAAGACACCATTTCACTCAGGGCTGCATTACTGAGCGAGACCGTTTTGGAGGTGGTGGTGTTATGTTTTGGAGAGCAATCATCAAATTAACCCTCCACGGAATGTTGCAGAGCTTACTGCAGCTTCACAGTTCCATTGGACAGTAATACCACAATCTCTGACCTGCCGCCTGTGTTTATCCATGCCCTGTAGACTTCAAGCACGCATCACCGCCCATGGTGATCACACTCGATATTGTCTCGATGGACCGCTGCAAAGTTAGACATTTTTGTGATGACACGTGCACATTATAATCTCCCAGTCTCTGTGCAGATTCTGCAGGACTGTCCTTGACAAATCTCATATGATTGCATACATTGATCTTTTTTATGCCTCTGCTGATAAAGTCGCCGGAGGCATTATGTTTTCAGGTTGTCTGTCCGTACGTATTTACGTACGTCCGTCCATGCTAATTTTATGTTTTCTCTGCAACCACTTATCCGAATGACACAAAATTTTAACGTAGGTATAACTACTCATGTAGAATGGTATAATGATAATTATGATGTCATAGGTCACGTGGTGTGGCAGCCATATTGGGGGAAAAAAGGAAAAACTTTGGGATCTCTGTACCTCCGAAACCTCTCCATGGAATTTTTTTTTAAACTTCGCACATGTGTGGTATTCCTCATGGGGAACAGCATGATTTTTTGATGATGTCATAATTGCAAATGTTGAACGCTTTATCTGATCAGTATGAAAATTTTTGAGGGTCATCTATCCATCCGATCATTCGAACGTGGTGTTGGCTTAGCGGTTAGGGTGGTGGCTTGGGATCCTAGGGTCTTGAGTTCAAGCCCCGTTGTCTGCTGAATGAACACCAGGGAGTTGACTCAGCCTTTCATCCTTCCGAGGTTGGCAAAATAAGTACCAGTGTAGCAGCCAAAAGGCTGCACACGAAGGGAAGGGGTATTGACGGATTTATTAAATCTGGTATTGGTGTGGTGCAGGCATGATGGGCCGAATGGCCTCCTCCTGCACATAAATTCCTTGTAATCATTGTAATCTCGGGTTAAATTGTATGGGGGGGGGGGGATTGATGACGTCGTCAGTCACGTGGTTCTGTAGCCATTTTTTTTTTACCATAAAAACCTTCAAAAATCTTCTCCGAAATGGCTGAACCGATTGCAGTGAAACTTTACAGGTATGATCGCCTATCCATGGGGAACAAAAAGTTCTCCACCTATGATGTCATTGGCCACATGGTTTGGCAGCTATGATTTTTTTGAAGAATATAACTTTAAAAAAATCTTCTTTTCCAGAACACGTTGACAGATCAAGGTGAAACTTCACCCACATGTTCTCCAAGCTTTGGGGATACCAGGGTTTTCACGAATTAATCAATAGATCACATGGTCTGACAGCCATATTGGATTGAACAAAAATCTTTTTAAAATTATTTTTCTTGAACCACTTCATCAATCGATGTTAAACGTCACAATTATGATCTAGTAGGGATGGGAAATGTAATTTTTAAAATTTCAACCTGATCAGACATATGGTTGGGCAGCCAAAATTATTTAATATTTTGAATCTTGGTTCAGGGCTTTAAATCAATCTTGGTACAAGTATGTATAATGATGTAATGATGTGGGCGGGGGCATATCTGGCAATGTCACGACATCAAAGAGTGCCCTTCTAGTTTCACATGCTATGAAATAAATGTCAAAATTTTAATTTGGTACGAGGTTTCATTGCCTCTCAGTATATATATAAAAGAACATATTAAACCTGCAGCGAAGATGATAATTTAATATTGTTAAAGTTTATGTTGACCTTTTGAAATGTGCTGAACAAATTGCTTAGAATTTAGTAAACGCAAAATCGGCCTGAGATATTGATACAAAATTGCTTATGAAGGACATCCTTTTGTTTTTTCTTCATTTTGTGCCCCAGACTGTGAGAATATAAGCAAATTTAAGTTCAAACATCATTAAAGAAACCCCTTTCCATCTGACTTCATCAGTGCCAGGAAGCTGTAATAGCCTGACCTTAACCAACGTGGAAAACGAGCCATGTAATGATAAAACTTGGGGTCATTCTTAATGCTGTAATGCGAGCAATAAGGCTGATACATCCTTTGCATGAAAGAGCATGAGTTGCCAAATAGATGCAAGTATATGGTTTGATGCACCATGAGAGTAATACAATTTATCCTGTTTCTTGGGGCAGGTGTCATATGGAACTACCGAAAGTAAAAGGTTATTTTTAATTGCAGTGCAAATTGCATTGTTTCGGACAAGTGCTTTTTTTATTTTCATGAATCAAACTTGTTTCTTACACCACTTCTCTCGATGCGGAGTACTCGTCCGCTTGCTCTTGCAGAACTCCTTAAAGAGGACCGATAACAAGTTAGTAACACTCATGCTGCCTGCGGTCAAAACACATTAAGAGGAGAAAGGGGTGAGGTGAAAGTGTGGCCTTTGCTCAAAGGCACTCACTTTTTTTCGGCACAGTCAAGGTTATTACCATAGTTATTACATATGTGCAGAAGATACAGTCAACTAAGGTACTATTAATCAGGTTTGCAGTACAATTGAGTTGGATTAACAACAATATATATGTATATATATACATATATATACATATACATACATATATACTTGACTGTGGAGATTGCAGTGGTTGGGATGATACATTATTTAACCAGAGTTGGTGTCAAGCCCACCATGCTCGCCTGTTTATACATTTATCGTTTTTAAAAGACGAGTCTAATAATTAATATTTTTTATAATTCTCTAACAATTTTTTTTTGGGGGGGGGGGGGTTGGAAATCACTTAAAACATGTAGAAATGCAAAAAAAAAAAATTTTTTTTCTCTAACAATTTTTTTTTGGGGGGGGGGGGGTGGAAATCACTTAAAACATGTAGAAATGCCAAAAAAAAATAATAATAATTTTCTCTAACAATTTTTTTTGGGGGGGGGACCAAGTCCAAAATCTAATGGCATGATCCTTGGACCATACCTAACCCCCCCCACCAAGTTTCGTCGAAATCCTAATCACTTAAAACATGTAGAAATGCAAAAAATAGAAATCGAAATTTTGTTGAAAAAAAAGTTGCAAAAATTTTTTTTTTTCTCTAACAATTTTTTTTGGGGGGGGTTGGAAATCACTTAAAACATGTAAAAATGCCAAAAAAAAAAAAAAAATTTCTCTAACAATTTTTTTGGGGGGGGACCAAGTCCAAAATCTAATGGCATGATCCTTGGACCATACCTAACCCCCCACCAAGTTTCGTCGAAATCCTAATCACTTAAAACATGTAGAAATGCAAAAAAAAGAATCGAAATTTTGTTGAAAAAAAAGTTGCAAAAAATTTTTTTTTTCTCTAACAATTTTTTTTTGGGGGGGGTTGGAAATCACTTAAAACATGTAGAAATGCCAAAAAAAAAAAAAAAATTTCTCTAACAATTTTTTTTGGGGGGGGGACCAAGTCCAAAATCTAATGGCATGATCCTTGGACCATACCTAACCCCCCCACAAGTTTCGTCGAAATCCTAATCACTTAAAACATGTAGAAATGCAAAAAAAAGAATATCGAAATTTGTTGAAAAAAAAGTTGCAAAAAATTTTTTTTTTCTCTAACAATTTTTTTTTTGGGGGGGGGGGGTTGGAAATCACTTAAAACATGTAGAAATGCAAAAAAAAAAATAATTCTCTAACAATTTCTTTTGGGGGGGGGGGGACCAAGTCCAAAATCTAATGGCATGATCCTTGGACCATACCTAACCCCCCACCAAGTTTCGTCGAAATCCGTCGAGGAGTTTTTCCGTAATACAAAAAATTTAACATTTTCATGCTCACGCTGACGCTGACGCTGACGCTCACGCCGGGGTATCGCTATAGCTCTCTGTTCTTCGAACGGGCGAGCCAAAAGGAAAAAAGGCACATCCAACAGTCAAGGTTTTATACATACAGGACTCCACAATTTCTGCTTGAAATGTGTTCCTAAAAAGCTGAATGCAAAATGAAAAAACATAAATCGAAAACGATTTTCCCATAGGTATGATGTTGAGATGCATTCCAGGGTGAAAATTTCCTATCCTAATCTGACTTTAACCTAAGTAAAGACAGTAAATGTGTAAACACAGTTCCTGTAAATAAATATGAAAGACATAATAACGAAGTCAATGAAAAGAACGTAAATAATTGTATAAATATAGAACATGGAAAAGAATTGGGGATGACGATAGATGCAGGACACTGACTGCTTCCTTGAAGCCCTGGATGGAAGAGTGAGGCAGAACAGTCTCTCGAAGGTAATTCCATGGGCAGGAGAAGCTCGGAATAAAAGATTTGAGGTGTGCAGTGAGTCTGGATATTGAGAGTTTAACCAGTAGCGGTTACCAGAAGAAGGTGTGCATCCTTGTATAGATAAAGGGGGTTGGAGGACTGATAGAGCAGAGGGAGTAAGAGCAGAGAATAGACAGTCGAAAACGAAGAGACAACCGACCTACCTGTGATTTGAGAGCAACAAACGCTGTGTTTCGGCCTCATCACGGAGATCCCAATAATTTGAGAGCACTTGTTTCACTTATCTTTGAATTCCAAATATTGCTGAGATATTTTCCAAATGGCCCTCAGGGCTGACAGGATGGCCTCAAAGTACGGACAATCCCTCTAAGCTGTCTCGCCTGGGTTTGAATCCCAACTCAACTATAAACTGTCATCCCAGTGATTCATCAGCGTGTGTGCCATCCCTCGGATGGACGTTAAACGAGAATTCCATCTGCCGCATTCGTTGGTGGATGTCAAAGATCACACGGGGTCCTCGAAGAGACAGCGAGCTATCGCCAGCACCATGAACAAGGTATCAGCAGCACAGCCGCGCCCTCAGCCAATGTTGCTACTCCGCAGCCTTGTGCTGCATACAAACTCAGAAAAAGAATGACCCTCAAAAACTCACTTATCTTCAAATTTAGATTGCTTTCGGGCATGTGTATATATGAAGTAAGAGACAGCGGAGTTGTTAGGTGTTTGGACCAGCATTACGGAGAATTATAGGGGAGTAAAAGGGTTTTCACCTGTGTCACTTATCCCATTCAAATTGTTTCCCACTTTATGTGCTCTACTATCTTTCAGGTAACTAATAAAAGCAGGTCAGCTTCAATATGTCCTCTTAATTCCAACTCTGAGGGTTCACTTTGGTCTTAAGTTCTTGCTTCGCTAACATGTAGCCTGTCTGATATGTGAACAAAATTTTCTAATTTTCTCATGTCCTTTTCCTGATGGAAAGGGTATTTTCTCATGAAGGGTTACATCATTATTAGTGAGAAGGGGAGGGGAGTTTCTACCTAGCATTATGGAGTGTTGTGAAGAGAGGGGTTGTCCAAACTTGCTGTGAAGATGTATTGCATTATATGAATGGTCCTTAAGTGGATGTAACCATACAAACTGCTATTCAGATATGTGGTATTGTGTTGTCCTATCTCTCCAGACTGGACCTCGCATCCACAGCACATGATGCTATATTTTTGGATTACAGAGCTTGTAATTGATTTTTCCAGACAGGATGGAGCTCATCATGGCCAGGATTGTCCTGAACTGATTTTCTTCACCAACTCAGATATATAAACAAGATAAATGGATTATATGCACAGCAGATTAGGTGTGTGTGTGTGTGTGTGGTGTGTGTGTGTGTGTGGTGTGTGTGTGTGTGTGTGTGTGCACGTATATATCTGCCTCAGTAGGACTGATTGTGTCCACTGATGGATAAAGGTTGAACTGTTGTATGCATTGTAATGTCATATCTGGTAGGTTGCCATTGCTTGTGCACACTGAGTGTACCTTGGGGGTCACCACCAGGGTCAGATTTAGGGAAGGACCAATGGGACATTTGTCCAGGCCCAAACTTTAGGGGGCCCACAAAAAACATATGATACATTTATTCATTTATTTATAAAGCTTGTATAATTTATTCCCTTGTTGACCCAAAAGTAGCAGAGCCAGGGAAGTGGTATTGGGGTCACATCTGCAATGAAAGGCTGGCAATTCGACTTTCCCCATCCAATTTTGATAAATTTGTGTTCACATTCCGTCAAAATGACTATCGATTTGATATCACTTTATTAATCTCTAACTGATATAATTACCTCCATCCACCGAAGGTGGACGGAGGTTGTGTTTTCACCCCTGTCTGTTTATTTGTGAACAAAATATCTCAAGAAGTTGTGGGCGGATTCAGACGAAATTTGGTGGAGAGCTTGGGTATGTGAGGAGGAAATGATTAGATTTTGGTGAAAATCTGGATCCGGATCTGAGAATTTTTTTCGTGATTATTCACAATTGAGTGATAGGGCTAAAACGATATATTGTACGATATCTCAAAAAGTTGTTGATGGATTGGGACGAAACTTGGTGGCCAGGTTGGGTATGTAACAAGGAAGAACTGCTTCGATTTTAGTGAAGATCCGAATCCGGATCCAGAGCCGAGAATTTTTCAAGTGATTTTTCACCATTGAGTGATCGAGCTAAAACGATATAGAGCACAATATCTCAAAAAGTCATGGACGGATTCGGACGAAACTTGGTGGAGAGGTTGGTATGTAACAAGAAAGAAATGATTCGATTTTGGTGAAGATCTGAATCCATATCTGATAATTTTTTGAGTGATTATTCACCATTGAGTGATGGGACTAATCGATATATAGCATGATATCTCAAAAAGTTTGTACGGATTCGGACTAAACTTGGTGGATGAGTTGGTTAGATGACACAGACAAGCGATTAATTTTAGTTCAGAACTGAATCAATCGGCTCTATCAGTGGGATACAAAGTAATCTATAGGCGGAGCCCAGGAGGTTTATTCAGTGAAAAGCACCAGAGTTTGACTCAGGGCTGATCATTCACCAACATCACAAAATGCATTGCTGGGTCTGACCATCTTTCCCGAATCATACTAGTTTGACGCTTTGACTGAAACGAATTTCCTCATATCTAGCACTTGCAGTGGATTTCATGATAAGGTGTCATGCTTGTGTTCATGGTCATGCATTACCTGGCTATGCTATTGCTAGAATGTATAGTTTCTCGTCATGATTGTTATCACTTAATTGCGCCTTACCGAACTCCTATCTGCCACTGTGCATATATTCACATAAAGGTACGTATTTTGTATATTACTTGAAACTGTTTATTACTGGAATGTGTAGTTTCATGTAAATGTGTATCCACCGTTATTAGCGACGCATTACCGACAATGTTATGGGAAAACTTGCATGTGCAGTCACAATTATTGATGTCCTCTTGGCATTACATCTTATCTATCACTTTCGTCTCTCGTTCTCCTTCTCCTCCAGCATTTATTGACTCTTCCTCATCCATCTATTATCTTCCACCCATTCCATCCCCTATGTGGACCTGTGATGGACTTGGACCTGAACTCTGGTTACAGTTGTTCAAGCAGTTTTGAGATAATTCCATCATAGTCTGTCGATTGCACCCGTTTGGATCTGTTTGATCGTCTCTTCCAGTTTTGAATAGTCGCCTGTTATATGTTACCAGTTTTGTCGCACGGGGAGAGAGGCCGTTATTTCTTATTCTGAAGATCTTTTGTCACCGACCATTCGCATTGAACGCTTGTTCTGGCTTCTTAATGTCAGAGGTTTGAAGGCCATAAGCTGCGACATAAGTATGTAATGCCTTGCGTCTACTCCTCGTTGTAGAGTCGCCAATCGATCGATTGAGCTGATTGACTCCATTGCTGGAGAGGCTTCATTTGTTTGTTGTAGACCCCCATGTAAATACAACAGTAGCATGAAGGCCGATTCGCTTCCAGTGTCGTTGTTTCTTTTCAAGAAGTCAGTAGTTTTGTATATTACCGGTCGGTGTTGCCGATATGTCCTGATGCTGTTATCCTTCGGACCTTCAGAGCCAAGAGAATGGATTGAGAAGTCCGTATCGTGGATGATAAATTTACAGTGAAATGTTGTTGTGTGAAAGGCATGGTGTGTCGCTTTTTTCGGATTTGGAGGTGATTTGTTCTCGTTTTGGCCATCAGCTCTTTTCTTTCATCTCCAACACCCCATGGAAGATATGCCCCAGTGTTTTTTTTCCGATTGACATATTGGCTTTCTCCTCTTTTTTTTTTTTTCGTTTTCTTTTTTTTCTTTCTTTGTTCCTTCCTTCTCCATTCAATGGGGCAAAACTTTTCATTGATATATCCACTTTTTGGTATTTCTGTGCCTCTGTCGTGAGCTGTCAGGCCTAATGATGAATGATTGGGGTAGTTGACGACGAGGTTTCGCTTGGTTCTTTGATTTGATGAGTGACTGGTACTTGTCGAGCAAAATGTATTGGTGTTCCCCTACAAAATATTGCCAGATCTTTGCCATGTTGCATATGTGACTTGCGTGTGTTCGAGGTTCGGAGGTTTCCGCCTTCTCCCATGCAGCTTTGTATTGGTGGATTTTTCATCAAGAACACTTCTGTCGTTTCAAGTTTCTTGTGAGAATGTTTGTCCGTTTCAGGGCACGTTTTTTTTTCTTTTTTTGCAATTAAGGGGGCGTCATTTGATATTGATCAAAAGGGGACAGAGACATGATTATTTGCCACTGTTACAAGACAGAATGTCGACCCGTCGGAACTTCAGGTGTGAAGCTCAATTTTGCATAAGTTGCTTGTATTTTACATAAATGGTGTATGGAACCTTTAGTTGTTTGATATTTCATCAGTGTTTTTAGTTAATGAAATGGGTTTTTCCGCAATGGCGGCCTAACTGAGTGGAGTGAATAACTATTTACCGGTACTTATACATTTGTTACAATAATGCGGGTTTGTCAGTGTAATGTTGACCATGAAACTGGTTGCGCTGTATTCTTATATTTCTGCATTTTTTTCCGATATTGAGAAATAGGTTTATGTAATCGTCATATGAGTTGATTCGGGGGGGAGCTGGTTGACCGCGCCAAGTTTTGTATGTGCGGTGGATGACCCATCGCCTGATGGTAACAGTCCCCCGGCGTTTTCCCTTGAATAATCTGTATGCTGTGGTTAATCGCATCGTGGAGGTATGCTTCTTAGCGGTGCCATTGAATATTTTTTCTTTTAATTTGCTTCTGTTTAAGAAAGTGTTGTGGTTGAAATGTTATATATTTCTGTCACAGTATGCTTTTTATTTTGTCCGTTCCAGTACATTTCAAGTGGTGGCAAGAGTTGTGGGGGAGGGTTACTCTTCGATGTAAGGGTGTTGTGAGCCTAAGTCGCTCTGACACACTATATGGGACAGCATAGCTATCACTGTAATTTGTTAATTGGCTTTGATGGTGCGGGCACAAAAATTGCTATTTGGAAAAACCAGATGTTTAATGGCCGACAACAAATGCTGGCAGACGGCCTCCCTAACGTCCATCCACGCCAGTATTCTTCTGTCATGTGCCGTTGCGTTGGAATCCCAGTTTAAGTTTATATTGGGTCGTTACCGGTTATGGGATGGCAAAGTAGGTTGCCACTCGAGCTTGTACTCATTGGTTGGAGCAGAACTTTCAATGGTTGAAATGTTTGCTTTCATGACTTTTAATTTGACGAGTGATGAGCAAGAAAAGAATAAAGGGGCAATTTTTCATCTATTTTTCTAGAACTTGAATTCCGTTTTCATGTGAGTGTAGATGGTGGCATTCTTATTGGCGATACAACTAGGGAAAATTGATGGCCATATGTTCGGAAGCGAGAGTAGAAATGATTGATGTTTTGTCCACAAAGCAATGTGCATGAGTGATGACATGGGCCAGCCCGTCTTGGGAATTTTTGCGGCGAGGTTGTGAGAAGGTTGAGGTTGCAGTTATGTTTTATTGCTGTTTTAGGGAATGTGAGAGAGAGGAAGGGGGATTGGCGGACACAACACCCACAACACACACACAACACAACACCACAACCACACACCAAAACAACACACCTTTCCGACGCATGGTCATTGTATATCTGGGACGTTTTCGGGTTTTGATCTTTAGCGCTTCATGTAATCGTAGTCTCGTATTAGATCAGTTAACCACTCGTTTTGTGCGTTGAATAATGTATCCATTACTTTCACGGAGTTATTATTTCATTTTCATCCTTTTTATTGATTTTATCTGTCTTCTCTTACGTCCCAGGCATACGTATGTAGGGGGAGACGGAGGTTGAATTCAGTTCAAGGGGTTAGTGTTAGATTGTTTGTTTGTGGTTGTTGCGCAATGCTCTGGTCGAACATGACCTGAATATGGTGTTTTGAGAATTTCTAATTTTGGATTGGGTTTTATATTGGTCCTGGTCC
>CM068959.1:82692715-82709289 GCA_035128595.1 Eptatretus atami | reverse complement strand
AGTTCCAAGTTTCTTCAATTACCAGTGATGAGGCCTATGCTTGTTTCCCATTATAAGTGGTGGTCAGAGAGCGATTTTAAGTTCAACAGCCCCTGTGACATTTCGAGTAAGTAGAGCCCCCCCCCCCCCCCCCCACACACTCTTGCCACTAGCCTTGGAAATTAGTGGGGAAGGAAAAATAAAAAGAGGCATTACTGTGGAAAGATATAATAAACATTTCACGAACAACACTTTCTTTAAACAGAAGCTAAATTAAAGTAAAAAATATTTTCATGGCACTCGCTAAGAGCATACCTCCACCGAGTTGATTATAGTCCAGGAGCACAGAAGGTTTATTCAAGTGAAAAGCGCCGGAACGTTTTGACCTCATGGCTGATGGGGTCATCCACCGACATCACAAAAATGATTGCTGCCGGTCGAACCCAAGGCTTTCCCCCGAAATCACTCAATAGTGACGCCATTACCGATAAACCTATTTTGCTCAATATCTGGAAAAAATATGCATGATAATATAATGAATAAGGGTGCTACACCTATGTTTTCATGGTCAATCATTACACTGACACCCGCATTATTGCTAGAAAATGTTATGTTTACGTGTAAATGTTTAGTTCACCACTCAGTTAGCAACGCCATTGCGGAAAACCCATTTTCATTATATCTGAAAAACACTGCATGATAATATCACAAATAAGGTGTCTATACCCATGTTTTTGGTGAAATATTACAATGCCAACTCTAGTGCTAGAAAATGTTGAGTTCACCCTGAAAGTTGCCGACTGGGGTCGTATCATCTCTGTCTTTTATTACATTGTGGCAATAATGCATTGGTCTCTGTCCCTTTTTGTTATTTACAGATCAGCTAAATGACGCCCCCGATTTGTATAATTTGCAAAGAAAGAGGAGAAAAGAAACGTGCTCTGAAGATGGACAAGACATCTCTCCAAAAGAAACTTGAAGCAGACAGGAAGTGTTTCTTGATGACAACAGTCTTCCACCAATACAGCTGCAGTGATTGATGGCGGTATTATCCTCCATGAAACCGTGCCAGCAGCACAGCAAGTCCACATATGCACCATGGCAAAGGATCTTTTGGCAAAAAGTATGTTTGTATCGTGGGGAGCAAATACATTTAGTGCTCGACAAGTACCAGTCACCATCAATCAAAGATACCGAGCGAAACCTGCGTCGTTCAACTACTCCTCATCATTCATCATTACTGGACCTGACCGGGCTCAGCGACAGAGTGGCACAGAGTTACTCAAAAGTGAATCATTCAAGGAAAAGTTTTGCCCAGTTTTGTAATGGAGGAATGGAAGAAGCTCCAATATGGTTCAATTCTTGGAAGAAAAACACTGGCATCTTTCACATGGTGGTTGTGTGTTTGGAGATGAAGAACAAACGGGGATGATGTGCTGCAAATAGAGGAACGCAAATCACTCCAATATCGACATAAAGAAAGCTGACACAACTCATTGCCTTTCACACAAACAACATTTCCACTGGTAACATTCTCGTAAGGTCCACTGATACGGACGACTTCATCATTCTGCTTGGGCTTTCTGGAAGGTCGGAAGGGATCAACATCGTCATGGATAGGGATCTGCAACACCGAAGGTACATTGATGTCACTAAACTAGCTGACATTCTTGAGAAGAACAGACTGGTATCACTGAAGCACTAAATCGGCCTTCAATGCTTGACGGTTGTGATTTCACATCGTGTTTCTACAGAAAAGGCAAAGTGAAGCCCTTCCAGCAGTGGAGTCAGATGCAGCTCATGTGATGGCATTGCGATCTCTAACAGCTGAGGAGGTAGACGTCCAAGCAGTTACATCCTTTGTCTGCATGCTGTAGGCTTCAAAACCTCTTGACATTAATGAAGCCAGAATCCAAGGCGTTTCATGCGAATGGGTGGTGGTGATGAAAAGGAGTCCCTTGCCAGATACAGAAGATTAATCTGTGCCTCTCTTCCCCGTGCGCCAAGACATCTTGGTAATCATATGAAAAGGGCGCATCTATGTGGCAATAATCTGGAAGGAGCTGATCAGACAGATCCAACTGGTGGGGGCGATCCGACAGATTATGGATGGAAGTTGGTCTCAAATGCTTTGAACCAGACTGGTAATCCAGGAAGTTCAGTTCCAGAGTCCCACAGGTCCCCATGAGGATGATGGGGGTGTGGAAGATGAATTCAGTGGATGAGGGAAGATGCAGATATGCTTGGAGGAGGACAGTGATGAGAGTGACGAAAGTGATAGAGAAGACTTGTAATGCCAAGAGGACATCAAGTTAATGATGTGAACTGCACATTTGCAAGTTCTTCCATAATCGTTGTTCGGTATAATGGCGTCGTTAATGAGGGGGTGGGCTACACATTTACATGGTAACTACACATTTCCCAGTAATAACACAGTTGTCAGGGTAATGATTGACGATAAAAATATCGGTATAGAACCCTTATTTGTGATATTATCATGCACATTTTTTCAGATAGTGGGGTTTCGGTAATGGTGTCGCTAATTTAGTGGATGAACCATGCATTGTACGTGGTAAACTATACATTTTCTAGCAATGATGCATAGCATCAGGGTAATGATTGACCATGAAACAATAGGCATGGACACCTTATCATGATTATCATACATTAGTTTGTAGATATTGAGGAAATTTCGGTTTTTCAGTAATGGCGTCACTAGTTGAGTGATTTCGGGGGAAAAGCCACGGGTCAGAGACCCAGCAGCAATGCATTTTTTTGAGTTGGTGGATGATCAGCCCAAGGTGCAAACGTTCTGGCGCTTTTCACTTGAATAACCTCTGGCTCCTGGACTATATAGTTTACATTCTGTATCCCACTGATAGGCCGGATCTGGATTCAGTCTGAACTATAAAATTATATCGGCTTGTTTTGTGGTCATCTAACCACTCATCCACCAAGTTTAGTCCGAATCCGTAACAAAACTTTTTGAGATATCATGCTATAATATCGATTAGTCCATCACTCATTGGTGAATAATCACTTCAAAATTATCAGATATGGATTCAGATCTTTCAACCAAAATCGAATCATTTCTTTCTTGTTACATACCAACCTTCCACCAAGTTTCGTCCGAATCCGTCCATGACTTTTTGAAGATATTGTGCTCTATACGTTTGATCGATCACTCAATGGTGAAAAAATCACTTGAAAAAATTCTCGGCTCTGGATCCGATTCGGATCTTCACTAAAATCGAAGCAGTTCTTCCTTGTTACATACCAACCTGGCCACCAAGTTTCGTCCCAATCCACAACAACTTTTTGATATCGTACAATATATCGTTTAGCCCTATACTCAATTGTGAAGAATCACGAAAAAATTCTCAGATCCGGATCCAGATTTTCACCAAAATCTAATCATTTCTCCTCACATACCCAAGCTCTCCACCAATTTCGTCTGAATCCACCTACACTTCTTGAGATATTTTGTTCACAAATAAAACAGACGGGGTGAAACACAACCTCCGTCCACTTCGTGGATGGAGGTAATTATATCAGTTAGAGATTAATAAAGTGATATCAGAATTGATAAAGTTATTTTGACGGAATGTGACACAAATTTATCAAATTGGATGGGGAAAGTCGAATTGCCAGGCCTTTCATTGCAGATGTGACCCCAATCCACTTCCCTGGCTCTGCTACTTTTGGTCAACAAGGGAATAAATTATACAAGCTTTATAAATAAATGAATAATGTTATCATTGTTTTTTGTGGGCCCCGTGGCCAAATGTCCCGTTGATCCTTCCCTAAATCTGACCCTGGTGGTGGCCCCCAAGGTACACTCATGTGGCACAAGCAATGGCAACTACCAGATATGACATTACATGCATACACAGTATCAACCTTTATCCATCAGTGGAACACAATCAGTCCTACTGAGGCAGATATATACGTGCACACACACACACACACACACACACACACAACACACACACACACACACACACACACACACACCTAATTGTGCTGTGCATATAATCCATTTTATCTTGTTTATATATCTGAGTTGGTGAAAGAAAATCATGTCAGGACATCCTGGCCATAGACGAGCTCCATCCTGTCTGGAAAATCAATTACAATCGCTTCTGTAATCCAAAAATATAGCATCATGTGCTGTAGATGTGAGGTCCAGTCTGGAGAGATAGGACAACACAATACCCAACACATCTGAGATAGCAGTTTGTATGGTTACATCCACTTAAGGCCATTCATATAATGCAATACATCTTCACAGCAAGTTTGGACAACCCCTCTCTTTCACAAACACTCCATATGCAAGGTAGAAACTCCCTCCTCCTCCTCTCTCCCATATAATATGATGTAACCCTTCATGAGGAAAATACCCTTTCCATCAGGAAAAGGGACATGAGAATTAGAAAATTTTGTTCACATATCAGACAGGCTACATGTTAGCGGCAAGAACTTAAGACCAAAGTGAACCCTCAGAGTTGGAATTAGAGGGACATATTGAAGCTGACCTGCTTTTATTAGTTGCCTGAAAGATTAGTAAGAGCACATAAAGTGGGAAACAAATTTGAATGGGATAAGTGACACAGGTGAAAAACCCTTTTACTCCCCTATAATTCTCCATAACGCTGGTCCAAAACCACTAACAACTTCCGTGTCTCTTACTTCATATATACGCATGCCCGAAAGCAATCTAAATTTGAAGATAAGTGAGAATTTTTGAGGGTCATTCTTTTTCTGAGTTTGTATGCAGCACAAGGCTTGCGGAGTAGCAACATTGGCTGAGGGCGCGGGCTGTGCTGCTGATACCTTGTTCATTGTGCTGGCGATAGCTCGCTGTCTCTTCGAGGACCCCGTGTGATCTTTGACATCCACCAACGAATGCTGGCAGATGGAATTCTCGTTAACGTCCATCCGAGGATGGCACACACGGTTGATGATTCACTGGGATGACAGTTTATAGTTGAAGTTGGGATTCAAACCCAGGCTAGACACGCTTAGAGGGGATTTCCGTACTTTGAGGCCATCCTATCAGCCCTGAGGGCCATTTGGAAAATATCTCAGCAAATATTGGAATTCAAAGATAAGTGAACAAGTGCTCTCAATTATTGGGATCTCCCGTGATGAGGCCGAAACCCAGCGTTTGTTGCTCTTCACTCGGTAGGTCGGTTGTCTCTTCGTTTTCGACTGTCTATTCTCTGCTCTTACTCCCTCTGCTCTATCAGTCCTCCAACCCCTTTATCATACAAGGATGCAACCTATTTTCTGGTAACCGCTACTGGTTAAACTCTCATATCCAGACTCACTGCACAACCTCAAATCGTTTATTCCGAGCTCTCCTGCCCATGGAATTACCTTCGAGAGACTGTTCTGCCTCACTCTTCCATCCAGGGCTTCAAGGAAGCAGTCAGTGTCCTGCCATCTATCTCATCCCAATTCTTTTCCATGTTCTATATTTATACAATTATTAACGTTCTTTTTCATTGACTTCGTTATTATGTCTTTCATATTTATTTACAGGAACTGTGTTTACACATTACTGTCTTTACTTAGGTTAAAGTCACAATAGGATAGGAAATTTCCCCTGGAATGCATCTTCAACATCATACCTATGGGAAAATCGTTTCGATTAATGTTTTTTTTCATTTTGCATTCAGCTTTTTAGGAACACATTTCAAGGCAAAATTGAGGAGTCCCTGTATGTATAAAACCTTGACTGTTGGATAGTGCCCTTTTTTCCTTTTGGCTCCGCCTGTTCGAAGAAACAGAGAGCTATAGCGATCCCCGGCGTGAGCGTCAGCGTCAGCGTCAGCGTAGCATGAAAATGTAAATTTTTTGTATTACGGAAAAAACTCCTCGACGGATTTCGACGAAACTTGGTGGGGGGGTTAGGTATGGTCCAAGGATCATGCCATTAGATTTGGGGACTTGGTCCCCCCCCACCCAAAGAAATTGTTAGAGAAATTTTTTTTTTTTTTGCATTTCTACATGTTTTAAGTGATTCCAACCCCCCCCCCCCAAAAAAAAAATTGTTAGAGAAAAAAAATTTTTTTGCAACTTTTTTTTTCACAAAATTTCGATTTCTTTTTTTTGCATTTCTACATGTTTTAAGTGATTAGGATTTCGACGAAACTTGGTGGGGGGGGTTAGGTATGGTCCAAGGATCATGCATTAGATTTTGGACTTGGTCCCCCCCCAAAAAATTGTTAGAGAAATTTTTTTTTTTTTGGCATTTCTAACATGTTTTAAGTGATTTCCAACCCCCCCCCCCCAAAAAAAATTGTTAGAGAAAAAAAAAATTTTTTGCAACTTTTTTTTCAACAAATTTCGATTTGTTTTTTTTTGCATTTCACATGTTTTAGTGATTAGGATTTCGACGAAACTTGGTGGGGGGGGGGTTAGGTATGGTCCAAGGATCATGCCATTAGATTTTGGACTTGGTCCCCCCCCAAAAAAAAATAGTTAGAGAAAATTATATTATTTTTTTTTTTGGCATTTCTACATGTTTTAAGTGATTTCACCCCCCCCCCCCAAAAAAAAAAATGTTAGAGAAAAAAAATTTTTTTTTTTTATGCATTTCTACATGTTTTAAGTGATTTCCAACCCCCCCCCCCCCCAAAAAAAAAATTGTTAGAGAATTATAAAAATATTAATTATTAGACTCGTCTTTAAAACGATAAATGTATAAACAGACGAGCATTGGGTGGCTTTGACACCAACTCTGGTTAATAATGTATCATCCCAACCACTGCAATCTCCACAGTCAGTATATATGTATGTATACATATATATTGTTGTTAACCAACTCAATTGTACTGCAAAACCTGATTAATAGTACCTTAGTTGACTGTATCTTCTGCACATATGTAAATAACTATGGTAATAACCTTGACTGTGCCGAAAAAAAAGTGAGTGCCCTTTGAGCAAAGGCCACACTTTCACCTCACCCCTTTCTCCTCTAATGTGTTTTGACCGCAGGCAGCATGAAGTGTTACTAAACTTGTTATCGGTCCTCTTTAAGGAGTTCTGCAAGAGCAAGCGACGAGTACTCCGCATCGAGAGAAGTGGTGTAAGAACAAGTTTGATTCATGAAAATAAAAAAAAGCACTTGTCCGAAACAATGCAATTTGCACTGCAATTAAAAAATAACCTTTTACTTTTGGTAGTTCCATATGACACCTGCCCAAGAAACAGGATAAATTGTATACTCTCATGGTGCATCAAACCATATACTTGCATCTATTTGGCAACTCAATGCTCTTTCATGCAAAGGATGTATCAGCCTTATTGCTCGCATTACAGCAATAAGAATGACCCCAGTTTTATCATTACATGGCTCGTTTTCCCACGTTGGTTAAGGTCAGGCTATTACAGCTTTCGCACTGATGAAGTCAGATGGAAGGGGTTTCTTTAATGATGTTTGAAACTTAAATTTGCTTCTATATTCTCACAGTCTGGGCACAAAATGAAGAAAAAACAAAGGATGTCCTTCATTAAGCAATTTTGTATCAAATATCTCAGGCCGATTTTTGCGTTTACTAATATTCTAAGCATTTGTTCAGCACATTTCAAAAGGTCAACATAAACTTTAACAAATTAAATTATCATCTTCGCTGCAGGTTTAAATATGTTCTTATTATAATTATATAACTGAGAGGCAATGAAACTCTCGTACCAAATTAAAAATTTTGAACATTTATTTCATAGCATGTTGAACTAGAAGGGCACTCTTTGATGTCGTGACATTGCCAATATGCCTCCGCCCACATCATAGCATCATATACATACTTGTACCAAGATTGATTAAAGCCCTGAACCAAGATTCAAAATATTAAATAATTTTGGCTGCCCAACCATATGTCTGATCAGGTTAAAATTTTATAAAAAATTACATTTCCCATCCCTACTAGATCATAATTGTGACGTTTAACATCGATGATGAAGTGGTTCAAGAAAAATAATTTTTAAAAAGATTTTTTGTTCAATCCAATATGGCTGTCAGACCATGTGATCTATTGATTAATTCGTGAAACACTGGTATCCCAAAGCTTGGAGAACATGTGGGTGAAGTTTTCACCTTGATCATGTCAAACGTGTTCTGGAAAAGAAGATTTTTTTTAAAAGTTATTCTTCAAAAAAATCAATAGCTGCAACCCATGTGGCCAATGACATCATAGGTGGAGAACTTTTTTGTTCCCCATGGATAGGCGATCATACCTGTAAAGTTTCACTGCAATCGGTTCAGCCATTTCGGAGAAGATTTTTGAAGGTTTTTATGGTAAAAAAAAAATGGCTACAGAACCACGTGACTGACGACGTCATCAATCCCCCCCCCCCCATACAATTTAACCCGAGATTACAATGATTACAAGGAATTTATGTGCAGGAGGAGGCCATTCGGCCATCATGCCTGCACCACACCAATACCAGATTTAATAAATCCGTCAATACCCCTTCCCTTCGTGTGCAGCCCTTTTGGCTGCTACACTGGTACTTATTTTGCCAACTTCGAAGGAATGAAAGGCTGGAGTCAACTCCCTGGTGTTCATTCAGCAGACAACGGGGCTTGAAACTCAAGCCCTAGGATCCCAAGCCACCACCCTAACAGCGTAAGCAACACCCGTTCGCAATGATCGATGGATAGTACCCCTCAAAAATTTTCTCACTGTCACGATAAAGCGTTCAACATTATGCAATTAATGACCTCATCAAAAAATCATGCTGTTCCCCATGAGGAATACCAACACATGTGCGAACGGTTTTAAAAATTAATTCCATGGAGAGGTTTCGGGGTACGAGAGATAGCCAAGTTTTTTCCTTTTTTTCCCCTATGGCTCGCCACACCACGTGAACCTTATGACATCATAGTATCATTATCTCCATTCTACATGAGTAGTATATACTCTATCGTTAATATTTTTGTCCATTGGTATAAGTGGTTGCAGAGAAACATAAAAATTAGCATGGACGGACGTACGTAAATACGTACGGACAACAACTGAAAACAATAATGCCTCCCGACTTTATCAGCAGAGGCATAAAAAAGATCAAATGTATGCAATCAATATGAGATTTGTCAAGGACAGTCCTGCAGAATCTGCAACAGAGACTGGGAGACTATAATGTGCACGTGTCTCTCACAAAATGTCTAACTTTGGCAGCGGTCCATCAGACAATATCGAGTGTGAATTCACCATGGGCGGTGATGCGTGCTTGAATCTACAGGGCATGGATAAACACAGGCGGCGGTCCAGAGATTGTGGTATTACCTGTCCATGAACTGTGAAGCTGGCAGTAAGCTCTGCAAACATTCCGTGGAGGGTTAATTTGATGATTGCTCTCCAAAAACATAACAACCACCACCTCAAAAGGTCTCGCTCAAGTAAATGCAGCCCTGATGAAATTGGTGGCTTTGCCGATGGTAACACAGCGAAATGTCCCATTATCTAGAAACGGGCATAAGAAACTCGATTCATATCAGAAAGGATGAACGTTTTTGCCATGCATCTTCCACCCAAGGTTACCACCAGCTGCTGCCATCGTTGTTCGTGCCAAAGTCCGTGTTGATGTGTCAAGATTTTGTCCACTGATGACTATCCCATTGTTCCAATGGGCGGTTCTGGCATTTCTCATACTGTGCTGAAGCGGTTGTGAGGGGACTGAATGATGATGAGGTGTTTCAGTCTTGTCTTGCTGACGTCCACACGCTGTGCACCAGGACAAGGACGAGGATGGTGTGCTGACCCTTTCTTATTTGAACTGAGTGCTGGCACAAAATTGCCTACTTTTGAAGAAAAAAAACCAGAATGAGATATTTAATGGCCACCAACAAATGCTGGCAGACGGGATCCTCCCTTAACGTCCCATCCAACAGCCAGCTCATTCATTCATGCAATGTGCTCTGCCGATGAAGCACCAGTTTAAGTTTATAATTGGGTCAGAATCATAACCAGGATGGATAGCGCAAAGGTGAGTTTGCCACCTCATCGACCTTGTCACCTCCATTAAGTTGGCCACAGAAACTGTAAAATGGTTGAAAATGTTTGCCTGATCCATTGACATTTTAATTTGACAGTGATGAGCAAGAAAAAGAAAAATAAGGGGAAATTTTCACATCTATCATTTTTCTAGAAAACTTTAGCATCATTCCGTTTTTCATTGTGAGTGTAGATGGACTGAGCAATTCTTCATTCTGGCAGATACACACAGAGGAGAAACATAAATGGCAAAATGTCCCGAGAACAGCAGAAAGAATAAACAAATTCATGATTGTTTTGTCCAAAAAGCAAAATAGCTGCATGAGAGGTGAATGACATGAGGCCAGCAGTCTTGGGAACACCTTTCTTGAGCAACACGTTTAAAGACTGCAAAAAGAAAAGCAGTTGCAGGTTTGCAGCATTAACTGGTATTATAACTTGCTGTTATAAGGGAAAATATGCTGGGAGAGAGAGAGAAGGGAGGACACACACACACACACACACACACACACACACACACACACACACACACACACACACACACTTTCCCGACTGCATGGATCATTAGATCATTATTCTGGGGCACCGTTCTTCTCGAGGTTTTGATCCTTTCAGCCCAGGACCTCTCCAAATAGCAGATCCACAACCTCAGTCACAGATCCACATCAGTAGATTACCTACATCAGTATATCCACAACCTCAGTTGTGTCCAGACAGTTAGCCAACCCATAAATGTAACATCACTAATCAAACCTTACTCACTGGAGGATTTAATATATTATCATATAGTTACAACTCCCATCACACATTCCATTATATGATAATATATTAAATCATGTACATCTTTCCTCAAATATAACACGTCCACCAACAAGCACGACCACCTCACTTATTGTACCACTGAACCAAACTGTTATTCAAACATTCAAACGGTTATTTATAATGGCTTTTCTAGTTTGTTACACTGTCTCCAAACAACCACTGAAAATGGGTTTAAAAATTTCAATGGTGCATTTATATAAATATCTCATTAATAATATTGTTACTATTCGTATTGTATTTCACTAATTATTTTTGCTGTCGTTTTATGATCTTGAAGTAAACTTGTTTTAATTTGCTAACTGCAGCTCCCTGTGTTAGTAAACGTCTGACTCGTTGTTTTAATCTATTGATAAGTTCAGTGCTGTGTGTGGTTGGTCTCACAGTCCTAATTACTTCACCTGCAACTGTACCAAAGAATAGCTTCTTAGGAATATTTCTGTCTGAGAAAGGCATTCTTACAATGTCGAATGGAAAAGCATCTCGTTTATCAAATAATTTGTTGTGGAATTTAATACTATTGATATCGATTTGTAATTCCAAAAAAGAAACTGAAATTTGAGTTTAGTTTTCCTTTTTTAATTCGAGGTCTTTGGATCTATGTCAATCATGAAGCTGATCAAATACAAACCCATATAATGTTAGTAAATCAATGAATCTGAAAGTTTCCAACCTCGTCAGTGGTTTATTTATCCTGCACACTGTTCTGGACCCAATCAGACTCGTACATGTACAGGAACAAATTTGCATAAGAAGGAGCGGATTCTGAATGCAAGGGTATTCCTCCCACTGTCTGTTGGAGTTCTTTGTACTGAAAGTAAACTGTGTTTCGGAGAAATCGAACAACTTTCTTGAAGTTTATTTTTTTGAAAAACGACATGGATATTCATTTTCCTTTACAGACCATTTGTCCTCCTTTTGATAAACTTAATGTAACTTCATTACCTCCTGCAAATGCTTATATCTACCGCTTGCGTCCAATGCGATTACAAGCTTGTCACGTGGAAGGTGTTATAAGTAAAAATCATCAGTGATAGACATTTAGCCTATCCTTGTTTAATGTCGTGCACTGTCATGCTACAGGTTTGGGAATATCAATGATCCGGAATTTCTTAATACCAGAATAAAACCTCGCCTTTTCATGGAAGTTTTTCAAGCATTTATAAATTAGTTTCATCACCACTGTAATACTACCTGACAATGGTTTCAAACTGCATTCTCTACTTGCTTGATGAACCTCATCTTACAAGGGTTTTTGTGCATTTTTGGGGGATCCAGAAAAGGCAATCAGGTGGCAGTCATTTGGAGAATGTTACAGTGGTGATCACACACACACACACACACACACACACACACACACACACACACACACACACACACACACACAGAACTCAGGTCGCAGCCATCTGGAGAATGTTTTGGAGAAAGCTTTGCTTAACCCAATCCATCTTCCAAGGACTGTGGAAAGCTGTGGACCGTTGGAATAAAATAAATTCTTGAAGTTCTAGAGCTTGGTTAACTGAAATTTATAACCTCAAATAACTTCTTCATAAGAATGTGAGATCACAACTTCACGATTTGAAGATCAAGGCAGAAGGATTTCATCAATGTGGGATTTTTTTTTACAACAGCACTCAGACTTCATGACCTTTCAGAAGTACATGCTTGGTACAGCCAAGATAGCATTGGCTATCATCAAAGACATGACCAGCATTACATTTGGCAAACTGCCAAGAATTATGGAATGTGCTTGCTCCCAGATCTAGGATAGGGATGCTCAGTGACTTGTGCAAAGTCAGTTTGAAACCAAATCGACCTGATTATTCATATGTGAATGTGCCACCCTTGTGACTCAATTACCATAAAACTCTTGTTTTTGCATGTTTGTATTAAATAAGGAAAGTATTGTGATTAGGAGGTTTGTTGTAAATTTTAGAAAGTGTTCACAAAATTAAATTCCTGGAAATTGACACTGACATATGCACGTATGCGAGAGTGTATAACTGTATGCATATAGACCACTCGCTCTCACAGTTCACTCATACTTTAAGGAATGGTGTCTCTTGGTAACTTGAAATAAAGATCTCTCTCTCTCACTCTCTCGCTCACACTCTCACGATTCACACTCTCACACTTCTCACCCACCTTTCCACATTCTCTCTATCTCTCACCTTCCTCTCTTACTCTCACCTCTCTCACTCTCTCACATCTCACTCTCACTACTCTCACCCTCTCACATCTCTCACACTCTCACCCTGCTCACTCTCTCACTCTTCTCACCTCTCTCACTCTCTCATCTCTCACTCTCTCAACTCTCTTCACTCTCACACTCTCACACTCTCACACTCTCACACTCTCACACTCTCACTCTCTCACTCTCTCACTCTCTCACTCTCTCAATCTCTCACTCTCTCACTCTCACTCTCACTCTCACAGCAACAGGAGCAAGACCCCACCAATCTATACATCTCTAACTTGCCGCTTACCATGGATGAGCAGGAACTCGAGGCTCTACTGAAGCCATTCGGCCAGGTTGTCTCAACACGCATTCTCAGGGATGCCAATGGTTCCAGCCGTGGTGTGGGTTTTGCACGGTGAGTCCTCTAACGTTAACAATCAATGAGAGACAGATAAATGTGCACTGATAATGTATTATTCTTTTTTTAGAATGCTAGTTAGCATTTTATATAAAGGCCATTTTGTCCATATGTGCATAATCTTGTGTTTTATGGAAAAACTAATAAAGTAAATGCAATTATTGATGAAGGCGTGAGTTGAGATTGTAAGTGGTAAACAGGTAACATCTTGAATGTATGGTTCATAGGACCCAATAATTAATTGCATTATTAAGGAGAAGAATAATGGTGGTGGACACCCAGCACGCCCTTGAAAGAGCATTTGAGGGCTATGAGCCAGACCCCCAAATTGGACCGGTCGGTACTATACCAGATGGAGTAAGGCTCATTGTGATTTTTAGCAATATATGTCCCTAGATATGAAAAAAAATTGATAGCAGTGTTTATAACTCTCGGCATCTCTGTTTTATCACCCAAATATTATTATACCCCGCTTCGCTTCGCCAAAAAATGTGTATTTGCTAAAATTGGATAAATAGTTTTTAAGGACCACAGAGTGCCAATAATTTGCATTACGGATGCCAACTAATTATATATAGAAGAAGTATAAGAACATTTATGGGGGTTATTTGTCAAATTTTATATAATGACAAAAATATGTTCAAATTTAGTGAGAAAAAATGCCGAAATCGCTTTCGAGTGTCGGAATTCACATTGTACGGTGTTGTCAATATTTCAAAATTTGAAAACTCCAGAGTAACATTTTGACCCCTCAAAATCTTCGCAAGGAACCACTGGCAATGGAATATATCATTACGTTTTATATGGGTTGTTTGGGCACAGTATTTTGGCAAAGTTCAACCATACCCCCCTAATTTTGATTATTTTGGAACAAAACATAGATTTGAACATTTTACATTTATTCGTCCACTTTTGTTATCTCAGGTAATTTTTGGGTTAAATTACAAAAAAACTAGATAAATATTGTAACATCGCCAGAGCAATATTTCACCAAATGAACATCTTACATATTATTAAAAATGCCAAAGTAGTGGATAGCCTTAAACATTACTGTATTAACCCAACTAAAATTGGTATTTCCTTTTGTCATTCCAGGGTAATGTGTATGGTAGCGGTGGTGGTGTTAGTGCTTGCCAGTATGTGTAGTTGCTAGTTAACAATCGCAATGGAAGAACAAACAGAGATGAGGCCGAAGAGCCAACTGGAAGACACTATTATCACAAGGAATCACTGAGTATTATCCAATGAACAACTTACCAGTCCACAAAGTTTGAATCATGGAAAACCCTAATAAATTGCTGCTCAGTAAGAGTCACTCCGCTATACTTGACATTGCTAAATCGGTGACAGACAAAAGAGATTCCATGATCTTCTACATAGGAAAATGCAGGAGCATTTTCACGATGAAGAGAGATCTGGGAAAGCCCTTTAAACGTAAAAACAGACCAAGCTCAACGAAGGAGCTGTTGCTGGGTTTCCAATGCTAAGCGACCGGCAAGACGATCCTCATCAGAAATCACGCATTCTATGACTACACATGCATTTTCTGCGAAAATGGTCAAGAGATACAGGAACGTCAAACCGGGAAAAATAGTCCAATCTGTGGGAGTTGAGATCGGACCAGAAAGTTCGAGCTTGTGCAGTCCGCAAGTGTGACACCAAGCTTTTAGCCATTAACGAGTAAGACATAGTTGCTTGCTGAAGCACATTATCATGCTTTCCTGCTACAGGGGACTACACAAGACCAGGCACCTGGTCTCGATACAGAGCCTGGCTCCTTCTTCAGGAGAATGATTTATCTCGAAAGCCAGCCGAATCATATTGCAGAACTTTCATTATATACGAACTGATATCGTTCTCCAACAAGCAAATTGTAGAGTTACAACGCTTACAGAGAAAACTGCGAGAACGATGATGTCTGCCCAGAGGGCATACATAGTCTAACAGAATTCCACCAAGAAACATCTCCGTCGGAAATTTGGAACAGGAGTTGGAGACTGTATTTCAGAATTTCGCTGTGACACAAAAGGAAACTGTTTGTTTGTACCTGATGCATAACAATGCAAGATATCGTCAGGTGAGTATTGGCGATATGGAAAGGGAGCTTGAAAACTGGAAAGATAAATCAACAAATATCTCGAAGGATCATTGATCAGCATCGTCATATTTGAGAGCAACAATAAAGGGAGAGGAAAAACAACAACCTGGCCCTATCCACCGTCCGACCGTGGAGAAGGAATCACACTGACAGAATATCTTTCGACGGGTTTCTTTTGATCGGTTCTACTAACTGGTTGATCCAAAAACAAACACCCTTCACGAGGAGTAACAATGCTCACGGAATCCTTCATCAAGATGTGTTATAGCAGTGAATTGTATGCAGAAGCCACCAAAAATATTACTGCTTCCATACATGGTTAAACACTCACTGGGAATACGGAGTTGATACGGACGTTAACAGATTGGCCATGGATATCTTACTCTCAGCTGGAAGAAAATGACAGCCTTGTGCTTAAAGAGCTCGCAGCTATCTAAATCAGCAGGACACTCATACCAACAAGTATTCAAACCATATGACGTTTTACACCAATGGCATGGAACAACATTGATAGATTGGAAGAAACATTTGAGTGGAAGGAGTCACATCGTGTGAATCGTATCGTGTGGTACAGGCCAGAGTTATGGACCACATCTCCGAACAGCGCTTCCTGAGATAGCCAAGAAAAAGCAAAATCTTTGGATTTTTTCTGATCACGAATTGACAAACATTACATTGCTGGACAGCGCGTTGGACCACAGTTGCTCACAACAGACACGAGCATAGTAACAGAGTACACAGCTACGAACAAAAACCTCCTGGATACTGCTCGAATGACCGACGCAGGAAGCAGCGCATACCAAGCGGACGGGTTTCAATATAAACACCAGAGTTCTCTGACAGTCTGCAAAGATGTTGTTGGTATTGCCCACGATCATGCTCCAGCTAGGATTGACTACAGATCGCTGTGAATATTAAAAACAGTCAGCTTGTGAGGGAAGGCACTTCAGTTAGAAGAAGATTGTCGTAGTGTTGGACCAGGGCATTATACGCTAAGGCAGCCAAAATATCTGAGAAACAACACTGAAAGTATTCACGAATAATTCTCCGTCTGGGTACTGTCCATACAGTCTGCAATAA
>CM068959.1:82648172-82660923 GCA_035128595.1 Eptatretus atami | reverse complement strand
CAGCTGGGGTGAAGTGCACGGCGAGGACGGTTCGAAACAGGCTCCTCGGGGCAGGGCTGAAGTCGTGCAAGGCTAGAAAAAAGCCCTTCCTCAATGAGAAGCAAAGAAGAGCCAGGCTGAGGTTTATAAAAGACCATAAGGATTGGACCGTGGAGGACTGGAGTAAGGTCATCTTCTCTGATGAGTCCAATTTTTAGCTTTGCCCAACACCTGGTCGTCTAAGCTAATGGCTAGACGGAGACCTGGAGAGGCCTACAAGCCACAGTGTCTCGCACCACTGTGAAATTTGGTGGAGGTTCGGTGATGATTGGGGGTGCTTCAGCAAGGCTGGAATCGGGCAGATTTGTCTTTGTGAAGGACTCATGAATCAAGCAATGTACAAGGTTGTCCTTAAGAACATTTGCTTCCTTCTGCTCTGACAATGTTCCCCCAACTCTGAAGATTGGTTTTTCCAGCAGGACAATGCTCCATGCCACACAGCCAGGTCAATCAAGATGTGGATGGAGGACATCAGATCAAGACCCTGTCATGGCCAGCCCAATCTCCAGACCTGAACCCCATTGAAAACTCTGGAATGTGATCAAGAGGAAGATGGATGGTCAAAGCCATCAAACAAAGCCGAGGCTGCTTTGAATTTTTGCGCCAGGAGTGGATAAGGTCACCCAACAGCAATGTGAAAGACTGGTGGAGAGCATGCCAAGACGCATGAAAAGCTGTGATTGAAAATCAGGTTATTCCACAAAATATTGATTTCTGAACTCTTCCTAAGTTAAAACATTATATTGTGTTTGTTTAAAAATGAATATGAACTTGTTTTGTTTGTATTATTTGAGGTCTGAAAACATCTGAATCTTGTTGTTATTTTGACCAGTTGTAATTTTATGCAAATAATGCTCTAAATGGACAATATTTTTTATTCGGAATTTGGGAGAAATGTTGTCAGTAGTTTATAGGATAAAACAAAAATGTTCATTTTACTCAACACATACCTATAATAGAAAACCAGAAAAACTGATAATTGCAATGGTCTCTAATTTTTTCCAAAGCTGTATATATACTGTATATATATATAAAATATAAAAAAGTATATATATATAATAACAGTATTAATTTGTATATATGTGGAAATATATACACAGTTATTGATATCTATTACATATATATATATATATATATGTATATATGTATATCAATTATATACTGTATATATATATATATATATTATCTATGTATATATTGTATATATTATATACAGTATACATATATATATATGTTGGCTAAAATTGCCTCAGTTGCTTCTCAGCTGGGCTTTATGACACAGCTCCTTCATTTACATTGGTCGAGGGTTTTCCGGAGTGCTCTCCTCTATAGGCACAACATGCGCTGAACGCCGTTTGAACATTGTTTTCTCGTGGAGTGCCAGGGTTTCCCAACATCATTGTTCGAGCCCCAGCGCATATTTGTTGCTTCAAGTTACACGCCGAAATACCCCGATCATAATGTCCTTCATTCCAGCATCCTCAGAGACTGTGGTGAGCGCGCAGAGAGCTAACTTTGTTGTGGAGGTTTGTAGTGGTTGCACTGAAGTAGAGGAAGCGCTGTGGCATTTGTGTTGAAGGCGTTGAAGCGTTGGGAGTGGTTAAGGCGGTTGTGGTGGAGGAGTGTCTGAAGCAGATGAGGTGGTGATTGTGTTGAGGAGACCGAGCATATAGGTTGTTGTGGGATGTTTAGAAGGTGTTGTGAGAATTATGGTGAGGGTTGGAGCATTGTAGTGAGTGTCTGAGATGAGGCGTCGGCTGGTTTATGGTTCTCCGTTTGAACAGGAAAGCCTGGCACACGTATCTAAAGAGGTGATGTGCAGTGCCTTCTTGACGCTGCTGCGAATAGCGTTACTGGCCTGGCGTGCATGCATGCGTGGTTTGTGTGTGAAATAAAGTGATTGAAAGAAATGAAAGAATAAGGGGTTGAAGACCTAACTAAAGCCCTATGCAACGTATCTCGTCCCATATACCCACTAGACGTGTGTGAGAGGGCTAACTAACTGTCTTCGGTATCGTTATATTTTTGGGTGCCGTTGTTATCGGAGGAGTGCCAGCTTTGCAGAGCCCGCAACAACATGTAACAAAAACAGCTCTTCTGTCTCCGAATAAAACATGACGCTGGTGTCATGCACATATGCAAACCACACAGGTAATTTTTTCAGTCTTCCTCCCAGACAACCTTTCCTCAGGAACACAGACTTCCTCAGGAACTTTATTTTTATCCAGTGGTGCTCTGCTTCATGAATAGTTCAGCATCAAACTAGGCCTCAATGGCTCCACAGCACAGTGTGTACCTTCACAGTGTGTTCTTGGAGTTGGTGAAAACGAAGTCTTCCTTCATGCCATAATCCCATAATCCATTTGTGCTGAACTATAAACTTGCCAGTTTAAAGCTCCACGGGGGATGACATGGCTTGCCACCATTACCAATTTTCCTGCAATAAAAATGCCTCCACTCATTTTTACCTTGTGTGTTTGTGACAGCACATCTGGGTACCCTTTGCTGACCATGCCTATCTTTCTCTACCACTCATCCACAGGTGCAGAGCACATCATGGATGCCCCATCAGCCTTACATCTTGCAACCAGCAGTATGTTTTTGCAGTGGCTTGGGCTCGACACCTTTTTCCTGTATTGCCTGAAAATGTTGCTCACATTGATAGAGATTTATTGTTTGGCGTTTTTATGGCTACACTAAATTCATGGCACCTTGTCACATGATTCTCGACCATTGTGCAAATATCAGGCTTGAAAGCTTTGAAAAGCATCCAGGAACAAACACCACACCAATCATTGTTTTCTTGCTAATGGCTTGAATGTGCTTTGGCTCTGTCATCGTGCAATTTCAAAACATCCATAATTAAGGAGCAGGAAACTGCAGCATGATGCTTCATCTCACCTTTCATAACCAAGTGGTTTGCAGATTGTATGTTTTTTTGGGGTGGGGGGGGGGGTTGCACTTTCCCTTTGATTGAATGGCGAATCATCACTTTGAGAAATCCAGAATGCAAATAGTTTTTTTGTTTTGTTTGTGTCTGCTTCAAAACGTGTCAGATATCCAGCTGACAGGACAGTAATCAGCTCAGTACCGGTTGCTTGTCCCCATTTTTATCTTCTCATCTTTTTCCTCCTTAATTGTGCTGCTTTTTTATTGCCTTGGCATCAATGCAATCAGTCATGCATTCACAACAAAGGATTTGCATCAAGTATTGTTGTGGCCGTGTTCATGAAAATTGGAAGGGGCTTTCAAAGTTTTGAGAATGAATTGTTAAGACGCTATTATGCATTGAAACAAAATATTAGGAATGTATTCAATATAGCTATTCTTAATCTCAAACCACATGTTTATTTTTGTCTTTGAATGAATAATTTTCCAAGAAATATAAATTATTTTGAATGCCCCCTCCTTCCTAAAACAATTTTTTTCCTCATATAATTGTCAAACGATTTCCTCATCCACAAGTATGGTTCATCAAGGCAAACACACTGGATGTGAATACAAACAATAATGTTTTTTGTTTGTTTATTATTCATATACAGCCTTTGGCTGCTGGTTGCATCATTGCTGGAGCATGGCTGTGCTGCTGATGCAATGACCTCTTACCAGTAAGCTGGTACTCATTTTGCCAACCTCAGAGGATGACAGGTTGAGTCACCCGCCTGGTGTTAATTCATCAGTGTAGACAGGGGCTTGAACTTAAGACCAGAGATCTTAAACCAGCCACTTTCAAACTTTTAGCCACACACAGGCTTTTGGACAAATGTGAGAATGGAGGATGGATGGATCAATATTGTTTACTGAGTCAGGGTTTCGAGGCTCGCCATGAGAGGACGACTTGGTCCCTCCCGATCGCCCGGTCCTGAGGCACCAGGCACAGATAACCCCACGCACCACACCGCGGGTTGCTAAGGCAACCAAGAACGCTGATAGGCACTGCCAATCCTGGCAGGGTTACACTACCTCATGTGATACCTTACATGTGGACGGCTGAAACCAATTGGGGGTCTCATGCCCTCAGTGCACACCCGGATTACCGCCGAGTGATACAGTAAGCGATGCGCTAACTAACAAGATCATATTCAGTGGGACAGAACTTCCTGGCTAAAATACGTGCGGACCATGCTGGTCGCGATGAAGAAAAGACTAAACGGCTGGGTACATTTAAAACATAAGCAATTTATTCACAAGCAAGGGTGTGGAAAATATGGGCACAATAATAAAAGGTTTTATTTCAGCAATATGTACAGCAGGGAAAGCAAGGATTCATGAGGTACGGTAAAAAGAAATGCAATTATGTACAGTTCAAAAATAAGAGAGCGCAGAGCTAACCTATCTAAAACATCTACAATCTTATCTCATGCAGACATTACAGGTGCCATCAGAGACGACACACACACCACACACACAACACACAACACACACACACACACACGAGGAAGTTAGAGAGTTCAGAAAGAGGAGAGGCAATTGAGGTGTTTTCGACCTCGTCCAATACTGGCACGGCCAATGGACCAAAGCTTTTCAGTCGCTTAGGAGGGCGGAGGAGGATGAAAATTGGAGGTGTCTATGGTGCGTGAGTGGGAGGTGCAAATGTGATGCAGATGAGGTACAGAAGAGGAGATGTGAAGGAGTGAAAATCAGTCATGCTGTTTGAGTTTTGTGTCGACAGTACAGCGAGACAAGTAGATAGGAGAGATAGATGCATAAGATGATAGCTTAACGGGGCGTGTGAGAGAATGGATGATAATGAGTATTGTGTGGAATGTAGCTGGAGCGAGCGCCGATGATCCAGCAATGACCTCGGCAACGACTTGGTACTGCTTACTTGGTTCTATCCGCGGTGACTCGCGCTGCCCTCTTGGCTCACAATGGCTCCATGATGACGCTTCCTGCTCGGTGACTGGCACTGTTGGCTCGGGCTTGGTGAGTCTCCGCTCAGCTCTGGTTAAATGAGTCTCTCGCACTTGGCTTGTTGAGTGATGTCACTCACACTCAGTGAGTGAGTCTCTCGGCTCGCTCTCTGCCACTATTTTATAGAGCCCAGGCAAAGGCAGCAGCTAACAATAGATCAAAATGCTCTGTAGGCATAACCAAGCATCCTCATTTGGTGCGCAGACACCACCCTGAGAAGTAGCCCCACCCCACCAGACTCCAGAGCTGAAAATGTCCTCAGCTGCTTCTAGGCTCAGCCATGCCAATCCATCCATCCATTGGATCATACTCTGTGAGAGCGTTGGTGCTGCCTCAGCAGTCTCCTTGGCTGTTGGGCACAATCCTGGATGGTCGCCACTCCAAACAGGATACCAGCAAGCTGACACTCATTTTGGCCAACCTCGAAGTGATGACAGGCAGAGTCAACCCCACCTGGTATTAATTCAACATCTAAGTGGGATTTGAACTCAGGATCCTCGTATCCCAAGCCCACCACCCTCAACATTAAGCCAACACCAGGCCATGCCATGGCAATGGAGCTCATGATTTACATGGAGCACATTGTTTTGGGAGTGCGCTCCGGCCATGAACGTGCGCTGGGCTCCATTTTGAGCGTTGTATTCAGTGGAGTGCCAGGGCTATCTGGACGTCATTGAATGAGTCCCAGCAGGGCCGGATTTACCATGTGGGGGGCCGTGGGCACAATGATTGTGGGGGGCCCCCAAAGTTGGAAGATTAATCAACAACTTAAATTATAACTGCTTTTTAATCAATAACTGAACTTATATCTATAAATTTGGCAGATCCTGATCAGGAATGATTTGGCATATATGTCACAAATTACAATTAATCTGAACAATATGACAAGATGGATGGATTGTTATTGATATGGCTGATGACTTATCTATGAGCTCATTCTAAAATCAAATCACAAAAATGCTGTTGCTACAAAAGTAAAAGATAGAGATGGACTAATATAAGAAAATAACAAATGACGCACTGTCATTAATCATACTACGAACTTCGACTAAAAATCTTCGAACTTCTAAAAACCCTCGGGCAAGAGAAATCCGAAATGGTGATTAATAGCCGACTTTCCAGCAACCGCAAATATAGGCAGTGTCATCCACATCAATGAACATACACAGCGGTGCCTTAATCAATGGACAAGCTTCCTGCGCGACTTCGCGGCAGCGAACTCGGATATGATACTGTCACCTGCATGGAATTGAGCACATTCGGATTCGGTTGAAATGATGGTCAGATTGACCAGTCTCTGCTGCCCCCATCGTCGAGGCGAAGATGGTTCTTGATAAGCTTGAGTTTCGAAAACGAGCGCTCCCCGGAGCAGTTCGACACCATCAGTGGAGAGGTAAATCCAAAGCAGCACTTCCACGTTTGGGAAGCATCGGTGAGTTTTCGCTCGTGAGAAAACTGTACATCTCGAGTTCAGTACGGCCGAGTCTGGCTCTGACTCCTTCATCATGGCTTGAAACTGAATAATTTCTTCTGTGAGGTCAGGTGATAGATCTTTCCCGATACAGCTCGACGAGCTTCGAGCATGACTCTCGAATCTGCTCACTTCGAGTTGAACAGAGCACGCAGGAATCCAAATCTGTCGCTCATCTCGCTGTAAGCGATTTGTATGCTTTCCAACTGGACAGCAGTACGTCGATCACTGCAACGTATCCACTGATGCGAAGGACTCCTTGGATCTAGTTCTACTTCTGGAGTGGTGTCGCGTAGTCCAAGGGAGCGAGGCGGACATTACGCTTTCGTCTACGCGATCCGCGAGTGAATTCCTCCATACCTGAGGCTCCACTCCGTAACAACGAAGTATCAAACTTGATCGCGTAATGACTGCACGAAGCTCGCCAGTGACTTGAGGAGCTGCATCGGCTTGTGTTGAGATCGGTAGCTTGGGACTGAAGGGTTTTACTCGTACGATCAAATCTCCAAGGACAGTAGACGCAGAAAACCAGATAGAACCCTATCTCGAGCGTGCACATCGTTGGTGAAGTGTCTCGGCGTGTTTCTCGTTTCACTATTCAGTTGTTCATCATTCGCGATTTCATCAAGCGACATCCATGATTTCGCTTGTAACCGTCTAGAAGAGCTCGGGTTGCATCAGAATGAGCCGACCAGCGAGTGTCGCTGAGGCACTTTGGTACTTGAGACCTTTGTCTTTCAGGTGCATCAAATAATCTGGCGTAGCGCGACGTGGAAGCTGTAAAAAATACATACACTTGTTCCACGAATTCAAAGAATGCTGCTGCAGGTCTACAGCATTCCCACGGCCGACTGACCAGACTAAGTTCAGTGAGTGCGTCACGCATGGCACAAATATTGGAGAGGTTCTCCTGTTTGATCATTCCCTGCATCCCGATTGTATCGGCCACTCATATTAGATGCGTTATCGTAAGATTGTCCTCGGCAGTTAGCATGTGTCAATCCAGTGGCTTTTCAAAAAATCCAGTAATGCCGTCGCTTGCTGGAGTCCAGTGTGTCCTGTGTTTGCTCAGAAAGGTCATGAAACGCTCCACTGGAGCCTCGTTCTTGATGTATCGTAGAATAACTGTGAGCTGTCGATTGTGGCTTATGTCAGGAGTAGAATCGACTGACACAGAGAAGTATTTTGCCTCTTTCACACGGCGACGATATTATCCTGAACAGATTTTCCGATGATGGAGACTAACTCTTCACATGTCGTAGATGATAGTAGTTGGTGTAGCCACTACCTTGGTTGGCATTATTTCTGAATGTGCTGCGCCAAAAATGGATCGTATTCCGCAAGTAATTCATTAAACCAAGGTTAGTTACCGTTCGTCCGTGACCCACAATTTCATCCGATCCACAGAACGCTAGACAACGCTCAGCGAGAAACGATATCACGCTCACCTGATTTCGTTTCAGCATCTCCCCTCAATAGGACGCAATCTCCTCACCTGTTTTGACGAGTTCAGTGTCCACACGGACGCTGGCGGATGATATTCCGCACAATCCACATGCGAACGCTCATGCACCTCGATAGAACGACTGGCATGCTTCCAGTCGTTGAATCCTTCCCGCCCAGGGCAGTAGCGGCCTCCAACGAGCTTGCAAGCGATGCAGTACAGTTTTGCCGTTGATGTGGAGAAGCAAAGCCAGGACCTTTTCACGGACTCTCCGTTTTGTAGTCTACGGTAAAAAAAGTTCTTGGAGGCAGCAGCGTTTCCTACCTTCAACGAACTGTATGGATGAATCAAGCACCAGTCGAATTCTGCTGCAGTGGCCTCCAAATCTCGTGATGCCCAGTAGTCGATTACTTCTGATGATGGTCGCTCAGGAGGCCAACATCCAATGCAATTGCAAAGCCAGGTCCACGACCAGTCAGTATAATCTCGCGCTTCTTCATCTGATGCCATGTTCTTCATCGGTGAAACCTTCGAGATGTTGGGCAAATCTTGACGCGGGGTTGCGTTGCAAATCGCTTGTTCTGTCTCTGTTGGTGTTCCAGCCTCTGTCATGGACGAATCGCCTGTTTGTGCAGGAGTGAAAAACTCTGAGATTTTTCTGGGTCTTGTCGACGACGCCTTGTGTCTTTCATATTTTTCCTTGGAACGTTTCCGCTTTTGAGCACCACTGTCATATTTCGTGGAGCCCTGGATTTGTGCTGTCAGGTAGGAGTGGATATACTGATTCTGGCTCACTTTTCCCCATGTAAATGAATGGGGAATTTTCAGCGATTTCACTTTTTTTTCCCCTTAAAATTACACCCCCTTTTTTCCCAAGGTTATATTTTGTTTGTCTCCCCTTTTACTATATGGGGCATTCTATTCAAAATAACCAATGCGAAAGATAAAGTATTTGTTCAAGTAGCAACGTAAGTACATGTGGTTGTTTCAAGTGTGATTCTGAAAGATAATCTGAAACTGTAAGCTGGGACACTCCTTTTATCAAATAACCAATGTATATTGTTTAGCTCACTCATTGAACCTATTATACATTTGTTCATTCTTCAAATTCCTTCAATAGTTTTAATTTTCTTTGCACAATAATTTCCCATCTAAAATATTTAAAAAACAAAACCATTTGAATCTTTTATATTTTTCAAGATACCCCTTTTGTGGCCATTACGAAATGATATACTTCTCTAATGATCTCATCTGACCCAACTCCTGAAGTTGCATATCCATTTTGAGATTATAAGTTAAATGTTTTTCCATTGTTCAATTGATAAACATACGAAGTTTCAGTTCCATTTCAAGGATATTTTATTAATTTTCTTTACATCCTCCAACTCATTGGTTTTATTTATTCGCTTATATTTGCTTTTTTACCTTTGTTTTAGTTATTTTTTCAATAAGACTTATTTGATATTTTCCAACATTCATTATGTTTTCCATTTGATATACCAAGACTTGAGATTTTTCTCCACTCTTTAGTTTGATTAATACTGTGGTTCGACCATTTATTATAACGCGTGAAAAAACGTGCGGTAGCCGTAAAAAACCTAACCCATCTTCCCATTGTTAAAACTTGTGTACCATATGCGAACACAATCTATTCTATAACACTTTTCACTACAATATCCATATGGAACACAATCTATTCCAATTATCTAAAATAAATCTCTTATCATCAAAGGCTCCTAATGCCTTTTTATTTACTTCTTCACTATATAATGTTATGTTTATAAATCTTCTTATATTGTATTCATTTTTCCCTATTAATTCCTTTCTATATTCTATCAAACAATTATAATAATTTCTAAAGTTATTGATTTCTTTATTACATATTTCTTATTCCCTTAACCTTTTATCAATCTGATCTGATACAATACTTATTAAGCATAATGCCTTGCTTCTCAATCCAATAAACTACTCATTACTTTCCACCCAACTCATCCTTAACTTACAATACCTTTTCATTCTTTTTGGAAAATCAACTCGCTCTTCTCACTAAAATTACTTGTATCATATACTCAATATTTTTCTTCATATCTTTATAAACATCATCAGTTTTTTATATCTAGGATAAAACTATCAGTGGTCCATATACAACATGAAACATTTTCACCATACTTCTTCTTTAAGCCATTATACAATAATCATACATCAAATATCTTTGATATAAGAACTGCTGTTCCATTAAATGGGTTTATTCTCATTACAATACTTTCATTTTCATATGAATAGCAGAAAAGTTCTCTGAAAAAAACGCTCTTCTCTCTCAAAACTTGGTTTATTTATCAATCTAGAAGGCTTCTTTCCAAGATGTTGGAATCTAATGTTTTGCCTGTTTCCTAACATTTTCGCATAGTCCTTTCCAAATAACTAGCAATTTTTATTATTTCATCTAATTTATAAAAGTCCTCTTCAAATTTTAACTTTGTATTTGCTCTCAAATATCTGTATTGAATTTATATACTTTTTTCATCAAGGCTTTGTTTAAATTTTAAAACCTATGAATTTTAGGCTAGAATCTCAACCCAGCAGATAAATATTGTCTCCAAGTTCCTTTGAATTGGCAAAACATATCCCTCTTTATCATAAAATGTTGTTAATAACTTTCTGTTGATTTTCCTTTATATTAAAACTTTTATGATAATACTTAAGCCATTCTTTCTTTGGGGTTTTTCTTTCTCCAGCATGCAAAAGGAAGATCGTTTTAATGCTTATTATAAGATTACTTGGTACTTCAAATCAAACATTCAAAATAATAACCTTCTTCCTCCTCATTCAATTCCCTCTGAGAGAAATAAACGATATTCATGCAAGGCCTTTTCAAATGAATCCTTTTCTTCCAGCCACCACTCTAATTTACCATATAGGTAGAGATTGAGACATTGCCCATCCATAACAAATTATTAGCATCAAATACAATCAAATAATTACTATCTTTTTTTTCACTCTTATAATTTGGAATGATATTTATTATTTGCTTTAGCATATCTTTGAAACATCTTGTGATATTCCCCTCTCTATAGATTCTCAATACAATCAAAGCATATCTACATCACTGATTAAATTCAATATCTTGTTTTGTCATTTTTCCAACATTGCCCAAAGCTAAACCGGAGCTGTGAAATAGTGGGCAGGATCTAATCCATAACAATTTTTATTATGACAGAGTGATCTATGCCTTCAAACACATCAGCTAACAATAAAACATCTGTTTTTTAGATAACAAATCATGATATTCTCCAAGGTTCTTTATCTTAAATATTTTGCGCAAAATTTCTTTTGCGTGTTTATATTCTTATCATTTATCTCTTCTTGCATAAAGGTTTATTATAGAACTTTCTTTTGAAAGGAAGTTGTGTTTCTTTAAATCTCATAAAGAATTCATATAATCATAAAGATAAATTCCCTTGCCTTGTAAGAATTTCTCTTATACTTTGATTTCATTCCTTGTTTGAATTCCTCTCGAGTTAGAATTTCCTCTTTAATCAGATTTCATCTTTAATCATGAATTTCCTCTTTAAGTTAGAATTTATTCATTGTTTGAATTTCTTTAGCAATTAGAATTTCATACTTCAGTAAGAATTTCTTCATGTAATTTTCCTCATTAATTAGAATTTCCTCTTACTTTGAAATTCTCTCTTTAATGCTGAATTTCCTCTTTGTTAGAATTTCCTGCTTTTGGAAAAGAATGAATTAAAATTTGGAAAAAGAGCCTGTGGAGCTTAAGATTTGATGCTAGGTTGGATAGTGGTGTTCCATAAACTTGTAAGAATCTAAAACCTAAAATACGAGTTATAGGTTTTGTGAATATCATGTTTTGGCAAATGAAATATACTTTTGATTTGTGTTTGTTATGGCAGAAAATATTCCTGGTGTTTTTGAAAAAGTTCAATTTATAAATAGATGTGTATCATAGTTGGCCGGCTGTTGTGAAGAAAGCTGGAATAAAGAAGGTAAATTTATAATTAAGATTACAACAGGAATGAGCGGGACCTCTATATTTTACCATAAGATGACAATGATCCCTAACTTTAGACTCCTCAATTTCTCCTCACAAATATGAGCAGCTACTATATTGTTCTTTTAAATTCTAATTTTTCTTCTTTGGTTAATTTCATCGGTTCATTTGTTTCTTTCATTAATTTAGTTAGTCTTATAGCAATCCTTTCTAATCGTTTTAACAAACTCTTGTGAAGCATTTTTTGCCAACGATAATGTTCAAGTTTATTATAGTTTTCTCAAGCAGATGATTTGATATAATAACAGAAGGCCAAAGGAATATGTTTTTGTTATTTAATTTGTATATGTCTTTTGGATAGGAGAAGCAGTATTTTATCTTTTTAAGGATAAACTCAAAATCAGCGTATATTACAATGGGTGGGCATGTAGATTTATTTATAATCTTCAAAAGAAATCTTTTCACAGTTTAAGCAGTTGTAATTACAGCTGATTTAATGAATTACTACAATATTTTGAAATGTTGTTATAATCGTTCTTTGTATGAAATGAATTAAGAAACATGCGCATTACAAGGATATATTTGTTTGCTGTTCCTGAATACCTGAGAAGAGATTAATCTTGATAGTTGATTGATGTATGTGTAATGTGAGATGTCTTCGCAACACTAAAATATAAAAGATCAATGTGTGTTGTTCTTGCATTTTTATAGTTGTTTGAAAAGTTTTTGAGATATTGAACTTGTTGTAATCGGCGTTAATCCCATGATACATTAATAGAAAGATTATTCTTTTTCTTCAATTAGGAATATCTGTTAGTGGCATTGGGAATTTAAATCTTAATGTCGAGTATTCTCATAATTTCATATATGTTTT